>JAECWX010000300.1:1200000-1557755 GCA_018151165.1 Drosophila arawakana | reverse complement strand
AAATTGTTTACCTTAATTTCTATGCAGCAAATTGTTTTGCAGAAAATTTGAATGCAGCCAATTGTTTGCAGAAAACTGTTTGCCATAAAATGTTTTACAGCAAATTGTTTGCATCAAATTTGTTTGGCAGCAAATTGTTTACCGCAAATTTGTTTGCAGCAAGTTTTTTGCAGCAAATTTGTTTGCAGCAAATAGTTTGCAGCAAATTTGTTTGCAGCAAATAGTTTGCAGCAAATTTGTTTACAGCAAAATGTTTGTAGTAAATTGTTTGTAGCTAATTGTTTGCAGAAAATTTGAATGCCTCAAATTGTTTTGCAGAAAAATTTGTTTGCAGCAAATTGTTTGCCGCAAATTTGTTTACAGCAAGTTGTATGCAGCAAATTGTTTGCAGCCAATTTCTATGCAGCAAATTGTTTGCAGCAAATTGTTTGCAGCCACTTGTTTGCAGCAAATTCGCTTGCAACAAACTTGTTTGCAGCAAATTGTTTACATCAAATTGTTTGCAGAAAAATGTTTGTAGTAAATTGTTTGCAGCAAAATGTTTAAAGCAAATTTGTACGCAGCAAATTGGTTGGAGCAAATTTGTTTGCAGCAAATTGTTTGCAGCGAATTGTTTGCAGCAAATTTGTTTGCAGCAAATTGTTTGCAAGAAAAATGGTTGTAGAAAATTGTTTGCAGAAAATTTGTGTGCAGCAAATTGTTTTGCAGCAAATTGTTTACCGCTTAAATTTGTTTACAGCAAATTGCTTGCAACAAACTTGTTTGCAGCAAATTGTTTACAACAAATTGTTTGCAACAAATTTGTTGTAACAAATGTTTTGTAGCAAATTGTTTTGAAGCAAACTGTTTGCAGCAAATTTGTACGCAACAAATTGTTTGCAACAAATTTGTTGCTTTAAAATGTTTGTTAACCAGATGTTTGTAGCAAATTGTTTGCAACAAATTTGTACTTTTAACAAATTGTTTGCAACAAATTTGTTTTGCAACAAAGAAATTGTTTGTAGTAAATTGTTTGTAGCTAATTGTTTTCAACAAATTTGTTTGCAGCATATTGTTTATTAGCAAAATTGTTTGAAGCCAATTTGTATGCAGCAAATTGTTTGCAGAAAATTTGAATGCAGCAAATTGTTTGCAGAAAATTTGTTTGCAGCAAATTGTTTGCAGAAAATTTGTTTGCAGCAAATTGTTTGCACAAATTTATTTGCAGCAAGTTGTTTGCAACAAATTGTTTACTGGCAATTTGTATGCAGCAAATTGTTTGCAGAAAATTTGAATGCAGCTAATTGTTTGCAGAAAATTTGTATGCAGCAAATTGTTTGCAGAAAATTTGAATGCAGCAAATTGTTTACAGAAGATTTGTTTTGCAGCAAATTGTTTGCACCAGAGCATTTGCAACAAGTTGTTTGCGGCAAGATTGTTTGCAGCCAATTTTGAATGCAGCAAGTGGTTAGCAGAAAATTGTATGCAACAAATTGTTTTGCAGAAAATTTATTTACAGCAAATTGTTTGCACCAAATTTGTTGCAGCAAATGTTGTATGCAGCAAATTGTTTGCAGCCAATTTCTATCAGCAAAATTGTTTGCAGAAAGTTGAATGCAACCGATTATTTTACTTGAAATTTGTATGTCGCAACCGTTGTTTACTTAGGAACTATTTTTTGCAGCAAACTGTTGATCTTGCAACCAAATTGTTTGCAGCCAATTTTTGAATGCAGCAAATTGTTTGCAGAAAAATTTTTGTAAAAAATGCAGCAAATTGTTTTACAGAGAATTTGTTTGCAGCAAATTGTTTGCACCACTTGTTTGCAGCAAATTTGTATGCAGCAAATTGTTTGCAGCCAATTTCTATGCAACAAATTGTTTGCAGAAAATTTTTGAATAAGCAAATTGTTTGCAGAAAATTTAGCCTTCACAGCAAATTGTTTACAGAAAATTTGTTGCAACAAATTATTGCTGGGATTTTTGTTTACAGCAAGTTGTTGCAGCAAATTGTTTGCAGCCAATTTTTTTTTGAATGCAGCAAAATGTTTGTAATAAATTGTTTGTAGCTAATTGTTTTTCATAAAATTTGTTTGCAACATATTGTTTGTAGCAAAATTGTTTGAAGCAAATTGTTTGCCGCAAATTTGTTTGCAGCAAGTTGTTTGCAGCAAATTGATTGCAAGCCAATTTGTATGCAGCAAATTGTTTGCAGGAAGGTGATTGCAGCCAAATTGTTTGCAGCACTTTGTTTACAGCAAAATATTTGCAGCAAATTTGTATGCAATAAATTGTTTGCAGAAAATTTGAATGCAGCAAATTGTTTGCAGCAAATTGTTTGCAGCAAATTGTTTGCACCAAATTTTTTGTTTGCAGCAAGTTGTTTTGCAGCAAATTTGTTTGCAGCAAATTGTTTGCACCAAATTTTTTGTTTGCAGCAAGTTGTTTGCAACAAATTTGTTTGCAGCAAATTGTTTGCAGCAAATTTGTTTGCAGCAAATTTGTTTACAACAAATTGTTTGTAGTAAATTGTTTGTAGCTAATTGTTTTCAGCAAATTTGTATGCTGCAAATTGTTTGTAGCCAATTTCTATGCACAGCAAATTGTTTACAGAAAATTTGAATGCAGCAAATTGTTTACCGCAGAAAATTTGTTTGCCGCAAAATGTTTACAGCAAATTTGTTTGCAACAAAATGTTTGCAGCAAGTTTGTAAGCAGCAAAGTGTTTACAGCAAAATGTTAGCAGCAAATTTGTTTTCAGCAAATTGTTTGTAGCAAATTTGTTTGCAACAAATTGTTTACATTGGTGTTTGCAACAAATTTGTTTGCACTCTAAAATGTTTGTAGCAAATTGTTTGTATCAAACTGTTTACAGTAAATTTTGTACGCAGCAAATTGTTTGCAACAAATTTGTTTGCAGCAAAATGTTTGTAGCAAATTTGTTTTTCACAAATTGTTTGCACATCGACTTGCTTCTCAAATTGTTTGCTGCGAAGTCTATTGTGTGTGATTTCCGACACCGCAAAAAATCTTCGATCTGTGCAATTTGTTTTTTTAATTGTTTGCAGCTGAATTTTTATGCAGCAAATTGTTTGTAGCAAATTGTATGCAGCAAATTTGTGCGCAACAAATTGTTTGGAGCAAATTTGTTTGCAGCAAATTGTTTGCAGCAAATTTGTTTGCACCAAATTTGTTTCCAGCAAATTGTTGCAGCAACTTTTGTTTGCATCAAATTGTTTGTAGCAAATTGTTTTTAACAAATTGTTTTTCAGCAAATTTGTTTTGCCAAATTGTTTTTTTAAATCGACTTGCTTCAAATTTGTTTGCTGCAGAAGTCTTATTATTTATTTGATTTCCGCACATTTTTTCCGCAAAATCGCTTCCTTCGACAATCTGCTGCAATTTTTGCAATTGTTTGCAGAAAATTTGTTTGCATCAATTTGTTTGCAGAAAAATGTTTGTAGAAAATTGTTTGCAGAAAATTTGTGTGCAGCAAATTGTTTGCAGCAAATTGTTTGCAGCAAATTTGTTTGCAGCAAATTGCTTGCAGCAAACTTGTTTGCAGCAAATTGTTTGCATCAAATTGTTTGCAGAAAAATGTTTGTAGTAAATTGTTTGCAGCAAAATGTTTTTTTTAAAAAAAAGCAAATTTGTACGCAGCAAATTGGTTGGAGCAATTGCTTTGCAACAAATTGTTTGCAGCGGGTTGTTTGCAACAAATTTGTTTGCAACAAATTGTTTGCCAGAAAAATGGTTGTAGAAAATTGTTTGCAGAAAATTTGTGTGCAGCAAATTGTTTGCAGCAATTGTTGCAGCAAATTTGTTTGCAACAAATTACTTGCAGCAAACTTGTTTGCAGCAAGTTGTTTACAACAAAAATTATTTACAGCAAATTTATTGTGCTCAAATCATTTGTAGCAAATTGTTTGAAGCAAACTGTTTGCAACAAGTTGTGCGCAGCAAATTGTTTGCAACAAATTTGTTTGCAGCAAAATGTTTGTAACAAATTGTTTTTATGTAAATTGTTTGCAACAAATTTGTACGACCAACAAATTGTTTGCAACAAATTTGTTGCAGCAAAATGTTTGTAGTAAAATTGTTTGTAGCAAATTGTTTGCAGCAAATTTGTTTGCAGCAGAAGTTGTTTGCAACAAATTGTTTGCAGCAAATTTGTTTGCAGCAAATTGTTTGCACAAATTGTTCACAGCAAGTTGTTTGCAACGCATATTTGTTTGCAACAAATTTGTTTTGCAACAAAATGTTTGTAGCAAATTGTTTGTATCAAACTGTTTGCAGCAAATTTGTACGCAGCAAATTGTTTGCAGCATATTTGTTTTGCAGCAAATTGTTTTGCAACAAATTGTTTGCAACAAATTTGTTTGCAGCAAGTTGTTTGCAGCATATTTGTTTGCAGCAAATTTGTTTGCAGCAAATTTGTTTGCAACAAATTGTTTTTAACAAATTTGTTTGCAGCAAGTTGTTTGCAGCATATTTGTTTGCAGCAAATTTGTTTGCAGCAAATTTGTTTGCAGCAAATTGTTTGCAACAAATTTGTTGCAACAAATAGTTTTTGCAGCAAATTTGTTTGCAGCAAATAGTTTGCAGCAAATTTGTTTGCAATAAAATTTGTTTACAGCAAAATGTTTGTATTTTATCGGTGTTTGTAGCTAATTGTTTGCAGAAAATTTTTTGAATGCCTCAAATTGTTTGCAAGAAAAATTTGTTGCAAGCAAATTGTTTGCACCAAATTGTTTTTATCAACAAGTTGATTTACCCTTAAATTGTTTACCTTGTAACAATTGAAAACGGCAAAATGTTTGTAGTAAATTGTTTGTTTTCAACTAATTGTTTTCAGCAAATTTGTTTGCAGCATATTGTTTGTAAGAAATTGTTTGAAGCCAATTTGTATGCAGCAAATTCGTTTGCAGAAAATTTGAATGCAACAAATTGTTTACCAGAAAAATTTGTTTGCAGCAAATTGTTTGTAGAAAATTGTTTAGAAGCAAATTGTTTGCAGCAAATTTGTTTGCAGCATATTGTTTGTAGCAAAATTGTTTGAAGCCAATTTGTATGCAGCAAATTGTTTGCAGAAAATTTGAATGCAGCAAATTGTTTGCAGAAAATTTGTTTGCAGCAAATTGTTTGCAGAAAATTTGTTTGCAGCAAATTGTTTGCACCAAATTTGTTTGCAGCAAGTTGTTTGCAGCAAATTGTTTGCAGCCAATTTGTATGCAGCAAATTGTTTGCAGAAAATTTGAATGCAGCAAATTGTTTGCAGAAAATTTGTATGCAGCAAATTGTTTGCAGAAAATTTGAAGCATGCAAATTGTTTACAGAAAATTTGTTTGCAGCAAATTGTTTGCACCAAATTTGTTTGCAGCAAGTTGTTTGCAGCAAATTGTTTGCAGCCAATTTGAATGCAGCAAATTGTTTGCAGAAAATTTGTATGCAGCAAATTGTTTGCAGAAAATTTGTTTGCAGCAAATTGTTTGCACCAAATTTGTTTGCAGCAAATTTGTATGCAGCAAATTGTTTGCAGCAAATTTTTATGCAGCAAATTGTTTGCAGAAAATTTGAATGCAGCAAATTGTTTGCAGAAAATTTGTATGCAGCAAATTGTTTGCAGAAAATTTGTTTGCAGCAAATTTGTATGCAGCAAATTGTTTGCAGCCAATTTGAATGCAGCAAATTGTTTGCAGAAAATTTGAATGCAGCAAATTGTTTACAGAAAATTTGTTTGCAGCAAATTGTTTGCACCAAATTTGTTTGCAGCAAATTTGTATGCAGCAAATTGTTTGCAGCCAATTTCTATGCAGCAAATTGTTTGCAGAAAATTTGAATGCAGCAAATTGTTTGCAGAAAATTTGTATGCAGCAAATTGTTTGCAGAAAATTTGTTTGCAGCAAATTGTTTGCACCAAATTTGTTTACAGCAAGTTGTTTGCAGCAAATTGTTTGCAGCCAATTTGAATGCAGCAAAATGTTTGTAGTAAATTGTTTGTAGCTAATTGTTTTCAGCAAATTTGTTTGCAGCATATTGTTTGTAGCAAAATTGTTTGAAGCAAATTGTTTGCACCAAATTTGTTTGCAGCAAGTTGTTTGCAGCAAATTGATTGCAGCCAATTTGTATGCAGCAAATTGTTTGCAGAAAATTTGAATGCAGCAAATTGTTTGTAGTAAATTGTTTGTAGCTAATTGTTTGCAAAAAATTGAATGCAGCAAATTGTTTGCAGCAAATTTGTTTGCAGCAAAATGTTTGCAGCAAATTTGTATGCAGCAAATTGTTTGCAGAAAATTTGAATGCAGCAAATTGTTTGCAGCAAATTGTTTGCAGCAAATTGTTTGCACCAAATTTGTTTGCAGCAAGTTGTTTGCAGCAAATTTGTTTGCAGCAAATTGTTTGCACCAAATTTGTTTGCAGCAAGTTGTTTGCAGCAAATTTGTTTGCAGCAAATTGTTTGCAGCAAATTTGTTTGCAGCAAATTTGTTTACAGCAAATTGTTTGTAGTAAATTGTTTGTAGCTAATTGTTTTCAGCAAATTTGTATGCAGCAAATTGTTTGCAGCCAAATTGCTATGCAGCAAATTGTTTGCAGAAAATTTGAATGCAGCAAATTGTTTGCAGAAAATTTGTTTGCCGCAAAATGTTTACAGCAAATTTGTTTGCAACAAAATGTTTGCAGCAAATTTGTAAGCAGCAAATTGTTTACAGCAAAATGTTTGCAGCAAATTTGTTTCAGCAAATTGTTTGTAGCAAATTTGTTTGCAACAAATTGTTTACAGCAAATTGTTTGCAACAAATTTGTTTGCAACAAATTGTTTGTAGCAAATTGTTTGTATCAAACTGTTTGCAGTAAATTTGTTCGCAACAAATTGTTTGCAACAAATTGTTTGCAGCAAAATGTTTGTAGCAAATTTGTTTGCACCAAATTGTTTGCAAACGACTTGCTTCAAATTGTTTGCAGCATTATTGTGTGATTTCCGACACCGCAAAATGTTCTGCTGCAAATTGTTGCCAAATTGTTTGCAGCTAATTTTTATGCAGCAAATTGTTTGTAGCAAATTGTATGCAGCAAATTTGTACGCAGCAACAATTGTTTGGAGCAAATTTGTTTGCAGCAAATTGTTTGCAGCAAATTTGTTTGCACCAAATTTGTTTCCAGCAAATTGTTTGCAGCAACTTTGTTTGCATCAAATTGTTTGTAGCAAATTGTTTGCAGCAAATTGTTTTCAGCAAATTTGTTTTCACCAAATTGTTTGCAATCAAATTGTTTGCAGCAAATTGTTTGACACCGCAGAATATTATTGTTTGCAGCAAATTGTTTGCAATTGTTGCAGAAAATTTGTTTGCAGCAAATTTGTTTGCAGCAAATTGTTTGCAGAAAATTGTTTGCAGAAAATTTGTTTGCAGCAAATTGTTTGCAGCAAATTGTTTGCAGCAAATTGTTTGCAGCAAATTGTTTGCAGCAAATTGTTTGCTAGCAAATTGTTTGCAGCAAATTGTTTGCAGCAAATTGTTTGCAGCAAATTGTTTGTAGCAAATTGTTTGCAGCAAATTGTTTGCAGCAAATTGTTTGCAGCAAATTGTTTGCAGCAAATTTGTTTGCAGCAAATTGTTTGCAGCAAATTGTTTGCAGCAAATTTGTTTGCAGCAAAATTGTTTGTAGAAAATTGTTTGCAGAAAATTGTTTGCAGCAAATTGTTTGCAGAAAATTGTTTGCAGCAAATTGTTTGCAGCAAATTGTTTGCAGCAAATTGTTTGCAGCAAATTTGTTTGCAGCAAATTGTTTGCAGCAAATTGTTTGCAGCAAATTGTTTTGCAGCAAATTGTTTGCAAGTGTTGCAAAAATTGTTTGTAGCAAATTGTTTGCAGCAAATTGTTTGCAGCAAATTTGTTTGCAGCAAATTGTTTGCAACAAATTTGTTTGCAGCAAATTGTTTGCAGCAAATTGTTTGTAGCAAATTGTTTGCAACAAATTGTTTGCAGTTGTTTGCAGCAAATTGTTTGCAGCAAATTGTTTGCAGCAAATTTGTTTGCAGCAAATTGTTTGCAGCAAATTGTTTGCAGCAAATTGTTTGCAGCAAATTGTTTGCAGCAAATTGTTTGCAGCAAATTGTTTGCAGCAAATTGTTTGCAGCAAATTGTTTGCAGCAAATTTGTTTGCAGCAAATTTGTTTGCAGCAAATTTGTTTGCAGCAAATTTGTTTGCAGCAAATTTGTTTGCAGCAAATTTGTTTGCAGCAAATTGTTTGCAGCAAATTTGTTTGCAACAAATTTGTTTGCAGCAAATTGTTTGCAGCAAATTGTTTGCAACAAATTTGTTTGCAGCAAATTGTTTGCAGCAAATTTGTTTGCAGCAAATTGTTTGCAGCAAATTTGTTTGCAGCAAATTGTTTGCAGCAAATTTGTTTGCAGCAAATTGTTTGCAGCAAATTGTTTGCAACAAATTTGTTTGCAGCAAATTGTTTGCAGCAAATTTGTTTGCAGCAAATTTGTTTGCAGCAAATTGTTTGCAGCAAATTGTTTGCAGCAAATTGTTTGCAGCAAATTGTTTGCAGCAGATTTGTTTGCAGCAAATTTAGTTGCACCAAATTGTTTGCAACAAATTTGTTTGCAACAAAATGTTTGCAGCAAATTGTTTGTAGCAAATTGTTTGCAGCAAATTTGTTTGCAGCAAATTGTTTGCAGCAAATTTGTTTGCAACAAATTTGTTTGCAGCAAATTTGTTTGCAGCAAATTGTTTGTAGCAAATTGTTTGCAGCAAATTTGTTTGCAGCAAATTGTTTGTAGCAAATTCGTTTGCAGCCAATTTTTTGAATCAAATTGTTTGCATCAAAATTGTTTGCAGCAAATTGTTTGCAGCAAACTTGTTTGCAGCAAATTGTTTGCAGCAAATTGTTTGCAGCAAATTTGTTTGCAGCAAATTGTTTGCAGCAAATTGTTTGCAGCAAATTTGTTTGCAGCAAATTGTTTGCAGCAAATTTGTTTGCAGCAAATTTTTTGCAGCAAATTTGTTTGCAGCAAATTTGTTTGCAGCAAATTTGTTTGCAGCAAATTTGTTTGCAGCAAATTTGTTTGCAAATTTGTTTGCAGCAAATTGTTTGTAGCAAATTGTTTGCAGCAAATTGTTTGCAGCAAATTTGTTTGCAGCAAATTGTTTGCAGCAAATTTGTTTGCAGCAAATTGTTTTTGCAGCAAATTTGTTTGCAGCAAATTGTTTGCAGCAAATTGTTTGCAGCAAATTGTTTGCAGCAAATTGTTTGCATCAAATTGTTTGCAGCAAATTTGTTTGCAGCAAATTGTTTTTGCAGCAAATTGTTTGCAGCAAATTGTTTGCAGCAAATTGTTTGCAGCAAATTGTTTGCAGCAAATTTGTTTGCAGCAAATTTGTTTGCAGCAAATTGTTTGCAGCAAATTTTGGTTCGCAACAAATTGTTTGGAGCAAATTTGTTTGCAGCAAATTTGTTTGCAGCAAATTGTTTTGCAGCAAATTGTTTGCAGCAAAATGGTTGTAGAAAATTGTTTGCAGAAAATTTGTTTGCAGAAAATTGTTTGCAGAAAAATGTTTGTAGAAAATTGTTTGCAGCAAATTGCTTTGCAGCAAATTGTTTGTAGCAAATTGTTTGTATCAAATTGTTTGCAGCAAATTTGTACGCAGCAAATTGTTTGCAGCAAATTTGTTTGCAGCAAATTGTTTGCAGCAAATTGTTTGCAGCAAATTTTTGTAGCAAATTGGTTGGAGCAAATTTGTTTGCAGCAAATTGTTTGCAGCGAATTGTTTGCAGTAAATTTGTTTGCAGCAAATTGTTTGCAGAAAAATGGTTGTAGAAAATTGTTTGCAGAAAATTTGTGTGCAGCAAATTGTTTGTAGCAAATTTGTTTGCAGCAAATTGTTTGCAACAAATTTGTTTGCAGCAAGTTGTTTGCAGCATATTTGTTTGCAGCAAATTTGTTTGCAGCAAATTTGTTTGCAGCAAATTGTTTGCAACAAATTTGTTTGCAACAAAATGTTTGTAGCAAATTGTTTGTATCAAACTGTTTGCAGCAAATTTGTACGCAGCAAATTGTTTGCAACAAATTTGTTGGCAGCAAATTGTTTGCAGCAAATTTGTTGGCAGCAAATTGTTTGCAGCAAATTTGTTTGCTCAAATTGTTTACAGCAAATTGTTTGCAGCAAATATGTTTGCAGCTAATTGTTTTCAGCAAATTTATTTGCACCAAATTGTTTGCAATCGACTTGCTTCAAATTGTTTGCTGCAGAAGTCTATTTTTGTGGGATTTCCGACAAAGAAAAAAATCTTCGATCTGCTGCAATTTGCAATTGTTTGCAGCTAATTTGTATGCAGCAAATTGTTTGTAGAAAATTGTTTGCAGCAAATTTGTTTGCAGCAAATTGTTTGCAGCAAATTGTTTGCAGAAAAATGGTTGTAGAAAATTGTTTGCAGCAATTTTGTTTGCAGCAAATGGTTTGTAGCAAATTGTTTGCAACAAATTGTTAGCAGCAATTTTGTTTGCAGCAAATGGTTTGTAGCAAATTGCTTGCAGCAAATTTGTTTGCTGCAAATTGTTTTTAGCACATTGTTAATAGCAAACTGTTTGAAGCATATTGTTTGCACCAAATTGTTTGCAGCAAATTTGTTTGCAGCAATTCACATAAAAACTCGCTTTCGCTGACGGACGTGTTTTACATCGCTTCTATTTCATTTCAAGTTTTCCTCGCTTAATTGCTCTAATTCGTATCATACTTCTGGCTTAATTCCTTTGCTACATTGTGTGCTACATCGGTTGTGTTGATACACATTGTTTTAATAAACTTTAAAGCCAATTTTTAATAATTTTGTTTTCTAAGCAACAACAATTCCACAGCCAAACGTTCTGTTTACTTATTTTTGCGTTTGTTTGTCGCTGTGTAATTTGTTCTTGTAATTTTACGCCGTTGCTTGTGCTAACACTTTGTTTGTGTAAACATTCTCTCGGCGCTATCTTCGTGCTCTCTTCTATATTTACGCTCCCGTCGCGCTCTCATCTGTTTTACCGCGCTTATCTTATTTTTGGTGTTGGCCGGTTATTCCGTTTTTCTTGTTTTCGGTCGACGCGCCCGCGCATAATTTGTTTTTGTGCATTTATTATTGTCGTAAGTAAACATCAGTAGCTTGCGCATTAACCCTAGCTTGCCTTTTTATTTTTCAACTAACTTTTTATTTCAACAGTGCTTATTAGCTTCTTTTTATTCCATTTTATTAATTCATTGCTTACAATAATTACCTCCACTATGTACGTCTGTTATAATTCAAATTGCCAGGTGCGAACAAATGTTAAGATGGGTTTTGTTTGCTGCTGGCTATGTGAAAATGTTTCACATGAAAAATGTGCAGGCCTCAACGGCCGAATTATTGACCTGATTGAGTCTAAATCAGGCTTAAAGTGGACTTGTGAAGCTTGTAGGGATGTCGAAAGAGACATTATGAGCTTCATGCGACACACTAAGAGAGGCTTTGGGGATCTGTTTGGCAGATTTAAAAGTCTGTCTGATAGTTTTGCAGCTTTGGATAAGGAGTTTAAAGGCCTAAAAGTCTTAAATGATTCTCCAAAGCGTAAAAAGGCCAATTTTAGATTGTCGATTGGCCCTAACGAACTTTCAGTCCCTCATCACATACCCACAACGTCCGCACCTTCTCTAATAAATTTTTCATCCCCTTCTCCAAATATAATTGTTAGTAGTGATGACAACTTTATCTTACCCACAGAAGTTGTCCCCACTCCCGAAGTAATTGTTCCTGATTCATTAGTTGTCAATACTGTTGCTGTTGGCGAATCAAGCAATTTAGTTGTTCCTGATTCGTTAGTAGTTAATACTGTTGCAGTTGGTGAATCAAGCAATGAGTCTATCAGAACTGTTGCGGAAGCTATTACAGTGTCCGATAAAAAGACTCTCGTAGGTGTTCCACCAAAGAAACAATTATTTGTTTCTAGGCTTGCCCCTGATACCACATCGGATGATGTCAAGGCCTTTATTCAGGCTAAATCTGAAGCTAATGTTACGGTGGAGAAATTTAAGTTCTCATATCATCGGGAAATTTCTTCATTTAAAGTAAGTGTTCCTGCCAAATATTTTAGTACAATTTGTTGTAAAGAATTTTGGCCGGACCATTTAATAATAAAGGAATATACAGCTAAGAAAAGAAATCGGACTCCGATTGCACTGCCGTCTAATCCTGTCCCGGCCTCTGATTCCGGAAAAAACTTACTTCCTCCCTCTCGTTTGCCTATCAAAATGTAAGAGGTCTTCTTAGTAAACTTAGTAATATGTATTTAAATAGTCTGTCTTTTTCATTTCATGTCGTGGCCTTTTCTGAGACATGGTTAAGGCCCGATGTTTTAGATTCAGAAATCCTTTTCAATAAATTCGCTATCTATAGAAAAGATCGTACATCCCGCCGAGGTGGTGGTGTGCTTATTGCCGTCGATGTTAACTTATCCTCGGAAGAAGTAACAATCGATGGCTCTGTGGATATCGAATTTGTTGCTATTAAGTTATGCCTAAATAACGTTAGAGTTTTCATTACCTGCTCCTATATTCCTCCTTCTTCTGACTCTTCTCTTTATTTATTACACTTTTCTGCTATTAAATCAGTTTCATCTATGTTATCTGATCGTGACTTTCTTGTAGTTCTTGGCGATTTTAATATTGCTGGTACTACATGGATTTCGTGTCCCGACTCTGCCGTGTTGACCCCACGACTCAGCACGATTTTCTTGATGAGCTGTTTGGAATTTCATTGCTTCAAATCAATGCTATTCCAAACTCTTTAAATAGAATGCTTGATCTGATTTTTGTTTTGGACCCTTCCTGTTTTTCTGTTTCCCGCATACAACCCTTATCAAATCCTGAAGATCCTTATCACCCGACTTTGGAAGTGTTGATTGATTTACCTGATCGGGTGACCCGTACTAGTAGTATATCTACTAAACGGTCTCGTCAGTTTCGGAAAGCCGACTTTAACAAGTTAAATGTGCTGCTATCCCAAACTGACTGGTCCCGACTGTTCATGTGTAGAGATATGGATAGTGCAATTACAACCTTCTATAATACCTTGAATTCCTTAATTGATGTCTGTGTTCCGCTCTGTGTTCCAACCAGGTCTAATAAGCCTATTTGGTTTACCCGTGAGTTAACATTGCTCAAAAATAGAAAGTCGAAATGTTATAAGAGATTCAGGGAAACTGGCTCTTCCTTGCATTTCTCGCGATATCTAATTGCTCGATCTGATTTCTATGTTTTGAATGACCGTCGTTATAAGGAATACCTTACTGACTGTGGTCAACAGTTCAGAAGGAATCCGAGACGGTTTTATAACTTCGTTAATTCGAAGCGTAAATCATCAACGCTTCCATCTAGTGTGTTCTTTGAAAGAGAATCTGCTAATTCGGATAAGGCTATCGCCGACTTATTTGCCGATTTTTTCAAACTACTTACAGTAAGCACGAGTATAACTGTGACTCACCCTATCCTTATCATTTAAATTCCTTCAATAGTAATTTTACACCAGTCATCACCGAAAGCTCTCTCTTATGTAATTTAAAGGCTACTAAATCTGTTTTTTCGCCTGGTCCAGACGGAGTCCCTGGCTGTGTGCTTAAAAACTGTGCAGACGGCCTTTTAAAGCCCTTGTATAAACTATTTACATTGTCTGTTGAAACATGCTGTTTCCCTGATGTTTGGAAATCATCTTACATTATTCCTCTTCACAAAAAAGGAAATAAATCCGATGTTTGCAACTATAGGGGTATTTCCAAGTTGTCTGCTATTCCCAAGGCTTTTGAGAAATTAATAACTTCTCAACTGCAACATTTCTGTAGATCCATGATTTCACCCAGCCAGCATGGGTTTGTGAAATATAGATCCACTACCACTAACCTGTTAGAATTTACATCATTTGCATTGAAGGGCTTTGAGAGAAAATTGCAAACTGACGTCATTTACACAGATTTCAGTAAGGCTTTCGACTCCGTTAATCACAGCCTATTAATACATAAGCTCAATCTTTTGGGTCTTTCCTATAACTTTACTATTTGGATTTTTAATTACTTGAGTTCTAGAACACAACATGTTTATTTTAAAGACACTTTGTCCAAATCTGTTCAAGTAACTTCGGGTGTTCCACAAGGAAGCCATCTCGGTCCCTTGTTATTTATATTATTCATAAATGATCTTCCATCAGCGATCAGTTACTCTCGTGTGCTTATGTATGCCGACGACGTTAAACTCTGTGTTTCGGCTGCTGAGTCTGTTCTTGGGACCAGGTTACAATCTGATCTATGTAGTTTTCAAATCTGGTGTCAAGCTAATTTATTAAACCTTAACTTTAGTAAGTGTAACGTAATGTCCTTCAGTAGGCGCCTCCCTTTCCAAAACGTTTACATTCTGAATGGCTACTCTCTTAAAAGAATTGAGTCGGTCACTGATTTGGGTATCCTTATGGATCCTAAGCTCAAGTTCGATAAGCATGTATTGTCAATTACTAATCGTGCTTTTAGTGTCCTGGGCTTCATAAAGCGCTGGTCGAAAGAATTTAACGATCCCTATTTAACGAGAACACTTTTTACTGCCTTGGTACGGCCTATTCTTGAATATGGATCATGTATTTGGTCACCCCAATACAGGATTCATCAGGATAGAATAGAATCTGTACAAAAACAATTTCTTCTTTTTGCACTAAGGTCTCTCAACTGGAATACTAACATACGCTTACCTTCCTATCGTAGTAGACTTTTACTAATTAATCTGCCTTCTTTGTCTGATCGTAGAACATTGCTCGGTGTAATTTTTCTACACAAACTAATCAATGGTGTAGGGTTCAGTTTTTCAGGAATACCCTTACCATTTCAATTTTCAACTATCTGGCAACCCTTCACCATAAATTTCCCTTTTGCGCTACACAGCTGATTAGCGGCGATCTCTTTTGCTCTTATTTTCGATGGTCTGGCGATGCATCGAAAGCAAAAGAATAATATGCTGGAAAACTCCAGTTAATTATTCGTCACATTGTGCAAAGTGGAAGCAAATTTGGCACGTAGGCCATCATAGAATATCTTCTCGTTCACTTGGTTTGCTGACCTGAACGACGATAAACGCGTTGCTGCAAAATTGTAAAAGTCTAATAAGCCTAGTTGCTAAGTGCCAAAAGACAGTGCACACAACCTCAAATATATACATGCTTGTGCATTAATATGTATGTATATACAAATATATGTATAATATTTGTATACATATATTAATTTAGTGACCCGGCAATCTGCGCATGGAATATTCTTTTTGGAGGCAACGCAGTAGCAGAAGCGCTTTGGCGACACCTGCATAACTCCAGTCAGCCGTTCTCGCACACCCGTTCCAAATTGGGCGGAGTTGCTACAATTTTCGTATTTTTGTCCCTAGACGGAAAAGGCCGAATCTAGTGCCACTCCACATGGCGATCTAACATCGTTTGACGATTGCCACCGTTTGTAAAATCAAATAAGTTTGTAATTTTAAGTAAATATTGAATATATAACTAATTGAGCTAAAATTCGTTCTTAGATAAAAGAAAGGAATTATTGTAAGCGACATGAGCGTACCCTTGGTGATATAATTATAGCATTACAGAAACATAACCACAATCGCACAGTTTGCATCTTCGATGGGCCCAACGAACACGCACCGGCGGATTAATTTGTGAGTAATACAAAATATATTCAGCGTGAGTACCACTTGCATTTAAGCAAGATATTTTATAAAATTATATTACTATTGTGAACGGTCGTCGCTCAGATGTAGAAATTGTTTGTAAAGAGATTTGAACGAAAGCTTAAAGAGTTGTATAGTTAAACCGCTAATGCGTCACGTATTCTTCCGCGAATCATGTTCCTTTTTCTTGAATTTATACTTTGAAATATTGTAATCATGTTTGAGTAAATATTAATTAATCTATCGATTGGTAAATCATGTTGAAATCGTACAAATTGGAATAATGTAATAAATGGATTGTTAAGGGGTAACCGCCAAATTATTATCGTGTTACCATGGTCGGGTGGGTAAAGAATAGGGGACAGTTAACATCCAAGTCGCCCTAATTCCTGGTTATCGGTCATTATCTTTGGTTAGCCGTGGGTAAAGCCCAGTTATACATATATTTTAGTTGACACAGTAGAAGACAGTAAGTGCACTTATTCTTTTTATATGTTATGATTTCCATAGAAGGAGGAGGAAAGAACCCACGACATATCCGACGAGCATAGCACAGAGCGATGCTAGAAGTGCACGCCTCCGAATCCTCTATGGACAGGTAGCTGAATGCTACATAATAAGTAACAATAGAAAGTGGCGCCCAAACGTGGGACCAGGAAAAATAATCTTTGACTATACGGTAGTAAATCTTTTTACCTTAGAAGTGGGTGTGGTGACCATAATATTGGACCCAAATCAAAATTACTCCGAAGTTGAAGAATCTCTTTGGATCCGAAATCACGATTGCTCAACGTGTAGGATTATTTGAGATAGTGTCCCTCACGAACAAGCTCAGTATTTCCATCCACAGTAAATCACAAAGTTTAGGTTAAAGACGATATGATGTATGAATTGAGGTTATTGACAGGTGCGTGACACACGTGTTCGGAATTGCGATTTCAATTCTAGTTTTATGAGTTGATCGACCGAAACGTGTCTCATAAGCCAATGTTAATTTCAGGTCATATTATCAAATAAGTAATACAGTTTCGCATTAGCAGCAGTTTTTAGTGATTTTTTGGACATCGTCGATAGGAAATGCGATTGTAGTCCGATGCATTACGGCTTAATCGACCATCGCGATCCAAATCATAGAAGGCTTGTTGCATTTCGAACTTAACTTTCCAGGTTTTAGAACAGTGTTGATAGGCGAGAGGAATTGCAAATAGTTGGAGTTCTTCGACATTTGACTTCAGCATAAAAACATTGTTTAAACAACCATTTCGTTCAGTAGTTTTCAATAGAAACAAAGATATGTAAGATAACCAGTGACCAATTTGTATGACAACATCGACAAGCCAATCGATAGAGGCTATTTAGTAAAAATATACGAATTCTGAAAGTAAAATACGATGATGGCGGTTCGTCACAGTATGGAGGATCTGCCTGCAGCTTTAAATTCACAAAATATTTCGTGTTCCCTTTGCCAAACTCTTATCAATGGTGGCGAAGAAAGCACAGTTTCGCCATGTGATCATAAATTCCATTTTTCTTGTATAAGCGCACGTTTGAGAGAAACTAACATTTGCCCAACATGTAATCAAGTTTGTACACTTAATTTATTACCCGTCGAAACTACGCCTAGTATCAATGATACTAACGTTGCGACGATCAATGCACCACTCAGTTTTCGTGGCAGGGGTCAAGCAAGTCGGGGTAGAGGAGAATCGCAGCGTAGAGGAATGACTACCAGGTCTCAGAATCGGAGCCGAGGCCGAAACCGACCCCTAATACTAGCATAAACAGTATAGAGCAATCCTCGTTAGAATCGTCGAGAACACAGAATATAGATGATATAAACAGAATAGTACAAAGTGCGGTACAAGCTCAACAACGTCAACTATTGCAAGAGCTTACCAATATAGTTCAGACGCAATTTGCTGGTTTACAAATTGAAACACGATCGCAGTCTGAAACAGCTCGAAACAATAGCCAATCTGGCCAGACATCATCGTCAGGCAATCGTCCTTTAGATAGAACTCAAGCACACGTGGGTGGTACTACTATACCTCAAACACATGAATCAGTTCGGAGTCACAGCTCGTTCCAACCGGAGAAGGTTCCAAACATTATTCAGAGTTGGAAAATTAAGTTCGAGGGTGGCAAGGATGGTTTGCAGGCGGATGAATTTCTTTATCGAGTTCGCTCGCTCGCACAGCAGAATTTGAATGGTGATTACCAACTGCTGTGTGATCATTTGCACTTATTCTTTGTTGGCAGAGCCAACGAATGGTATTGGAGATTTCATCGTTCTTTTCAGCACGTTTCATGGAATGAATTTTGCAAGGAGTTTAGAGAAAAGTTTAAGGACGCAGATTCAGATATGGATATTTGGGAAGCCATAAACAGCAGACGACAGGCTGACAAAGAATCTTTCGAGGATTATCAGTTCGATGTCGAGAAGCTTGCAGCTCGCTTAAAATCAGAGCTATCAGAAGAAACATTGGTTCATCTGCTTATTCGTCATTCAAAGCCGTCACTTAGGTATGAGTTAATGCATCTCAACATAAACCGCCTTTCTCGGTTAAGAGAAGAAGTTCGTACTCATGAACAGTTTTGTAAGCAGGTTAAATCGCAGGTGTCCAAGAATACTTTCAGCCAACGAGGTTACGTTTCTCAGCTGGAAGATCGGTTGAGCGTAGAAGAGCAAAATAGCGTGTCAGCGATTCAGCGTGGCAAGCAGTTCAAATGTTGGAATTGCGGAAAGGATGGACATCGTTTCGATAACTGTTTTGAAGCTCGCAGCATCTTCTGTTATGGATGTGGAGCGAAAGACACTTACAAACCAAACTGTCAGACGTGTAACCCGTCGGGAAACCATTCGGGGGACGCGTCAGTCAGAACCCCTCAGACGCGCCCAAACCATTAATGTCAGATCGGGGTACCCAGACTGACCCTGAGAATAGATCAAGTCTGGGAAATGAACAACACGGCATAGACAATAACCAACCAGCTAGAACAAATACCCAACAGCCATATCACATACGCGTAGCCAGATACATGGAGGCTAGACAGCGAATCTTAGGTGACGTAAGCGCGTGCGATAAGATAGTCAAGATCAAACGTTCTACATCGCGTATGCGAAGTTTTTGGCAAAATATACGCCGAATCCGGAAGCAGCTCGTCTCAGCTATACTTCTCAATGGAGATGATAGATTGTACACCGAAATTAATATTGAGAACAAGCCATATGTAGCGTTGCTCGATTCAGGAGCAAGCATTAGTTGCATTGGAGGCACTGCCGCTAAAGAGCTGGTAAAGCATCCACAAATGCGAAAGTGTTCTCGTTCAATCAGAACCGCAAACAACTCCAAGTGTTCAGTAGTCGGTCGTCTTGTAAGCGATATTACATATCGTGGTCAGACGAATCGCATTGAATTTTATATAATTCCCGGTCTTAGTCAAGATATTTATTTAGGGATGGATTTTTGGAAGAATTTTGGATTAGTGAATAGAATAGTAGCTGCCAACGAAAAGATTTCAGAACTCGATGTAGGTCGAGACGATGGAGTAATAGACGATTCTAAGAAACACGTGCTCACGAGCCAAGAACAAGGTAGACTAGAAACAGTCATTTGCAAACTGCCATCCTATGAGAGAGAAGGATTAGGGCGAACACCTTTGATGGAGCATAGCATCGATGTAGCTGACGCAAAACCTATCAAGCAGCGTCACTGGCCAGTTTCTCCAGCTAAGGAAAAGAGCATGTTTGCAGAAATCGAGCATATGTTAGCATTAGACGTTATAGAAGAATCGAAAAGTCCCTGGAGCAGCAATTGCGTTCTTGTCAAGCGCGGAGAAAAAGTTCGGTTGTGTTTAGATTCCAGAGAAGTTAACAAGCTAACTAGAAAAGATGCGTACCCGTTGCCACATGTTGTAGGGGTGCGCCCTAACGTATGCAACACAACATTTATTTTTTTTTGTATGCATTATTTTGGACGCAACTGTTTAACGATAGCAACAGCTGTTCTGTTAACGCACTGTTAACTATCGATTGAGGGCAGGACTCAACCATGCATGTGATCAATCGATAATGCTTGCAGATCACCTTTTAGGTATGCGATATTTCAAGTAGGTTGTCGACTTCCGCGATCGGCCTATTTCCTGTTCGACCATTGAATGAATGAGTCACGAAAGTGTTAAAAAAATAATCGTGACGCATCCAAGTTGCCTTACAACTTATAAATATTTTGTGGTACGGAAAGTGCGTGAAAACCCGTTTGACGTGCATCCGCACACATATTTAAGGAATTTAGAAAAATATTTTTCTACTAAAGGTATGTTGATCAACCAGTGTCAGACTCGCGTCTCATAAGTTCCTTTTTTTTTGGTGTAGAAGTGAAGATTTTGCCTCTCCAAACAATCACTGGCGACGAGGCCAAGCCTGTGCTTGCGAATTAAAAGACGCTTTGGCCAATACTGCGCAAGTCGCAGTACCGGCGCTTCGTGTGGCACTCTTGGGTCGGCCACGAACGTTGCGCGCACACATTTTGTTTGCGACACGGCTGGCCGCTCAAGCGCCCCCATTTTGCTTGCGCCACGGCTGTCCGCTCAAAAGCGCACAGCCAATGAATAGTCGCCGACGCCGCGATAAAACTGCTGGGAGACCATTTCTACGCAAAAACCTTGTTGCTTTAAATTGAGTTGCGCACCTTGTTTTAAGAAAAGCAAAAAGGGACTGGAGATAATGATCTACTAAACCACTTCGAAAAACAAAAAAAATAAAATCAAATAACAAAATAAAACAAAAAAAAAAAAGGGGAATGAATTAAAAAACGTCATTCCGCAAACGCAACTCGTGTCCAAGATTGCATATCTGGAGAATTTCTTTCGTTCGGAGTCTCATACCCTTTTGATGCGATAATTAATTTTTATATAATTAATAAGACTTTTTAAAGTCAGCCTTTATTTTTTAATTCCGTTATTCACGTAAGACTTTTGTAAATTTTCTTGGTATGGTATGTATAAAATAATATCCAATGTTAGCTGTTATATATTCTAATCCGTTTGAAGTCCCCCACACAGCATATCGTCGTCTTCAGGCCTGTCGACTACCATAAAGTATTGTCAGCTGTATCAACGTATGTAAGAATAACATAAAGCAGAGTGAGTTAAAACAAAACACTAAATTATATATGGCAGCTATCCAACATTAATAATTTTGAAAAGTAATATATAATACATACCAAACCAAACAAATCTAAAAGCAAACATACACTGCTGCGTCTTCGCTTAAATTTATAAATTCCTGAAACATGTATGTTCGCTTTTGAACCCCTTTTGTCACGGGTAAGCTGATCTCAGTAGCCTTTTTGTAAAGACAGCTTATCCAGGAAAATGAATTCTGAAACCAGCGAGTGGTTATCTTTCTAGTTTGTATCTAAAGAATCATAATGAATTAAAAATCTCCGCTATAATGGGCACCTAAAGTAAACGTTGTTGCATTGATACTAGGGTAAAGACATGAGGCTTCAAAAGTCTTTACAGGTTGGGAGGGTAAAGAAGGAGGACCTTAACATCATAGTCCTTCCTTAAAGATTGTCATTCTGGCCGTTGTGCTGTGCGCTTATGGTTATCATCCTTGTCCTAATCCAACTCTGTCTACAATTTTAGTTATGTGACACAGCAGCTAACTAGGAGGCAAAGTACCCACCCCACTTTCCCTGAGCTCTAGTCGACCCCGTAGGCAGAGTACGTCTCCAGTCTGCTGCACACATCATGTGTTCGTTACATAATTAAATGGCGCCCAAAACGTGGGGCCCGAAAGAGTGTTACAGCTAGAGTTTTCTATTTAGCTAAGAAAATGTAGTATCTCAGGACGTGGGTCCGAAAACCCAGAAAAGTAGCATTCACTTTCGTTTCGCCCAAGCTTCCCATTTTACCTTTCCCCGCTCCCATTCTCCTTTCGTAGCCACCATCCAAATTTTTAGTAATCCAGAACAGACGCATCATTATTAGGAATATCAGAAAGTCTGTTTGTCTTCGCGGATTCTGACCAATAATGATACCGTTTGTTAAATTATTAACTAGCTATTGCCAGTTAGTTTCAAAGATTTTTATTAGGATTTCTATTCGCTTTGGATTTTTAGTATTGACGTAATGTTAATCTACACCAGGTGTTAGAGTCCTAAATTTTCGTCAATACCTTATTTAGCAAGAAAGGAAAATGAGATTGCTCTTGATGGATCGTTCCGACAAGTTCCTCTTTTCCGAGTTCATTTTTTTTTTTAAACATTATGGTAGAGTCCGTTTAAACACACAACCCAGAATGGCAATCTTTAAATTATCAATGCAATAATTTTATTGATGGATAAGTCCCAAACTACTCAATAATATCGTATATCTTTTCGAAACTGATCGTTTCCCTTATTTAAAATAATAACCTACATGTAAAATTTCAATTCTGATATTATAAAATACCTTTCAATATTTTCAAAATGGCAGTTTTACGCAGTACAGAAGATTTGAATGCCTTAGTAAACGCATCACAAGATTCAATCTCTTGTGCTATTTGCAATGATACCTTATCAGATACAGTTTTCACCGAAATCGCGTGCAGACATAAGTTTCACAAATCATGTTTGCCGGAATGGTTAAGAAATAATACAACTTGTCCGATCTGTAGACAACCCTGTACTCTTGCCCAGAGCTCAGAGAAACGGTCAAGTGAAGACACCACAGTTCCTAGAGCTACCAAAGGTAAGCCCCCGGGGTGCCCCAGGCATTAATCCCACAGGAACTATCCCAAGAACTCGACCTACAACCAGGTCAAACAATCGACAAATCCAAAACTTGCCGCGAGCATACAATGCAACCCCAAGATCGGAGTCCGGAAGAGGTGTGTCCGCCAACAATGATGATCGTATTCACCAAATTATAGCGAGTTCGTTAGCGAGTCATAGAGCTGAAATTGCTGCAACAGTTTCTGACCAGATCAGTTCTGCTTTACGCAACTTAAGCTTGTCTGCTTTACGAAGAGAGTCACGTGACGATTCACAACTCGAATGGGAGAACGAGATTCCACTAAGGGAGTCAAGAGCAAACAATGAGAACGAGCGCCGTAGACCGTCAGCTAGTGTCAATACTAATGATTATGCTACCACTCATCCTGATAGAATATCTAGTATTATATCCAGTTGGAAAGTAAAATTTTCTGGTTCCGCCAGTGACTTGCCCATAGAAGATTTCATTTATCGAATCAACTGTCTTACTTCACAATATTTCAATAATAACTTCGACTTGATATACCAATTTGCAAATTTACTCTTTTCTGGTTCAGCTCTGTCATTTTATTGGCGAGTTCATAGAACCGTTGGACATTTGAATTGGTTTGATTTATGCAACAAGTTGCGGGAGCGATATCAAGATCAACGAACTGACCGTGATATCAAGCAGGCCATGCGACATCGAAAACAAGCAAGTAATGAATCTTTTGATGATTTTCTTGACGCCATGCTGGCCATCGCAGACACCCTCAGAGAACCCATGTCTGAAGAAGATTTGGTCACCGAAGTTAGGCACAACTTGAAGCCCGAGCTAAAACATGAACTACTGCATGTAGAGACATCAAGTTTAGCGATATTACGAAAGGAATGTCATAGACACGAAGAATTCTTTCGAAACTCTCGATCAAAGATCATTTCAAAAAGAGCTGTCAATGCCATTCGATTTGACGATGAATCTGAAAATCTATCTGAGATAGAGGAAAATAATGATGAGATTTGTGCTTTGCAAATGTCAAATAAAGTAAAATGCTGGAATTGCGATGAACAAGGTCATAGGTACCAAGATTGTTTGAAAGCTCGTCGAGTCTTCTGCTACGGTTGTGGTTTAGTAGATACCTATAAGCCCAATTGTGCCAAATGCAAACCAACGGCGGAAAACTCTGCTCAGGATATCCACCGAGCATCGAAAGTGGGTGTCCGACGTTAGCCTCGGGTTTACATTCAGTAGTTTCCTCACCACCAGACATATCGTTTCGTTCACCTGACTTATCACTTTCCTCACCAGACTTACCAACTTCTCGATCGTTCAAACCATATCACGAACGCCTACGTGAATATTACATACGCAGAGCGGCCATATTTAATGCTGACTCCTTGATTGTTCCAAAGCGCCGATCATCTTTGCGCATGAAAGAATATTGGAATAATATCCGTCGTTTAAATTGTTTTACCATATCGTCTCTAGTCCAGAAACAAAACGATATACGTCCCTTTACACAAATTAATATGTTCAATGAAACTCACTTGGCCCTCTTAGATAGTGGAGCGAATAAAAGTGTAATAGGATCAACTCTGGCGGAACGAATAATCTCAGAAAGTATGAAGTATAAAAAATAAAAGGTGTTGTGCACACTGCAGACGGTTTTCAACAAAATATTGTAGGTACTATAAGCGTGCCCATTCAGTTCAATTCGCAGTCTAAAGAATTTGACTTTTTGATAGTTCCAACCATTAAACAAAATGTGATTTGTGGAATGGATTTTTGGAAGGCCTTTGGTATTAGTATTCAGTCTCCTTATTTCATAAATGAAATTTTAGAAAAAGCAAGCCCTGACTCTAATGAGCTCAGTTTAACTTCGTCTCAAAGAGCGAGGTTGAACTCTGTAATCGAGTATTTTCCATCTTCCGAAATTAATGGTCTAGGAGAAACTTCCCTAGTAGAACATAATATCGACACAACTGATGCCAAGCCAATTAAGCAAAGATTCTATGCTTTGTCCCCTGCTAAAGAAAAATTACTGTGCGAAGAAGTGGATCGTATGCTAAAATTAGGCGTAATTGAGGAAGCTTCTGCATCCCCATGGTCATCTCCAGTTACTCTTGTTGTAAAACCTGGAAAAGTTAGGTTGTGTTTGGACGCTCGTAAGTTAAATGCTGCAACAGTTAAGGATGCTTATCCAATGCCAATATTGGATGGCTTGTTAAGTCGTCTTCCCTCAGTGCATTGCATTTCAAAAATTGATCTAAAAGACGCCTTTTGGCAAATTAGGTTAGATGCCGAATCACGTCACAAAACCGCTTTCACAATTCCCAACCGACCATTATATCAATTTAGGCGAATGCCATTTGGTTTGACCAATGCGCCTCAGACCATGTGTAGATTGATGGATCAGGTCATTCCATATCAACTAAAATCACACGTTTTCGTATATCTTGATGATCTATTGGTAATGTCGGCTAATTTTGAAGATCATTTACAACACCTTGCAACAGTTTCTACTCAATTACACAAAGCAGGACTGACAATTAATGTAAGCAAAAGTCAGTTTGGGCTAAGTAAAGTCGATTATTTGGGATATATTGTAGGAGAAGGTACTCTCCAAATCAACGCTAACAAAATTCAAGCTGTGAATGACTTTCCAGTTCCAAAGACGCGAAAGCAGTTGAGACGATTTCTAGGCATGACGGGATGGTACCAAAGATTCATATCCCAGTATTCTACAGTTATATTCCCTCTTACAGAATTATTACGAGGCAAATCGTTTGAATGGAATGATTCGGCACAATCTGCTTTTGAAGAAATTAAGCGTAGGTTATGCTCTGCTCCCTTTCTTATCCATCCCAATTATGAAAAGCCATTCGTGATTCAGTGCGATGCTTCCTTATGCGGCGTTGGAGCAGTGTTGGCTCAAGCTGATGATTCAGGATGGGAAAGGCCTATTGCGTATATGTCTAAAAAACTAAACAAAGCACAACGCAATTACACGGTAACTGAGCTCGAATGCTTAGCAGTCGTTCTAGCTATTAAGAAATTCAGAATGTATATTGAAGGACAGACCTTTAAAGTCGTAACTGATCATGCTAGTTTGCGCTGGTTAATGAATCAGTCGGACCTGAGTGGAAGATTGGCACGATGGGCAATTAAGTTGCAAGGGTTTTCCTTTAGTATCGAGCACCGAAAAGGAAGTGAAAACGTCGTTGCCGACGCGCTTTCAAGGTCGTTCGAAGACGTAGAAGAAATTGCCGAACTAGATGTTGAATTGTTCCCTGAAATTGACTTAGATTCTGATGCGTTTCAATCCACTGATTATTGTAAGCTTAGAGAGAGTTATAAGTCAGCGGATTTACCTGATTTTCGTGTAATTGATAAATTTATCTATCGACGTTGTATGTTTACAACAGACTCTGATGACTGTTGGAAGTTGTTAGTTCCAGACGAACTACGCATGTCAGTCATCAAAGCCGCTCACGATCAGCCGACCTCTAGTCATTGTGGTACCGCCAAATGCCTAGAGCGAATAAGACGAAGGTTCTTCTGGCCAAAAATGGTTGTCGATGTGCGAAATTATATAAGTTCTTGTAATACTTGTAGGACAACAAAATATCCCACATGTGCGTTAAAACCCCTAATAGGAAGCCAAGTAACAAGTGAAAGACCGTTTCAAAGAATATATGTAGATTTCATTGGTCCTTTTCCTCGAACTAAGAAAGGCAACGTTGGAATTTTCATCGTACTCGACCATTTTTCTAAGTTTACTTTTCTCAAAGCGGTCAAGAAATTCACCTCACAGATAGTAATAAATTACTTAAGGGATGAAATATTTTCATGTTTTGGGGTACCGGAAATCGTTGTTAGTGACAATGGCACTCAATTTAAAAGCCATGAGTTCGCTAATTTCATTTCCAAGCATGCGATTCAACACATTTTTTACCGGTGCATATGCCCCTCAGGCCAATGCAGCAGGGTTAATCGCTCCATAAACGCTTCTTTAAGAGCCTACGTTCGCAGCGATCAACGCTTATGGGATATTTACTTACCCAGTATCAATTCGGCACTGAGAAATTTTATTCATCAATCCGTAGGAATGTCGCCATACTTTATAGTGTTTGGACAACATATGATAACGCACGGTAATGATTACAAACTACTGCGAAATCTTAAAATACTCAGTGATGGCACTGAACGATTGGACAGGACCGACGAATTTCATAAGATACGATCTAATATTGGAAAACACCTCACTAAAGCATTTGAGAAAAATAAGCAAACATATAATTTGCGAGCGAGACCTCGTTCATTTGAGATTGGTCAACAAGTTATAAAACGAAATTTTCCCTTAAGCAACGCAGCAGCAAATTTTAATGCAAAGTTAGCACCTGTTGGTATAGAAGTTCGTATCAAAAAGAAGTTAGGGAATTCACTATATCTTTTGGAAGACTTAGAAGGTAAAGAATTAGGGACATTTCACGCTAAAGACCTCTGGTAATTCATGTATCACCCTTTTTCAGCTTTTATCTTTGTCGTCCAGACTAAGATTAAACCTGTGGTGTAGGGGTGCGCCCTAACGTATGCAACACAACATTTATTTTTTTTTGTATGCATTATTTTGGACGCAACTGTTTCACGATAGCAACAGCTGCTCTGTTAACGCACTGTTAACTATCGATTGAGGGCAGGACTCAACCATGCATGTGATCAATCGATAATGCTTGCAGATCACCTTTAGGTATGCGATATTTCAAGTAGGTTGTCGACTTCCGCGATCGGCCTATTTCCTGTTCGACCATTGAATGAATGAGTCACGAAAGTGTTAAAAAAAAATAATCGTGACGCATCCAAGTTGCCTTGCAACTTATAAATATTTTGTGGTACGAAAAGTGCGTGAAAACCCGTTTGACGTGCGTCCGCACACATATTTAAGGAATTTAGAAAAATATTTTTCTACTAAAGGTATGTTGATCAACCAGTGTCAGACTCGCGTCTCATAAGTTCCTTTTTTTTTGGTGTAGAAGTGAAGATTTTGCCTCTCCAAACAATCACTGGCGACGAGGCCAAGCCTGTGCTTGCGAATTAAAAGACGCTTTGGCCAATACCGCGCAAGTCGCAGTACCGGCGCTTCGTGTGGCACTCTTGGGTCGGCCACGAACGTTGCGCGCACACATTTTGTTTGCGACACGGCTGGCCGCTCAAGCGCCCCCATTTTGCTTGCGCCACGGCTGTCCGCTCAAAAGCGCACAGCCAATGAATAGTCGCCGACGCCGCGATAAAACTGCTGGGAGACCATTTCTACGCAAAAACCTTGTTGCTTTAAATTGAGTTGCGCACCTTGTTTTAAGAAAAGCAAAAAGGGACTGGAGATAATGATCTACTAAACCACTTCGAAAACAAAAAATAAAATCAAATAACAAAATAAAACTAAAAAAAGAAAGGGGAATGAATTAAAAAACGTCATTCCGCAAACGCAACTTGTGTCCAAGATTGAATATCTGGAGAATTTTTATAATTTATAATTTTTATATAATTAATAAGACTTTTTAAAGTCAGCCTTTATTTTTTAATTCCGTTATTCACGTAAGACTTTTGTAAATTTTCTTGGTATGGTATGTATAAAATAATATCCAATGTTAGCTGTTATATATTCTAATCCGTTTGAAGTCCCCCACAGCATATCGTCGTCTTCAGGCCTGTCGACTACCACAAAGTATTGTCAGCTGTATCAACGTATGTAAGAATAACATAAAGCAGAGTGAGTTAAAACAAAACACTAAATTATATATGGCAGCTATCCAACATTAATAATTTTGAAAAGTAATATATAATACATACCAAACCAAACAAATCTAAAAGCAAACATACACTGCTGCGTCTTCGCTTAAATTTATAAATTCCTGAAACATGTATGTTCGCTTTTGAACCCCTTTTGTCACGGGTAAGCTGATCTCAGTAGCCTTTTTGTAAAGACAGCTTATCCAGGAAAATGAATTCTGAAACCAGCGAGTGGTTATCTTTCTAGTTTGTATCTAAAGAATCATAATGAATTAAAAATCTCCGCTATAATGGGCACCTAAAGTAAACGTTGTTGCATTGATACTAGGGTAAAGACATGAGGCTTCAAAAGTCTTTACAGGTTGGGAGGGTAAAGAAGGAGGACCTTAACATCATAGTCCTTCCTTAAAGATTGTCATTCTGGCCGTTGTGCTGTGCGCTTATGGTTATCATCCTTGTCCTAATCCAACTCTGTCTACAATTTTAGTTATGTGACACAGCAGCTAACTAGGAGGCAAAGTACCCACCCCACTTCCCTGAGCTCTAGTCGACCCCGTAGGCAGAGTACGTCTCCAGTCTGCTGCACACATCATGTGTTCGTTACAATGTAGACGGAATCCTTAGCAGACTACCTCCAGCACGATTCATAACAGGGCTTGACATGAAACACGCGTTTTGGCAAATTCCTCTCGAGGAAAAATCTCGACAGTATACAGCTTTTACAATACCAAACAGGCCATTGTATCAGTACAAAGTCATGCCGTTTGGGTTATGTAACGCTGCACAAACTCTGTGTAGATTAATGGATCAGGTGATACCAGCATCATTGCGAACCAGAGTTTTTGTTTATTTGGATGACTTATTGGTACTCTCCGACGATTTTGAGTCGCACATGAAGCTGCTCGAAGAAATCGCTGGGTATCTTCGCAAGGCAAATTTAACAATAAATATTGCTAAATCAAAATTTTGCATGCGAGAAGTTAAATATCTCCGATTTATTATTGGGGATGGCCAACTGAAGGTTGATCCTGACAAGGTCAACGCCATTAATGAATTTCCTATTCCAGGTTCCGTAAAACAGCTTAGAAGATTTTTAGGATTGGCAGGATGGTATAGACGTTTCGTTGATAATTACGCTACCATAACATTTCCTTTAACCGAGCTGTTAAAGAAAAATAAACCGCTTACATGGAATCAGGGAGCACAAGATGCATTTGAATTGTTAAAAGCAAAGCTAACGTCTTCACCGATCTTACGAACGCCTGATTTTCAGAAACCATTCAGTTTGCTATGCGATGCAAGTCTGTATGGACTTGGATGCGTACTCGCGCAAGAGGAGGAGAATGGCATGGAGCTTCCAATAGCGTATATGTCCGAAAAATTGTCCAAAGCGCAGAGAAATTATTCTGTAACAGAATTGGAATGCTTAGCAGTGATTAAGGGCATAAATAAGTTTAGAGCTTATATTGAAGGGCAGGACTTTGTCGTCGTAACAGATCATGCTTCTCTTCAGTGGCTCATGAAGCAAAAGGATTTGACAGGTCGTTTAGCTAGATGGTCGATCAGGTTGCAAGGATTTTCGTTTGAAATTAAACATCGAAGCGGCGCCAAGAATGTCGTCGCAGATGCCTTGTCTCGACGAGATGAATTTAGCGTAAGCGAATTAGCAAACTATGGTCCCATTATCGATTTAACCTCGGAAGAATTTCGCTCGGAAGAATACCTCGAGTTGATTCAGCGGATTCAAATGAACCAAGCAAGATTACCGGACCTGAAAATTGTCGATAATTTTGTGTATAAGCGAACTGAACATGCCACAGGTAACAGCATTCAAGAATCAGAGTCATGGAAACTTTGGGTTCCTGTTAAGCTGAGAGCAGATGTTTTGTATCGTGCTCACAATCCTCCAGACTCAGCTCATCTAGGAATGGGAAGAATGGTAGGAAAACTGAAACGACATTTATTTTGGCCAGGAATGGTGACGCAAACACGTTCTTATATATCCAGTTGTAGCACTTGCAAGTCAACAAAAGGACCGAATAAGGTTCTTAGACCACCAATGGGCAGGCCAATGACTTCTGAAAGGCCATTTCAGAAAATGTATATGGATCTGTTAGGACCATACCCAAGGTCAAAGAATGGAAACATCGGTCTCTTAATCATCATGGATCATTGCACGAAGTTTCATTTCCTTCATCCGTTAAAGAAGTTCACTTCGAACCGGATTTGTGAATTTGTAGAAGAGCATGTATTTTACACCTTCGGGGTGCCCGAAACAATCCTAACCGATAACGGCTCGCAGTTTAAGTCAGGATATTTTCAGGCGTTTTTGACTCGTTTCGGAGTGTCGCATATATGCACGGCAATTTATTCGCCGCAGGCAAACGCTAGCGAACGACTCAATCGTTCAGTATTGGCAGCTATTCGTGCATATATCGGCACTGACCACACGAATTGGGATGCAAATCTGAATGAGATAAGCGGATCGCTTAGATCTAATTGGCATCGCAGCACCGGATATTCTCCATATTTCTTATGTTTCGGGCAGAACATGATTTTGAACGGCAAAGATTACGAGCTCCTTAGGAAGTTGGATTTGGTAGCGGATGATGTAGCTCTCAAAACTCCAGACTTACTACAATTAGCACGATGTAATGCAAAAGAAAACATCACACAAGCTCATACGGCAAACGCTAGAAAATATAATTTACGTAGTAGATCTGTGCAGTTAAAAGTTGGTGATATCGTTCACGCTCGCAGTTTTGCGCAGAGCAATGCTGCGAAGAAATTCAGTAGTAAACTGGCTCCTGTCTTTATCAAAGCTAAGGTTAGTAAGAAAATAAGTCCCGTATACTACGAGTTGTCGAATGAAAGTGGGAAATGTTTAGGAGTATATCATTTGAAAGACATTCAAATTTAATACCGAAAATGAATTAGATATTTATATTTCTGAACCGCGTTCTTTTTCAGTGAATATATACGAGAGGCAGTGCTCGCGTAATATTAACTGTGGTGTAGGGTTCAGTTTTTCAGGAATACCCTTACCATTTCAATTTTCAACTATCTGGCAACCCTTCACCATAAATTTCCCTTTTGCTCTACACAGCTGATTAGCGGCGATCTCTTTTGCTCTTATTTTCGATGGTCTGGCGATGCATCGAAAGCAAAAGAATAATATGCTGGAAAACTCCAGTTAATTATTCGTCACATTGTGCAAAGTGGAAGCAAATTTGGCACGTAGGCCATCATAGAATATCTTCTCGTTCACTTGGTTTGCTGACCCAAACGACGATAAACGCGTTGCTGCAAAATTGTAAAAGTCTAATAAGCCTAGTTGCTAAGTGCCAAAAGACAGTGCACACAACCTCAAATATATACATGCTTGTGCATTAATATGTATGTATATACAAATATATGTATAATATTTGTATGCATATATTAATTTGTTAAATTGGTGCAATAAGATCTGCAGCGTTAGTGTCAGTGAGCTGGAACAAAGAAAAAAGGTAATAAATCGACAAAATGATTTCGCATGTAGTCAATAAGTTTTTGTGTGTTAGCAGGAGCTCCCAAGTGTAATTTCTGCGGTGTAGCCGACCGATCTGCGCCCTGCGCTTTCGCGCGTTCTTTGTGTAAATTTTCTGCGGTCGGTCGGCTGATTTTTGGTACACGCATAACCCCTGACTTGGACACAGCGTGACCCGGCAATCTGCGCATGGAATATTCTTTTGGAGACAACGCAGTAGCAGAAGCGCTTTGGCGACACCTGCATAACTCCAGTCAGCTGTTCTCGCACACCCGTTCCAAATTGGGCGGAGTTGCTACAATTTTTGTATTTTTGTCCCTAGACGGAAAAGGCCGAATCTAGTGCCACTCCACATGGCGATCTAACATCGTTTGACGATTGCCACCGTTTGTAAAATCAAATAAGTTTGTAATTTTAAGTAAATATTGAATATATAACTAATTGAGCTAAAATTCGTTCTTAGATAAAAGAAAGGAATTATTGTAAGCGACATGAGCGTACCCTTGGTGATATAATTATAGCATTACAGAAACATAACCACAATCGCACAGTTTGCATCTTCGATGGGCCCAACGAACACGCACCGGCGGATTAATTTGTGAGTAATACAAATATATTCAGTGTGAGTACCACTTGCATTTAAGCAAGATATTTTATAAAATTATATTACTATTGTGAACGGTCGTCGCTCAGATGTAGAAATTGTTTGTAAAGAGATTTGAACGAAAGCTTAAAGAGTTGTATAGTAAACCGCTAATGCGTCATGTATTCTTTCGCGAATCATGTTCCTTTTTCTTGAATTTATACTTTGAAATATTGTAATCATGTTAGAGTAAATATTAAGTAATCTATCGATTGGTAAATCATGTTGAATTCGTACAAATTGGAATAATGTAATAAATGGATTGTTAAGGGGTAACCGCCAAATTATTATCGTGTTACCATGGTCGGGTGGGTAAAGAATAGGGGACAGTTAACATCCAAGTCGACCTAATTCCTGGTTATCGGTCATTATCTTTGGTTAGCCGTGGGTAAAGCCCAGTTATACATATATTTTAGTTGACACAGTAGAAGACAGTAAGTGCACTTATTCTTTTTATATGTTATGATTTCCATAGAAGGAGGAGGAAAGAACCCACGACATATCCGACGAGCATAGCACAGAGCGATGCTAGAAGTGCACGCCTCCGAATCCTCTATGGACAGGTAGCTGAATGCTACAATTTTCGACACCTAACCAAATCTTCGATCTGCTGCAATTTGCAATTGTTTGCAGCAAATTTGTTTGCAGCAAATTGTGTGCAGCAAATTGTTTGTAGCAAATTGTTTGAAACAAATTGTATGCAGCAAATTTGTTTGCAGCTAATTAATTGTAGAAAATTGTTTGCAGCAAATTTGTTTGTAGCAAATTTGTTTGCAGTTCATTTATTTGCATCAAATTTGTTTGCAGCGAATTAATTGCAGCAAATGGTGTGCAGTAAATTGTTTGCAGGAAATTGTTTGCAGCAAATTTGTTTGCAGCAAATTGTATGCAGCAAATTTGTTTGCAGCTAATTGTTTGTAGAAAATTGTTTGTAGCAAACTTGTGTGTAGCAAACTTGTTTGTAGCAAATTTGTTTGCAGCAAATTTGTTTGTAGCAAATTGTTTGAAACAAATTGTATGCAGCAAATTTGTTTGCAGCTAATTGTTTGTAGAAAATTGTTTGTAGGTAACTTGTGTGTAGCAAACTTGTAGCAAATTTGTTGCCAGTTCATTTATTTGCATCAAATTTGTTTGCAGCAAATTAATTGCAGCAAATTGTTTGCAGCCAATTGTTTGCAGGACATTGTTTGCAGCAAATTTGTTTGCAGCAAATTTGTTTGCAGCAAATTGTTTGAAGCAAATTGTTTGCAGCCAATTGATTGCAGAAAATTGTTTGCAAAAAATTTGTTTGCAGAAAATTGTTTCCAGAAAATTTGTTTGCAGCAAATTTGTTTGCAGCAAATTTGTTTGAAGCAAATTGTTTGCAGAAACTTTGTTTATAGAAAATTGTTTGTAGCAAATTGATTGCAGCAAATTTGTTTGCAGTAAATTGTTTGTAGCAAATTGTGTGCAATCGACTTGCTTCAAATTGTTTGCTGCAGAAGTCTATTTTTGTGTGATTTCCGACAACTAACCAAATCTTCGATCTGCTGCAATTTGCAATTGTTTGCAGCAAATTAAAATGCAGTAAATTGTTTGCAGCAAATTTGTTTGCAGTAAATTGTTTGCAGCCAATTTGTTTGCAGCAAATTGTTTGCCGCAAATTGTTTGCAGCAACTTTGTTTGGAGAAAATTGTTTGCAACCGACTTCCTTAAAATTGTTTGCTGCAGAAGTCTATTTGTGTGTGATTTTCGACACCTAACCAAATCTTCGATCTGCTGCAATTTGCAATTGTTTGCAGCAAATTTGTTTGCAGCAAGTTTGTTTGCAGCAAATTGTGTGCAGCAAATTTGCTTGTAGCAAATTGTTTGAAGCAAATTGTATGCAGCAAATTGTTTGCCGCAAATTGTTTGCAGCAACTTTGTTTGCAGAAAATTGTTTGTACCAAATTGTTTGCAACCGACTTCCTTAAAATTGTTTGCTACAGAAGTCTATTTTTGCTGCAATTTGCAATTGTCTGAGGCAAATTTGTTTGCAGCAAATTGTTTGCAGCAAATTTGTTTGTAGCAAATTGTTTGAAGCAAATTGTTTGCCGCAAATTGTTTGCAGCAACTTTGTTTGCAGAAAATTGTTTGTACCAAATTGTTTGCAACCGACTTCCTTAAAATTGTTTGCTACAGAAGTCTATTTTTGTTTGATTTCCGACACCTAACCAAATCTTCGATCTGCTGCAATTTGCAATTGTTTGCAGCAAATTTGTTTGCAGCAAATTTGTTTGCAGCAAATTTGTTTGCAGCAAATTTGTTTGCAGCAAATTGTGTGCAGCAAATTTGTTTGTAGCAAATTGTTTGAAGCAAATTGTTTGCAGCAAATTGTTTGTGGCAAATTTGTTTGCAGCAAATTTGTTTGCAGCAAATTGTATGCAACAAATTTGTTTGCAGCAAATTTGTTTGCAGCAAATTTGTTTGCAGCAAATTTGTTTGCAGCAAATTGTGTGCAGCAAATTTGTTTGTAGCAAATTGTTTGAAGCAAATTGTTTGCAGCAAATTGTTTGAAGCAAATTGTTTGCAGAAAATTGTTTGTACCAAATTGTTTGCAACCGACTTCCTTAAAATTGTTTGCTACAGAAGTCTATTTTTATTTGATTTCCGACACCTAACCAAATCTTCGATCTGCTGCAATTTGCAATTGTTTGTGGCAAATTTGTTTGCAGCAAATTGTTTGCAGCAAATTTGTTTGCATTAAATTGTTTGCAGCTAATTTGCTTGCATTAAATTTTTTTGCAACAAATTGTTTGCAGCAAATTGTTTGCAGCAAATTGTTTGCAAAAAATTGTTTGCAGCAAATTGTTTGCAGCAAATTGTTTGCAGCAAATTGTTTGCCGCAAATTTGTTTGCAGAAAATTGTTTGCAATTTTTTTGCAGCAAAATGTTTGTAGCAAATTGTTTGCAGCAAATTTTTTTGCAATCGACTTGCTTCAAATTGTTTGCTGCAGAAGTCTATTTTTGTGTGATTTCCGACACCGAACAAAATCTTCGATCTGCTGCAATTTGCAATTGCAATTTTTTTGCAGCAAATTTTTTTTACAATTGACTTGTTGCAAATTTGTTTGCAGTAAACTGTTTGCAGCAAATTGTTTGTAGCAGATTGTTTGTAGCAAATTGTTTGCAGCAAATTGTTTGTAGCAAATTGTTTGCAGCAAATTTGTTTGTAGCAAATTGTTTGTAGCAAATTTTGTTTGCAGCAAATTGTTTGTACCAAATTGTTTGCAGCCAATTGTCTGTAGCAAATTTGTTTGCAGCCAATTATCTGTAGCAAATTTGTTTGCAGCAAATTGTTTGCAGTAAATTGTTTGCAGCAAATTGTTTGTAGCAAATTTGTTTGCAGCAAATTGTTTGCAGCAAATTGTTTGTAGCAGATTGTTTGTAGCAAATTGTTTGCAGAAAATTTGTTAGCAGCAAATTGTTTGTAGCAAATTGTTTGCAGCAAATTGTTTGTAGCCAATTGATGGCAGAAAATTGTTTGCAGCAAATTTGTTTGCAGAAAATTGTTCGCAGCACATTGTTTGCAACAAATTGTTTGCCGCAAATTTGTTTGCAGTAAATTGTTTGCAGCAAATCGTTTGTAGCAAATTTGTTTGTAGAAAATTGTTTGCAGCAAATTTGTTTGCAGCAAATTGTTTGCAGCACATTGTTTGTAGCAAACTGTTTGTAGCAAATTGTTTGCAGCAAATTTGTTTGCATTAAATTGTTTGCAGCTAATTTGTTTGCATTAAATTTTTTGCAACAAATTGTTTGCAGCAAATTGTTTGCAGCAAATTGTTTGCAGCAAATTGTTTGCAAAAAATTGTTTGCAGCAAATTGTTTGCAGCAAATTGTTTGCAGCAAATTGTTTGCCGCAAATTTGTTTGCAGAAAATTGTTTGCAATTTTTTTGCAGCAAAATGTTTGTAGCAAATTGTTTGCAGCAAATTTTGTTTGCAGCAAATTGTTTGTACCAAATTGTTTGCAGCCAATTGTCTGTAGCAAATTTGTTTGCAGCAAATTTGTTTGTAGCAAATTGTTTGTAGCAAATTTTGTTTGCAGCAAATTGTTTGTACCAAATTGTTTGCAGCCAATTATCTGTAGCAAATTTGTTTGCAGCAAATTGTTTGCAGTAAATTGTTTGCAGCAAATTGTTTGTAGCAAATTTGTTTACAGCAAATTGTTTGCCGCAAATAGTTTGTAGCAAATTGTTTGCAGCCAATTGTCTGTAGCATATTTGTTTGCAGCAACTTTGTTTGCAGAAAATTGTTTGTACCAAACCGACTTCCTTAAAATTGTTTGCTGCAAAAGTCTATTTTTGTGTGATTTCCGACACCTTAACAAATCTTCGATCTGCTGCAATTTGCAATTGTTTGCAGCCAATTTGTTTTCAGCAAATTGTTTGCAACAAATTGTTTGCAGCAAATTTGTTTGCAGTAAATTGTTTGCAGCAAATTGTTTGCAGCCAATTTGTTTGCAGCAAATTGTTTGCCGCAAATTGTTTGCAGCAACTTTGTTTGGAGAAAATTGTTTGCAACCGACTTCCTTAAAATTGTTTGCTGCAGAAGTCTATTTGTGTGTGATTTTCGACACCTAACCAAATCTTCGATCTGCTGCAATTTGCAATTGTTTGCAGCAAATTTGTTTGCAGCAAATTGTGTGCAGCAAATTTGCTTGTAGCAAATTGTTTGAAACAAATTGTATGCAGCAAATTTGTTTGCAGCTAATTAATTGTAGAAAATTGTTTGCAGCAAATTTGTTTGTAGCAAATTTGTTTGCAGTTCATTTATTTGCATCAAATTTGTTTGCAGCAAATTAATTTCAGCAAATGGTTTGCAGCAAATTGTTTGCAGGAAATTGTTTGCAGCAAATTTGTTTGCAGCAAATTGTATGCAGCAAATTTGTTTGCAGCTAATTGTTTGTAGAAAATTGTTTGTAGCAAACTTGTGTGTAGCAAACTTGTTTGTAGCAAATTTGTTTGCAGCAAATTTGTTTGCATCAAATTGTTTGAAGCAAATTGTTTGCAGCCAATTGATTGCAGAAAATTGCTTGCAAAAAATTTGTGTGCAGCAAATTGTATGCAGCAAATTTGTTTGCAGCTAATTGTTTGTAGAAAATTGTTTGTAGGTAACTTGTGTGTAGCAAACTTGTAGCAAATTTGTTGCCAGTTCATTTATTTGCATCAAATTTGTTTGCAGCAAATTAATTGCAGCAAATTGTTTGCAGCCAATTGTTTGCAGGACATTGTTTGCAGCAAATTTGTTTGCAGCAAATTTGTTTGCAGCAAATTGTTTGAAGCAAATTGTTTGCAGCCAATTGATTGCAGAAAATTGTTTGCAAAAAATTTGTTTGCAGAAAATTGTTTCCAGAAAATTTGTTTGCAGCAAATTTGTTTGCAGCAAATTTGTTTGAAGCAAATTGTTTGCAGAAACTTTGTTTATAGAAAATTGTTTGTAGCAAATTGATTGCAGCAAATTTGTTTGCAGTAAATTGTTTGTAGCAAATTGTGTGCAATCGACTTGCTTCAAATTGTTTGCTGCAGAAGTCTATTTTTGTGTGATTTCCGACAACTAACCAAATCTTCGATCTGCTGCAATTTGCAATTGTTTGCAGCAAATTAAATTGCAGTAAATTGTTTGTAGCAAATTTGTTTGCAGTAAATTGATTGCACCAAATTTGTTTGCAGCAAACTTGTTTGCCGCAAATTGTTTGCCGCAAATTGTTTGCAGCAACTTTGTTTGGAGAAAATTGTTTGCAACCGACTTCCTTAAAATTGTTTGCTGCAGAAGTCTATTTGTGTGTGATTTTCGACACCTAACCAAATCTTCGATCTGCTGCAATTTGCAATTGTTTGCAGCAAATTAAATTGCAGTAAATTGTTTGCAGCAAATTTGTTTGCAGTAAATTGTTTGCAGCAAATTAATTGCAGCAAATTAATTGCAGCAAATTGTTTGCAGCAAATTGTTTGCAGCAAATTGTTTGCAGCAAATTTGTTTGCAGCAAATTGTATGCAGCAAATTTGTTTGCAGCAAATTGTTTGTAGCACATTGTTTGCAACAAATTTGTTTGAAGCAAATTGTTTGAAGCAAATTGTTTGCAGCCAATTGATTGCAGAAAATTGTTTGCAGAAAATTTGTTTGCAGCAAATTGTTTGCAGCAAATTTGTTTGAAGCAAATTGTTTCCAGAAAATTTGTTTGCAGCAAATTTGTTTGCAGCAAATTGTTTGCAACCGACTTCCTTAAAATTGTTTGCAAATTTGTTTGAAGCAAATTGTTTGCAGCAAATTGTTCGCAGCAAATTGTTTGTAACAATTTGTTTGTAGAAAATTGTTTGTAGCAAATTGATTGCAGCAAATTTGTTTGCAGTAAATTGTTTGAAGCTAATTTGTTTGCAGCAAATTTGTTTGCAGCAAATTGTTTGCCGCAAATTTTTTGCAGCAACTTTGTTTGGAGAAATTTGTTTGCAACCGACTTCCTTAAAATTGTTTGCTGCAGAAGTCTATTTGTGTGTGATTTTCGACACCTAACCAAATCTTCGATCTGCTGCAATTTGCAATTGTTTGCAGCAAATTTGTTTGCAGCAAATTGTGTGCAGCAAATTTGTTTGTAGAAAATTGTTTGCAGCAAATTTGTTTGCAGTTCATTTATTTGCATCAAATTTGTTTGCAGCAAGTTAATTGCAGCAAATTGTTTGCAGCAAATTGTTTGCAGCAAATTGTTTGCAGCAAATTTGTTTGCAGCAAATTGTATGCAGCAAATTTGTTTGCAGCTAATTGTTTGTAGAAAATTGTTTGTAGCAAACTTGTGTGTGGCAAACTTGTTTGTAGCAAATTTGTTTGCAGCAAATTTGTTTGCAGCAAATTGTTTGAAGCAAATTGTTTGCAGCCAATTGATTGCAGAAAATTGTTTGCAGAAAATTTGTTTGCAGCAAATTGTTTGCAGCAAATTTGTTTGAAGCAAATTGTTTCCAGAAAATTTGTTTGCAGCAAATTTGTTTGCAGCAAATTGTTTGCAACCGACTTCCTTAAAATTGTTTGCAAATTTGTTTGAAGCAAATTGTTTGCAGCAAATTGTTCGCAGCAAATTGTTTGTAACAATTTGTTTGTAGAAAATTGTTTGTAGCAAATTGATTGCAGCAAATTTGTTTGCAGTAAATTGTTTGAAGCTAATTTGTTTGCAGCAAATTTGTTTGCAGCAAATTGTTTGCCGCAAATTTTTTGCAGCAACTTTGTTTGGAGAAAATTGTTTGCAACCGACTTCCTTAAAATTGTTTGCTGCAGAAGTCTATTTGTGTGTGATTTTCGACACCTAACCAAATCTTCGATCTGCTGCAATTTGCAATTGTTTGCAGCAAATTTGTTTGCAGCAAATTTGTTTGCAGCAAATTGTGTGCAGCATATTTGCTTGTAGCAAATTGTTTGAAGCAAATTGTATGCAGCAAATTGTTTGCCGCAAATTGTTTGCAGCAAATTTGTTTGCAGTAAATTGTTTGTAGCAAATTGTGTGCAATCGACTTGCTTCAAATTGTTTGCTGCAAAAGTCTATTTTTGTGTGATTTCCGACACCTAAACAAATCTTCGATCTGCTGCAATTTGCAATTGTTTGCAGCAAATTTGTTTTCAGCAAATTGTTTGCAACAAATTGTTTGCAGCAAATTTTTTTGCAGTAAATTGTTTGCAGCAAATTGTTTGCAGCCAATTTGTTTGCAGCAAATTGTTTGCCGCAAATTGTTTGCAGCAACTTTGTTCGGAGAAAATTGTTTGCAACCGACTTCCTTAAAATTGTTTGCTGCAGAAGTCTATTTGTGTGTGATTTTCGACACCTAACCAAATCTTCGATCTGCTGCAATTTGCAATTGTTTGCAGCAAATTTGTTTGCAGCAAATTGTGTGCAGCAAATTTGTTTGTAGCAAATTGTTTGAAACAAATTGTATGCAGCAAATTTGTTTGCAGCTAATTAATTGTAGAAAATTGTTTGCAGCAAATTTGTTTGTAGCAAATTTGTTTGCAGTTCATTTATTTGCATCAAATTTGTTTGCAGCAAATTAATTGCAGCAAATGGTTTGCAGCAAATTGTTTGCAGGAAATTGTTTGCAGCAAATTTGTTTGCAGCAAATTGTATGCAGCAAATTTGTTTGCAGCTAATTGTTTGTAGAAAATTGTTTGTAGCAAACTTGTGTGTAGCAAACTTGTTTGTAGCAAATTTGTTTGCAGCAAATTTGTTTGCAGCAAATTTTTTTGCAGCAAATTGTTTGAAGCAAATTGTTTGCAGCCAATTGATTGCAGAAAATTGTTTGCAAAAAATTTGTTTGCAGCAAATTGTATGCAGCAAATTTGTTTGCAGCTAATTGTTTGTAGAAAATTGTTTGTAGGTAACTTGCGTGTAGCAAACTTGTAGCAAATTTGTTTGCAGTTCATTTATTTGCATCAAATTTGTTTGCAGCAAATTAATTGCAGCAAATTGTTTGCAGCAAATTGTTTGCAGGAAATTGTTTGCAGCAAATTTGTTTGCAGCAAATTTATTTGTAGCAAATTGTTTGAAGCAAATTGTTTGCAGCCAATTGATTGCAGAAAATTGTTTGCAAAAAATTTGTTTGCCGAAAATTGTTTCCAGAAAATCGGTCGGCTACACCGCAGAAATTACACTTGGGAGCTCCTGCTAACACACAAAAACTTATTGACTACATGCGAAATCATTTTGTCGATTTATTACCTTTTTTCTTTGTTCCAGCTCACTGACACTAACGCTGCAGATCTTATTGCACCAATTTAACAAATTAATATATGCATACAAATATTATACATATATTTGTATATACATACATATTAATGCACAAGCATGTATATATTTGAGGTTGTGTGCACTGTCTTTTGGCACTTAGCAACTAGGCTTATTAGACTTTTACAATTTTGCAGCAACGCGTTTATCGTCGTTCGGGTCAGCAAACCAAGTGAACGAGAAGATATTCTATGATGGCCTACGTGCCAAATTTGCTTCCACTTTGCACAATGTGACGAATAATTAACTGGAGTTTTTCAGCATATTATTCTTTTGCTTTCGATGCATCGCCAGACAATCGAAAATAAGAGCAAAAGAGATCGCCGCTAATCAGCTGTGTAGCGCAAAAGGGAAATTTATGGTGAAGGGTTGCCAGATAGTTGAAAATTGAAATGGTAAGGGTATTCCTGAAAAACTGAACCCTACACGAGAAAGAGCATCCGCTACAACATTTCGTGTACCTTTGCGGTGCGTTATCTTAAACGAAAATCCCTGCAATTTAATTGCCCATCGAGCTAAACGGCCAGAATGATCTTTCTGTTTCATTAACCATTGTAAGGCGGCATGATCTGTTAAAACTTCAAAGTCTTGACCTTCAACGTATGCACGGAACTTTTTATTCCTTTTATGACTGCTAAACATTCTAACTCGGTTACTGAATAATTCCTTTGGGCTTTTGAAAGTTTCTCTGACATAAATGCTATCGGTAATTCTTCTCCATTTTCGTTATTTTGTGCCAGAACACACCCTAAACCAAAGGTGCTAGCATCACAAAGAAGCAAAAAAGGCTTATCAAAATTTGGAGTTGCCAAAACGGGTGCAGATGTGAGACGGTTTTTTAATTCTTCAAAAGCACGATCTGCCTCGGAATTCCAACTAAATGTCTTTGCTTTCTTCAACAACTCTGTAAGGGGTACAGAAATAGTAGCATAATTATCGACAAATCGACGATACCAGCCGGCCATTCCGAGAAATCTCCTTAGTTGTTTCAAAGATTTTGGAATGGGAAATTCTGTAATGGCTTGAACTTTACTAGGATCTGTCCTAAGTTGTCCATTGCCTATAATAAAACCGAGATACTTTATCTCACGCATACAGAACTTAGACTTGGCAATGTTAATAGTAAGATTTGCTCTGCGTAAGTGTACAGCAATTTCTTGTAGCAAAAGCAAGTGCGATTCGAAATCCGTAGACAGAACTAAAAGATCGTCCAAATAAACAAATACTTGTGTGCGTAGGTTAGCAGGTATGACACTATCCATCAACCGGCAAAGTGTTTGTGCCGCATTAGTTAATCCAAAAGGCATTACTTTGTATTGGTAAAGAGGACGGTTTGGGACAGTAAAAACGGTGTAAGGACGTGAAGCTTCCTCAAGCGGTATCTGCCAATAAGCATGCTTCATATCAAGTCCTGTAATATACTTCGCTGGTGGTAATCGACTAAATATACCCTCTATATGTGGAAGAGGATATGCATCTTTCCTTGTGTACTTGTTTATTTCCCTCGAATCCAAACAGAGTCTGTTTTTCGCTCCTTTCTTCACAAGTACACAATTGCTACTCCAAGGACTCATAGAAGGTTCTATTACGCCTAACTCGAGCATTTTCTGAACTTCCTGAAACATAAGTTTCTCTTTGGCTGGGGATATTGGCCAATGACGTTGCTTAACTGGAGTGTCTGTATCCATTATAATAGAATGCTTAATAATATTGGTTAAACCTAATCCATCTCGCTCAAATGAGGGAAACGATTGAATCACTGAATCTAATCTAAGCTTCTCTTCCATGCTAAGCTTATGCATTTTTAAATCTTCTTCATTTGTGGGATCCTTTCCCATATCTAATTCACTAATACTTAAATCTGGAGCAATTAACCTAGACAGCAGACCGAACTTCTTCCAGAAATCCATTCCTAAATAAACATTTTCCTTTAAATTAGGAATAATAAAAAATTCAACTTCTTCAACTTTGCCTCGAAAATTAATAACTGCTACAAGTCGAGCAACTACTGGACACAACTCACTATTAGCTGTTCGGATGTGTCCCGAGCACTTCTGTGTTCTCTTGTGCTGCCTCAAAATCTCGGCCGCCTCATTGCCCAAACAACTTATGGTAGCTCCAGAGTCTAACAGGGCTTTGAAACTATGGCCTTCGATACTTATGTCGGTATATAATCTATTATCTGGCCCTGAAAAAACTGCCGCTACTAGTTATACTCTCTGCAAGAGTATATTGGGTTTGTGCAAAGTATGTAACAGGCAGAAGGAGGCGTGGCAGACCCCATAAAGTATATATATTCTTGATCAGCATCACAAGCCGAGTCGATATAGCCATGTCCGTCTGTCCGTCTGTCCGTCTGTCTGTCCGTCTGTCTGTCCGTATGAACAAACAGATTTCAGAGATGGTAAGAGCTACAAGTTCGAGCTTGGTGTCAAACGATCAGATATTTAGTCAGTCAATACAAGAATCTTTTTTTTTTTCGATGCCACGCCCCATTCGCCCACAAAAAGCAAAAAACTGGACACACCTCGGTAAAAATTTGTGTTTTCGGCAAATATCTCAGTAACTATGGCACCTAGGATCACCAATTCTGGTACGGGAGTTCCTAGCGACAGCATAGTTGCATTGCCATCTATAAATTTGGACTGCCACGCCAATTGATTGCAGAAAATTGTTTGCAAAAAAATTTGTTTGCAGCAAATTGTATGCAGCAAATTTGTTTGCAGCTAATTGTTTGTAGAAAATTGTTTGTAGGTAACTTGCGTGTAGCAAACTTGTAGCAAATTTGTTTGCAGTTCATTTATTTGCATCAAATTTGTTTGCAGCAAATTAATTGCAGCAAATTGTTTGCAGCCAATTGTTTGCAGGAAATTGTTTGCAGCAAATTTGTTTGCAGCAAATTTGTTTGCAGCAAATTGTTTGAAGCAAATTGTTTGCAGCCAATTGATTGCAGAAAATTGTTTGCAAAAAATTTGTTTGCCGAAAATTGTTTCCAGAAAATTTGTTTGCAGCAAATTTGTTTGCAGCAAATTTGTTTGAAGCAAATTGTTTGTAACAATTTGTTTGCCGTAAATTGTTTGCAGCAAATTGATTGTAGCATATTTGTTTGCAGCAAATTGTTTGCAGTAAATTGTTTCCAGCCAATTGATTGCAGAAAATTGTTTGCAGCAAATTTGTTTGCAGTAAATTGTTTGAAGCTAATTTTTTTGCAGCAAATTTGTTTGTAGCAAATTGTTTGTAGCAAATTTTGTTTGCAGCAAATTGTTGGTAGCAAATTGTGTGCAATCGACTTGCTTCAAATTGTTTGCTGCAGAAGTCTATTTTTGTGTGATTTCCGACAACTAACCAAATCTTCGATCTGCTGCAATATGCAATTGTTTGCAGCAAATTAAATTGCAGTAAATTGTTTGCCGCAAATTTGTTTGGAGCAAATTGTTCGCAGCAACTTTGTTTGTAGAAAATTGTTTGTAGCAAATTGATTGCAGCAAATTTGTTTGCAGTAAATTGTTTGAAGCTAATTTGTTTGCAGCAAATTTGTTTGCAGCAAATTGTTTGCCGCAAATTTTTTGCCGCAAATTGTTTGCAGCAACTTTGTTTGCAGAAAATTGTTTGTACCAAACCGACTTCCTTAAAATTGTTTGCTGCAAAAGTCTATTTTTGTGTGATTTCCGACACCTAAACAAATCTTCGATCTGCTGAAATTTGCAATTGTTTGCAGCAAATTTGTTTTCAGCAAATTGTTTGCAACAAATTGTTTGCAGCAAATTTGTTTTGCAGTAAATTGTTTGCAGCAAATTGTTTTCAGCCAATTTGTTTGCAGCAAATTGTTTGCCGCAAATTGTTTGCAGCAACTTTGTTTGGAGAAAATTGTTTGCAACCGACTTCCTTAAAATTGTTTGCTGCAGAAGTCTATTTTTGTGTGATTTCCGACACCTAACCAAATCTTCGATCTGCTGCAATATGCAATTGTTTGCAGCAAATTAAATTGCAGTAAATTGTTTGCCGCAAATTTGTTTGGAGCAAATTGTTTGCAGCAACTTTGTTTGTAGAAAATTGTTTGTAGCAAATTGTTTGCAGCAAATTGTTTGTAGGGAATTTTTTACAGCAAATTTGTTTGTAGCAAATTGTTTGTAGCAAATTTTGTATGCAGCAAATTGTTGGTAGCAAATTGTTTGCAATCGACTTGCTTCAAATTGTTTGCTGCAGAAGTCTATTTTTGTGTGATTTCCGACAACTAACCAAATCTTCGATCTGCTGCAATTTGCAATTGTTTGCAGCAAATTTGTTTGCAGCAAATTGTTTGCAGCAAATTGTTTGTAGCAAATTGATTGCAGCAAATTTGTTTGCAGTAAATTGTTTGAAGCTAATTTGTTTGTAGCAAATTTGTTTGCAGCAAATTGTTTGCCGCAAATTGTTTGCCGCAAATTTTTTGCCGCAAATTTTTTGCCGCAAATTGTTTGCAGCAACTTTGTTTGCAGAAAATTGTTTGCAACCGACTTCCTTAAAATTGTTTGCTGCAGAAGTCTATTTGTGTGTGATTTTCGACACCTAACCAAATCTTCGATCTGCTGCAATTTGCAATTGTTTGCAGCAAATTTGTTTGCAGCAAATTGTGTGCAGCAAATTTGTTTGTATCAAATTGTTTGAAACAAATTGTATGCAGCAATTTTGTTTGCAGCTAATTGTTTGTAGAAAATTTTTTGCAGCAAATTTGTTTGTAGCAAATTTGTTTGCAGTTCATTTATTTGCATCAAATTTGTTTGCAGCAAATTTGTTTGCAGCAAATTAATTGCAGCAAATTGTTTGCAGCCAATTGTTTGCACGAAATTGTTTGCAGCAAATTTGTTTGCAGCAAATTTGTTTGCAGCAAATTGTATGCAGCAAATTTGTTTGCAGCTAATTGTTTGTAGAAAATTGTTTGTAGCAAACTTGTGTGTAGCAAACTTGTTTGTAGCAAATTTGTTTGCAGCAAATTTGTTTGCAGCACATTTATTTGCAGCAAATTGTTTGCAGTTAATTGTTTGCAGCAAATTGCTTTCCGCAAATTAAATTGCAGTAAATTGTTTGCAGCAAATTGTTTGCAGCAAATTGTTTGTAGCAAATTGTTTGCAACAAATTTGTTTGTAGCAAACTTGTTTGCAGTTAATTGTTTGCAGCAAATTGTTTGCAGCAAATTGCTTTCCGCAAATTAAATTGCAGTAAATTGTTTGCAGCAAATTGTTTGTAGCAGATTGTTTGTAGCAAACTTGTTTGCACATTTATTTGCAGCAAATTGTTTGCAGTTAATTGTTTGCAGACAAATTGTTTGCAGCAAATTTGTTTGCAGCAAATTGCTTTCCGCAAATTAAATTGCAGTAAATTGTTCGCAGCAAATTGTTTGCAGCAAATTGTTTGTAAGAAAATTGTTGGCAACAAATTTGTTTGTAGCAAACTTGTTTGCAGTTAATTGTTTGCAGCAAATTGTTTGCAGCAAATTGTAATGGTGTAAGTGTGGTATTTGTGGGGGGTGGTACAAATGTCCAACCTCATAAGCATGGCGAGATTTCGAATAAATGTGTACCTCTAGCTATGCTCTATCTAGCTCGCCGGATTGTCGGGGTTCTTCTCTAATCTCTCGTTGATTCCATGAAAACACACATTAACATAATTTTTTAGGTACACTTTGCGATATTTAAAAGAAATGGAAATGAATAAAATAAGTTGATATTGACTCCTTCTCGACCCTCCCTGCCTATATGTCTCGGTGGACCCTTTTTAGAAACTACGAGCTGTCATCTTATTGGAACAATTCACCATTTACTCGGGACGAATAAGAAAAAAAGATTAGAAATTCATTTTACGTTCTAAATATATTTAAACAATTTTTCATTATTAACGGGGATGATTCTTATAAAATTCAAATAATTCATATTCATATTAATTTTCATTGAGATTCACCATTGAGTACACGACTTATTGATTTAAAAAAAATATACAAATTACAGAAGAAATGTAATTCAATTTTGAAATAAATGATCTATCGAAAATCGGTTATTTTTCTTGGCGTTGACAGTAAATATAGAAAATATACATACAATTCCCGATTTAATAATTCGACAAGTTTAATTCTCTTTCATGATCAAACATTACAATACGTACTCACTCCGATATCCTTGAGCTCAATGATGACGGTTAAATGAATACCTGTAAGGAAAACTAATTTCTGTGCTGGAATTGTATATATATATGTATCCATATACACATATTATAAATATATAGAAAATATTAAACGTTTCAACGAATCCGATGTTCGTTCATCATTTAGTATGTAAAATAAATGAAAGAATATAAAAAAATTAACAGATTCCATCGATGTTGAACACACAGCAGTACACATGAATCCGAAATAGCGGAGGTGGTAGTAACAAAAACCACTATAAAAGGGTCAGCATGAACAGCATTTTGTATCCTAGCTTAATGCTGATTCAGCTGGCTACTTATCTTCCTCCTTGAGGTGTATTGTCTCTTGGGGACTAGACGACAAGACGGCTTCCAAGCCTAAGTAGCCCTGTTCATTCTTTGGTTAGGATGAACCACCAACTACGAGAGGGAATTTACTTCTCTGTAGTCTCCGTCGAAGATGAATACTTTCTCTTGGAAAAGGTCCGAGTGCCTTTTCCACAGATGTATTGGACAAATACGGCTCCGAAGTGACAGCTGGTTTAGAATGTCGACTTAAAAAACATCCAACGAAACTGCCTAGTGATATGCCGCAATATATATATATTTTATATAGTATATATATATATATATTTTGACCACTACAGGCGGCGGGTGAAGAGAACACTGCACTAAATGATGTGGCTGTTATTATCACCAATCAGAACAATATATATTATGTATTCATACCTCAAAGACAGTACAAATATATATGTATATATATATTTGCAACTTTTCTCGCAATCAACTTGATGCGGTATTACGTTGAATGCAAACCAAACGAGCGGAACTATGAAATTAAATTATTTTATTTTAATATATGCATATGTATTTAAATATATATATATACATACATGTATAAAATAATTTATTGAATATACCACGTTTCTGCACTTTTTAATAATTTTATATACACCACTTTGCACACTTCTGGCTTGAGCCGATCACTTTTCTTAAATGATCAAAAGGTATCAATGTCCAAAAGCTGCTGACCACTCAATTGCTTGCTTTTTGAAAAATAGAACAAGACAAAACACCTATCCAAAATATTCCACTCATTCGCTCTCCCTTGCAGACATAGCGACCTCTCAAATAACTGCATTATCGTACGATCTTTTGCCACATGTAATTGAGTGAAAGCTCGCGATACCTATGCGCTGAGTGAGCTTTATCCGAAACGAACTCAAGCATAGTGTAAAAGCTTTATGCATGCATGCGAAACTTTGAGTCTAACATGTAACTTACAAACGTTTTATGCTTAGAGCTGGCGATGTAAGATAAGAGAATTACAAGCTCAGACCTCCCAATGTAATTTAAGAGAGTTAGAATATGTATTTATGTCGCTCTTTAAAACTGACCATCACAGCACAGTTTAAGAGACGCTACGATATATCTAGCGAGGCATAAACTGAAAAAGGGGCAGTTGTTTATGTTTTAACTTGAATATCTTTGAGATGGAAAACTCCCAAATGTTTACCATCTTCGTTACTCAACTGGTAGTATGTAGTACTAATTTTCTTAATTACTTGAGCTGGTATAAAAACAGGTGCTAATTTTGCACTAAACTTTTTGGGAGCGCTACTCTGACAAAAATTACGTGCAAGAACTTTATCACCAACTTTAAGTTGTATATTCCGACTACGCAAATTATATCTGCTTGCATTTCTCGCATGCGATTTTTGTACGTTTTCCTTCGCTGCTTGTCTAATGGTCTGCAGCGCATCAGGAAATTCAATTCTTGTGTCTTCCGACAAAAGCCTTAATTGACGTAAGAGCTGATAATCTTGGCCATTGAGAATCATGTTTTGTCCAAAGGCCAAGAAATACGGTGAATACCCTGTACTTTGATGAAGACTGGCTCGTAGCGACGCGCTTATTTCTGGTAATTTATTATCCCAATCAGAATGCTCCTGGCCGATGTAGGCGCGGATCGCTGCTAGTACAGATCTATTTAGCCTTTCACTTGCATTTGCCTGTGGTGAATATATGGCAGTGCATATTTGTGAGATACCATACCGAGTAAGAAAAGCTTTAAACGCACCTGAAACAAACTGCGTACCTTTGTCAGATAAAATTGTTTCAGGAACTCCAAAAGTACAAAATAGATATTTCTCAAGATAATCACAAATTTTGTTCGACGTGAACTTTTTGAGTGGACACAAAAAATGAAACTTAGTAAAGTGGTCGACTATGATAAGTAGTCCTATATTACCCTGTTTCGATCTGGGATAGGGTCCTAAAAGATCAATATAGAGTTTTTGAAAAGGCCTCTCCGACGTCATAGGTCTACCTAGAGGTCGTTTTAATACCGTTTTGGGACTTTTAGTTTGGTGACATATTTTACATTCAGATACGTATTTACGAATTTGTGCTGTCATTTTCGGCCAAAATAAATACCTTTTAATTTTCTCTATCGTTTTGGCTATTCCACAATGGGCTGCGTTCGGCGGATCATGAGAGCTCTTGCAATTACTTCTCTGAGCCATCGCTGATGGAATCCATAGTTTCCATGAGTAAGAATCTAATCTTTTTTTTATTTTTTTTTTTTCTATTTTAGGTGGTTAGTTTTTTTTTTTACTAACTCCTCCAATTTATTTCCCTTGATTTTTTTTTTTGAGTTACTGGGTGGTTTTTTTTTTTCCCCCACAACAGCTTCTTCGCTTTAGTATATCCCCCTTCACGAGGCGTGCACTTCTAGCATCGCTCTGTCTATGCTCGTCGGATATGTCGTGGGTTCTTTCCTCCTCCTTCTATGGAAATCATAACATATAAAAAGAATAAGTGCACTTACTGTCTTCTACTGTGTCAACTAAAATATATGTATAACTGGGCTTTACCCACGGCTAACCAAAGATAATGACCGATAACCAGGAATTAGGGCGACTTGGATGTTAACTGTCCCCTATTCTTTACCCACCCGACCATGGTAACACGATAATAATTTGGCGGTTACCCCTTAACAATCCATTTATTACATTATTCCAATTTGTATGATTTCAACATGATTTACCAATCGATAGATTAATTAATATTTACTCTAACATGATTATAATATTTCAAAGTATAAATTCAAGAAAAAGGAACATGATTCGCGAAAGAATACATGACGCATTAGCGGTTTAACTATACAACTCTTTAAGCTTTCGTTCAAATCTCTTTACAAACGATTTCTACATCTGAGCGACGACCGTTCACAATAGTAATATAATTTTATAAAATATCTTGCTTAAATGCAAGTGGTACTCACACTGAATATATTTGTATTACTCACGAATTAATCCGCCGGTGCGTGTTCGTTGGGCCCATCGAAGATGCAAACTGTGCGATTGTGGTTATGTTTCTGTAATGCTATAATTATATCACCAAGGGTACGCTCATGTCGCTTACAATAATTCCTTTCTTTTATCTAAGAACGAATTTTAGCTCAATTAGTTATATATATTCAATATTTACTTAGAATTACAAACTTATTTGATTTTACAAACGGTGGCGATCGTCAAACGATGTTAGATCGCCATGTGGAGTGGCACTAGATTCGGCCTTTTCCGTCTAGGGACAAAAATACATAAATTGTAGCAACTCCGCCCAATTTGGAACGGGTGTGCGAGAACAGCTGACTGGAGTTATGCAGGTGTCGCCAAAGCGCTTCTGCTACTGCGTTGTCTCCAAAAGTATTCCATGCGCAGACTGCCGGGTCACGCTGTGTCCAAGTCAGGGGTTATGCGTGTACCAAAAATCAGCCGACCGACCGCAGAAAATTTGCACAAAGAACGCGCGAAAGCGCAGGGCGCAGATCGGTCGGCTACACCGCAGAAATTACACTTGGGAGCTCCTGCTAACACACAAAAACTTATTGACTACATGCGAAATCATTTTGTCGATTTATTACCTTTTTCCCTTTGTTCCAGCTCACTGACACTAACGCTGCAGATCTTATTGCACCAATTTAACAAATTAATATATGCATACAAATATTATACATATATTTGTGTATACATACATATTAATGCACAAGCATGTATATATTTGAGGTTGTGTGCACTGTCTTTTGGCACTTAGCAACTAGGCTTATTAGACTTTTACAATTTTGCAGCAACGCGTTTATCGTCGTTCAGGTCAGCAAACCAAGTGAACGAGAAGATATTCTATGATGGCCTACGTGCCAAATTTGCTTCCACCTTGCGCAATGTGACGAATAATTAACTGGAGTTTTCCAGCATATTATTCTTTTGCTTTCGATGCATCGCCAGACCATCGAAAATAAGAGCAAAAGAGATCGCCGCTAATCAGCTGTGTAGCGCAAAAGGGAAATTTATGGTGAAGGGTTGCCAGATAGTTGAAAATTGAAATGGTAAGGGTATTCCTGAAAAACTGAACCCTACAGAATAGACATCGAACTTATCCTGTACTTAACGCTTAATGGTTGATCTAAGTTTAAATTTAAACTAAAGCGACATTCCCAAATGATGCACCGAAAATGTGTTTGGCTGTCGATTTCTTTAGTTTTATTTTTATTTTGTATTTTATTAACAGCTTGTGAAGGACACGCGATGCCGCACGGAGGTGATCCACTTCAATGCCGAGGGCGATGAGCTCTTGACGAGTTCCGAATACTTTTGCGGCACGGGAAACTTCGAGCGGCAAAGTTTTCTGAATCGTGCCGTGATTTCCTATATATCACAGAGGAAGGAACCAGTTCCACCTGCCTTGGTGCCAAAGCTAAAGGATAAGCTGCCAGCGAGAATTGTTAGCATTAGTACAACAACTACAACGACTACAACAACTACCGCAGCACCTCTAATTGAAGAGGAGTCGGAGATGGTACTGGAACTGGACAAAGATGAGGAGCATTCGGCAGAGGAGCAGCAGTATGTGGACGATGATGACGACTTTTCCAACGAGGTGCTGAACGTGCTGCAGGATGTGGGAGTGAGTGATGCTTTGGCTTACGTCGCCTCACTGCTCTACGATGAGCCCAACAATAGTCGTCGTATTGACGGCATGCTTTTGCCCACGTCAACGCCAACTAACCTGAGCGAGTTACTGCCAAGGCGCACTCCAAAGACTTCCGCAAAACGTGCCAAAATTGTGTCCATTTATCCGGTGGGCGTATCAGGTGGTGGTGGGCGTTTTTCCTGCCAAGTTGAAGCCCTATTACCAAACTGCAATTGCGGCTGGAGTCTCACTCAGCGAATCGCCAGCCCAACTAATGATGAGGCCGCTTTACATGAGTTCCCCTCCATGGCAGGTGTTCTCACCAAGAAACACGGAAAAGTTTTCTGCGGTGCTGCGATCAGTAAGTATACGTTTTCCAAGTCAAAACCTGGGTGTCTGGTATTTTCGCATTTAAAAATTAGTTACTTGTAGAACAAAAGAAAAAACAGTGGAATATTTGTAACACGCATAAGTATACATCTCCGACCCTACAATGAATAAGTATTTTTAATTGGCATCAACTGTTGACTCGATGTAGCCTGATCCATCTGCACATTCGCCTGTCTTTCTGTAGGAAATAGAGACTGATCTAATAATGATGAATAATACCCAAGTAAGTCAGGTTTGCTTAAGACTTTTGACAAGCCACATAGATCCCCGTACCCTTAAAAAGAATGGAGGTTTCCAATAGATTCGTCAGAAGCGAAATGTGCGTAACAGGCAGAAGGAGGCCTGGCAGACCCTATAAAGTATATATATTTTTGATCTGCATCGGTACTATAAGCCACCAAATTTGGAATGAAAGTCCCAAACTCCTCCCGCAAGTAGTAAAAAGCTATTTTAATAGCTTTATACATCGTAACCAAATTGACACATAATGTGTATGATATGATTAAAACAAGTTTGATCCGGATATGAGAAGATCAGCATATAGTTCCTATAGTACAAATTGGCTATCCTCAAGAATATTTGTTCAGATAGGACAACTAAATCCTATAGCTCCCAAAGGAGAAATCGGTCGGAAATTTTGTATTGTATTGAACAAATCATACTAGAAGGAGTACGGGGTCTTTTGTAGTCGTCTCGCTCGACTATAGCATCTCTAACTTGTTTTAAATAGGACAATTTATTTATTTATTAGGTCCTTGAATAAGTTTCCGCTGTTTTTTAGGAGATTGCGTTTTGTACGGTGACGTGTCAGCTAAGTAGTAGTAAATGTTACCTTAAATTCTAGTAGGCAAAGTTGACCTCAGATTGAACAAGTCAAGCTCTACTGCCCAATTTACAAGAAAAATGCCACTGAAGGATATGAATTTCTTTGTGAAACATAAAGTGACTATTCATTGAATAATAGGATATAAATATCAAAAGTTAAGTGTTTTTCCCGTCAATCGGAAAGATTGTATGATCAAGATCTGTGTTCAAAGCGGTAGGAATAAAACAAAAGTCAGGATTAATTTAATTTAATTTAATTACAGCCTAAAATTCTGAGAAAGTGGTCGTACGTAGGAAAGGGGCATACGAGAACTTCAAAACAGACTTGATCTGCCTGCTCTTATTAAAAATCTGTATCACAAAAGAACTAGAGACACTAAAGAAGACACGAAATTTTAAACTGAAAGTCTTTGCAGAAATATTATTTAATAAAATTAAACGGTTTTTCTTGTCTTCTCGTTTCTTCATGTACAGTTCACCATCATTATCTTCTCTCAGCTGCGCACTGTTTCCTAAGCGCAGAGACGAATCAGGCATCTCTGCTGCGGATTGTGGTCGGGGAGCACGACTTGTCAAGTGTTTACGAGACGCTCTTTACTCGTCGCTATGATCTCGATGCACTGATCCTCCATGAGCAGTTTAGTCAGTCCAACGGAGAGTTGCGTAACGACATTGCATTGCTGCGCACTCATCTTCCTATTATGTGGAATCGGAATGTGGGACCAGCCTGCTTGCCTCTGCAACCTGCAGCGGGAAGTGGCAAGAAGCTGCCTCTAGTGGGGCAACAACTGCTGGCTGCTGGCTGGGGTACCACATCCTACGGAGGTCCACAAACCCATCGCTTGCTGAAGACTACGCTGGATGTGATTAGCACGGAGCAGTGCCGCGCTTCGTTAGCCGAAGGATCCGTTCCAGTTCACAGCTTCTGTACCTATACTCCTGGCAGGGATACGTGCCAGTACGACTCTGGAGGAGCTCTCTATGAACGCAGCAATGGCCGTCTGATGGCGGTGGGTATTGTGAGCTACGGTTACGCCTGCGCCACTCAGCAGCCATCGGTGAATACACGAATTGCCTCGTTCATCAAGTGGATCAGAGCCAAGACGCCCCAGGTGGCATATTGTCAGAAGCAATGGTGAGCACAAAGTGCTTGAAATATATATTGATTATCACTGAACAAAAGAGATGAGCCTCATTGAACTTTCCTGTCAAGTGGGTGTCGAGATTGTCGCTTTGCATCAATGCTTCGTGGATTGGAGCGTCATTCAATCGCGTAATCAATCATGCATCGACACCTTACCGCCTTGGTGGCGTTGCAATTAAGCCCAAAAGTGAACTAATTAGCCTGAATGGCTGCAGGGCGATGTGACACTTTCAGACTGCTCCTCCTTCCCTGAAAATAGCATTGCCTGATGAAAACTCTGACTTTATTTAGTGGTTGCCATGATTGGTTTGCCTTTTATGCTGCGTCGCTGTTTGCCCTCAGTTGTCTGATGTCGGATGTCGTCTTCTTTTCAAATAAATAATTAAACGTTCGGCATAACATATGAAGCATGCTTTTAGGCTTAGAGGCATTACAATTCGCATGGCAGTCGCTGTCTATGCGGTTACAAAAAATTTCTTGCTGAGGGATTTGTTTCTCTTTTCCCGAATTGACGTAGCTGCAATGCACTTTTTCAATAGCTCCCCTTTCTGTGAGTAACTTTTTTGCTTTTACATGCACTCGGGTGCTGTAGCCATGCCCTTCTTCTCTGATTTCTTTTTCTGCATTTGTTTTATTTGGTACATGTCTGTACATGTCTACGTTCTCCTCTCTATACTTCCGACTTTTCCTCTATGCTCTTCTTTTCACTTCTGTTGTTCAATTCACGTAAAACGGGGCAACGTCAACTGCAGTAGGTGGCATCAAGTGCCGTTTTGCTGCCGCTGGTGTTGGTTCTAGTCCCGCTGATGGTGCTGCATTTCGTCCTGTGGGCGTGGCAATAGGCATAGAAATGGCTGGCATGGACGGTGCCACTAATTGAAAAGCAGCAGCCACTAACTAAAAACAACAACAGTAAAGGCAGCGGCAACTACAGCTCCAGTGTCAGTTCCATGGACGACGAACTGTAGTTGATTTTAACTACAGTGAACGCTAGTTAAGTTAGCCCATGAAATAATACAAGATTTTAGTCCAGCGGCTAGTTATATAAAAAAATTGCTGTTTTAATTTATTACAATTTTATTTAAATTCAATTATTTAATCATACAAAATATTAAGCCAAATCCTTTTATATGCATTTTTTCCAATTTCTTTATTGTAGGATAATTGAGTAGGATTAGAAAGTAGAATCATCGATTTATATGTCGCTCCTAGTTTCATTTTTGATTACTTTAATCCTGTTGCAATTTGTCTCAGAATGCTTAATTTTGTATAACTATTATTCACTGTATGAAGAAAGCGAATTAGACTGCTATTTTCGATGTTGTTTTTTTTACCAGAGTTTCCGCCCTCACACTCGTACTCTTCATCCTTCTCAAACTACTCTCACCGCGTGCTCTTTCTGACGATTTCAAATTTCCTTTGCATACTTTCGTGCTGCATTTGATTACAAAATGGCGTCGATGATGGTTTGCGCTGGGCGTCTCTGAAATGGCGAGGCCTGTCGGTACTGTCGTAATATGCGCCTAAACATTGGCATTTAGTTTTCGTTTTTTAGCACCGTCACCGCTCCAAAAAGTATGCAATGCGAAACGCAATGGGAGCGACTGCAGCGGTCAGCTCGTTGGACTTTGACTATTCATTAGCGTGTGTGCCAAACTCTAACAAGCTCAAAAAGCAATTTGCAAGAGGCAGCTAAAAATTGGCAAAAATATCGACATGACGGCTCATGGAATTGACGTTTTGGCACGTTGAACGTCATAAGGGTGTGCAGGGGATGTCCGGGGGAAATGGGAAAATTGCGCCCGTTACATAAAACCACGCGTTGCACAAAAGCCGCCAAATCGTTGTGCACTAAATACAAAATGGCTGCCATATAAGTATACAAGTGAGTCTTTGAAAGTCTCACCAACTCCATTTCGCCACAAGTTAAACGGCACTGCAATTAAATTTATAAAAAACATTTTACGTTGCGATTGCAAATCAACGAAAGCATTTTAGAGTATTGATGAAATACGATAGTTGTGTTATTTTATTGCACTTAGTTTTACATTTTTCTGTATATGTATTTCGAATGGCACATAATGGGTTAGTGTGGTCACAAATTAGCTCGGCCTTGTGTTTGGGTTGTGTCTAATTTAACGCATTGCCATCAATAATAAAAAGTAAGTTTGGCTACAGTTGAGGGAGCCCAGTGTACAGTGGGAATTGTCCTATGAGAGCTATAGGTTGTATGATCAGCAGAAAATATTGTTTAGTGTATATAGACTCATGATATACTTATGTAGTGAGTTTGGTTGATATCGGTTAAATAAAACTAAATCTTTTCTTACAAATCAACAATTTATGGCCTATTTCTTCAAGGGAGCTATAGGATATAGTTAACTGATACTGACCAAATTTTGTGATACATAATACCCATAGAAGGGACTTAGCAAAACTTAAAACAAGCTTGATCGGCCTGACACAGACTTGGTGAGTTGCTCTTAGTCTCTGAGCTCCAGGTGGTGAAACGGACGGAGAGGCGGACATTATTATATTGTCTTGGCTGTTGGAAATACTTCTGCCTCTTACGCATGTTTCGCTTACAAGTGACATTATTTTCAATTTTTGGAAGATTTGTTACAAAAAATACCAAGTTTAATACGGTAATTAAAAGACGATTGATTTGATTACGAATGTCGAACTCTCCAGTTTTATTGATTAGTTCATTAGATCTTGCGGTTTGAATAGTAGTTAATTGAACTTTTGCTTGAAACACGTATCGTGATTTCATAACAAAAATACATTTAAATATTATTCAAACAGCGACAGCGAAACCAAGGACAGTTGCAGTTTGCACTGCGTTTAGACTGCAAAGGAACCATAGATCATTCTACGCCTGAATTCTGACCATCGAGCTCGTGCCTTTTCTGATTTGAAGTCCTCATTTAATGAGTGTCCCACCCCAAGCATCCGCATCTTTTTACGATTTATGGTGATTTCTGAATTTGGTTTAGCTATGTACATATATTTGTTTGGCATTTTGGTGAGGCCTTCCTTTTTTTGAGCTTTTCCTTGAGAACCTTGCAAGGGCTGCTGTGTAGGTCCCTTAGCACGAACGCCATGATATTGTTTGTTGCAAAATGACGTTCTTGCGATCGGATTCAACATGGAACAGTTTTTTCATACAATGGCCTTGAAGTTATTCATTTCCAATAATTTGGGAGTGTGACCAATTGAAATTTTGAATTTCGTTAAAAGTGATTTTTCTCAGTGACCCAAAATAAAAACGATGATTTTGAAAGTAACAAAAGTTCAAAACTGTGTGATATTTTATTTTTACAAAATGATTTTCATGACATACTCGAAATCAATAACTGAAATCAAAATTATGAAATTTAAAGCAAACAGTTTGAGTTGGAGATAAATGTATTCGATTAATGTTGACCAATCCATGGAGGAAAGCATGTATTCACTTTCAGAACGGACCGATTTGACATAAGTAACATGCATTCCATGCGAAGCAAATTTGGTGACGATATATAGAATCATGATACAAATTTAGAATATAGTTGTCTGATCCGCACCAAACTTGGTCAGCATATAATGGTACCAAAGGTGATACCATTGGTGGTACCAATGATCATAAAATAGTTTTTTTACAAACTGCGTGGGTTCGTTTCAGAATTTATAAATAAACTTGATTTGCTCCCGAAACGGACTGGGTTTCATTGTAAAGTTTGTGGTTCTAGCTCTAATAGTCTGTAAGGTCTGGTAAGGTGATCATACGAATGGACTTTGCTATACTGTCTCGTCTGTTGATGCTGATCAAGAATGTATACGTATTCGTCATTACATTGGTAACTTTTTAAGTTGAATTTAATAGCGTTGTTATTTAAAATATTTTTTATTTCCCTATACTATAAAAAAGAGTAAAGGGGTCTATTTAGTTGGTTATTAATTTAATTTTGTCTACTTACAAATAACCGCCTAAAAGTCAGAACTCGGGCGCACCTTGGGCCCAAGGACTGGAAATATACCTACTTTGCAAGAAGGTCATCTAACCATTTATATAGACGGCTTTAAGATGGCTTGTGGAGTAGGAGCTGTGGTAAAACGTGAACACCCTAACATCAAGCTCTCACTGCAGTACATTCCAGGCGGAGATCTTTGCCATTGGAATAGCAGCGGAGGTCCCGACTTATATCTTAGCACGGACAGCCACACAATCAACCTCCTGGTTGACAATCAGGCAGCCATTAAGTCTATGTCGTCTACTCTCAGGTCCAGAACGGTCAAGGTGAGTGGAGAAGCATTAGATGAACTATGTAAGACCAGGTCAGTACACTTCTACTGTGTTAGTAGCCACCATGGCATCCCAAAAAACGAAGAGGCAGAACCCTAGCAAAGGCTGGCGTTGAACTATCCGAAAACACAACAGAGCAGGTGGCCACATCCCTAAGATCGCTGTAATGCAATCTGAAGAGAAACACCTCTTGCAGAATAGCTAATATATTGTGCAATGAGGTCAATGCACAACTTATCCGATACGTACTGAGCCTCTCTCGGAGAGATTGTACAATGTTAGTCGGAGTACTCACCGGTCACTGCCTAGCCAAGCTTGGCATAACCACAAACACTGACTGCAGAAGATGTAAAGACCCTAACACCGCCTAAAAACTAGAACATCTATTTGTTATTGTTCTGCTCTAAAGCGAACAAGGCTAAGATGCCTAGGCGCTCCACAAATGCGATCAATGGAAGAGGTATTCAAGTTTGAGAAACTCTCCCTAATTCTCTTGGACTTCAAACCTTACCAACGTCCGAGCCGGGACTACTAACTCTAAATATGATTATATTTAATCAATCTGCTTCCTCTTCATTTTATTTGTTTTGTTTTATTTTCATTAACAGTCGGCTTGCATGAACCTTTCTTACTTGTTTTTAAATCTATTTTCAACAGCTTCGGGTAATCGCTCTCTTTTAAATACATGCGAATCAGCTGTGTATACAAAACATCTGGCCTTTCTCTTACCTGTAGCTTCTAAAACACGTGTCTGCTCTGGTCCATTGACTCCAGTATTTTAACCGCACAGGGAATAACTCGAGAAAAATAACATACCTCATAAACATAGGAGATACAGGTGAATAATGTGAACCAAGTTCGAACTTTTGATTCTTAAGATATTTTAGCCTAACTCACAGAGTAAATGCATGGTATCGACTTACACAGTTAAACCAACTTAGGTTTCAATCGGTTTTCGAATTATTCAAATATTTCATTCATACATAATTTAAGTTTGGCTGTTTTCTCAATTGTGGTAATTTTAAAGCCTCTTAGTTTCACTTTGACCGACCCCTAAGTCGATAACTAGCCCAGCGGGGGTATTGGTATTCTATCAATAAACAAGTAAGAACAGACACCGTACTCATTCTAGTGCGCATTTTTACATGACCGGACAATTGTCCGATCCGGACAAAACTAGATGAAGGTAGTGTAATCTTAACAAGCGTTCAACTAAAAGTGAAGTCTATAGCCGTTCTGATATATTCTTCAACCACCAAGCACTTACTTTTAACTATTTGTTCTTTCTGTTTACCTGGTGTATTTATTCTATATTGATACTAACAAACTCCATGCTTATCGGTGATACTTAATTAATATCAAATAAATGCTTATTAATTAGTCAGTTATTATTATTGTTAGTTGCCACTAGGAAAAATTTTGTGTTTCTAGATATCGTAGACTCTGACATCTAGTTCTACATACGGACGGACGTACAGACGGACATTGCCTCCTTCTACCCGATCCACATATTTGAATAAAATTTAAGAAAGAAATGCAAACTATTTACTAATATGCCTATAAAATATTGTTTATTATTTAATTAATACATAGTCATATTTTCTCCCGGCAAATTAGCATAAATGACTCAAGAGACTAAAGGAACTGATCAGATAACAACGAACATCACATTTAGCATGCCATATGTGTATTTATGGTCTGACAGATTATCTAAGAGAAGATGGGTCAGTTGATTTAAATAAATATAAAATACCTTTTTGATGTATTGAAATTGGGGATTTATTGTATTATTTTTACTAAGTGCCTCCTCATCTGTAAACTTCTAGGATTCTGTACTATTTATCTCCGTTTCTGTATTGTAAATTCTTATTGTATAAGTTTAGTCATCTTCTTGGTAGATATCCACACGAATGAATTTATGACCAAGAATTACTTTGTATACGTCAACTAGTTTCTTCAGTCACCTTACGATCTAGATATCGTAAGTGCCATAAACCATTCGTCGTCGGAAATCTGTCCAGCGATAACGAGGATTTCGAAGGACCATTGTTGATGCCGTGGGATCATAGCGTAAATGATGTTTTCTATAGTTATCCACATAACTGCGTGGTGCGCGATGATATTCGGGATTCGGCTCACCTCGTCTGAGGTTCAAAGGTCTGTTTGGTTTATTAGTCTGCTCACTATTTGTAATATCGCTGCGATGATGTTGACGCCTTGCACAGAATAGTTTCAGTTGGTATAATTGGAAATCCAATTTGGTTAAATTGTTAGAAAACATGATTAAGAGAACTTTCTGTTGCGGGTTTCGGGAGTCAACTTATTGATTAAATACGTTTGATTTGGATGTGTTCAGATACATAGCTTTTCTAAAGTATTTAAATAATATGAGTTCACTTAGCGTCTGTGTATTAAACAGAATATATAATCAAACGACAGTAAATTCAGTGATATCATAAACTAAGATTTGAAAGTCAGCTTCTTGCTAGATTGATGTTTATTCCCGATTTAAATTCACATTTCAGAATTTTCTCTTGAATTTATTTTGTATCTGAAGAGCTATTGCCCCATTCATGTGCTACTTAACACGAAAGTTTGCTCTTCAGGAACTAGCGACATACTTTGTAATATTTTCACGTTCTTTTTATGCACAGAAGAGATATGGAAAAGTGAAAAAGAGACCAAAGAAAGGCTACCCGAATACAAATAAGAGTGCACTCAAGTAATACGCTTCATAATTTTTATTGTCAAGTCTTTTAGGGTTGGGCTCTTGGCGTCGTTGTTGGCCCACTCGAAAACAAAAGCGACAGCAACAACAACAACGACAACAACACCAACAATAACAAAGCGAAATGGAAAAGGCGGAAAATGAAGTGCAGGCGGCAGTTACAAGAGACTGCAACAAAGCACAACAGCATTTTTTACAAAGCAGCATAAATTTTATAATATACAAAAAATCAATGGGGAAAAAACGAGGATGCTAGCGCAAAAGGATTACGGCCAGAACATGGTCGAGGGACTCGCGTTAGGACAGGCCACTTCTTATACAAAACACTGGGCCACTGTTGCCAACCCTTGGCCTCTCAATTCTCCCCATCCCCTTTCTCTTTTCTCTTGGCCAAGTCATGCAATTAACTTGCCCTGGAAATTCTCTGATTTCGTGCTTGTTGTTGTTGTCCTTGTTAAGTTGTTGCCATTTCTAGTGCTCTGTAAGAGTTCATTTTGATGTATTTTTTTATTTTATATTCTATAATCTGTATTTGTACTTTTCACTTGGAGTAATTAGGCGAAATTGGCGCTTTGATGTAACCAAAGTTAAATTGGGACAAGTGCGAGGTGATTTTAATTATTTAATTATTTTCCTGATGTAAATGTAGGCAAGTCAAAGTTACAGTAAGTCTCCATTTATTAACGTCTTATTGATTACAAATGATGTATAAATTATAATGACTTCACAGATAATTTGTAAGCGAAAGGGCCACAATTTTTTTAAAATTGTGTAGTAAAGTGGCAAACGAATGAATAAATTTATATATTGGTATAAACGGCATCCAATGCTTCGTTCAATAATAGTTCGATCCACCATACACCAAGCGGTGTCGGAACTCAGCCCAACAGTTGCGATGCGATCTGTAGGTTTGATACGGAGCGATTACTTTCTTGGATAGATTAGCACCGATTTTGTAGGGTCTCTGGCTTGAGATGCGTTTGAGTAGCTCATCATCTTCCATTCGCTGTTTTTTCTGATCTTCGTCATTATTCTCCGGTATACCAAATACAACATCACGAACTGATCGTACGTCCATTTTTTCATCATCGTTGGTATCGTCGCCCTCGTCTTTGGAATGACTGCCCTTCTCACTGGATTCCCCAGCAAAAGATTCGGTTTGCTGAAGTCGATGAACCGCAGACTTCTTCTGATACTGTGACTTATGTTTCTGGGAAATATTATCACGAGACTTCATCCCAGACCGCATGGCTGATGCGTTCTTGGCAGTAAGTATGTTATTGCGTCGTGGTGTAATGCCTCTTCTAGCCGTCGTCATGCTAGGGATGACACTGCCGAATTTGCGAAGATTGCTCCAATTTCGGTTCTGTCGCATTAGTTGGACGGCCGCAAACGTTTCCTCCCGTTGTGGCCAAGCACGTTTGTGCGACAACCTGTTTTGAAGGCTCAAAGCATCAAAGCTTTTGGCCACCAGCGTTCTACCACTGACATAACGCGGTGGTGCGTACAGTGTGTGCGCAAGTCGTTGTACGGCTGAAAAATTCTTTCCCGGCATTATGCAACTATTATTTACGGAAATTTTTATAAGTAGAAAATTCGTTTGCTTTTTTTTTGTCTCCTAAAACGGCAAAATTTTGGTCTGTAATGTATAGCTAGTTAAATGAAAATGGAACTTATCGACTACCTACTGTTATCTGGAGTGACACTAAACGAAATGAAAGCCGACTAAAGGAAACTCATGATAATACAAACATAAGCTTGTTTCACAAAGAAACAATTAGAATTTATATTTGTACTTTTGTTGTGTTTATTTGCCAACTAAATTCAATTAAATGTCTGCTTGAATTGCGTTTTAAAGAGCAACAAAGGAAGAAAGATTTCCACCACATGGAAATTTATTAATTTTAAAACAGGCAGCAGACAATTTTTGGAGAATTTTGAGTGGTTTTTGTGGCCTTGAAGGCCTATGCAAAATTTAACGCAATTTTAAGATAACAACAAGATGACATCAACAAGAAATTGAGTTGCCTTAGAACTACAACAGAAATCACGAGTTGCATTGTACAGTAACTGGTAATGGCCCACCAGACTTCCAAATACTCTTCAGAGGGAAACCATAATAATAACTATGCTTTTACAATATAATGTATCATATTAAATTCTATTTAAATTAACTTTATGCTACGCTTAGCAAAAATAGGATTACAATGTCCAACAAAATAGACAGCCCTTGTGATATATACAATTGGTATAGAGTACAATTTGGCAGAACTACTTGTCATAGTGCGTGCGAGCTAAACACAGATACTGAAGGAAGCATCGTCAGCTGGAGGAAGGCTAGGGCTAGAGGGCAGGAGGGAGCTGTGTTGTTTAAATGTAGGCAAAACATGTCACTGCTTTTTAATTTAAATGCAAATTTGGGCTTTTGTCAGCACTTGAAGATTGTCGTATTGATGTGGAGACGAAAGCAAAAGTTGAAGAAACTGCAGTTGTTGAAGGTGCTGAAGCATCAAGTGCCGGAGGATAATAAATGCCAAGTTAGTTGTCTGGCAACCACATCTACACACATTACAATCCTTTGATTATCGAAGACACACTCGTCCCCCCAAATAGCTCCGTATCCAGTTGAGATGTGCTGAGATTCGGGTGTTGATCGCGGTGCTATAACTTTGGCCACATGGCCGTCCATAGCTGATAACTCCAAGTAAAAACATTCGACTTCTTTGACGTAGGATGACGGGACCACCAGAATCATACTGACAGGAATCTTGTCCCAATCCTGTGTAATCGTAGGTGCACAGGTTGTTTTGCGGAATGCTCGCATTGAAACTCCTACTGCAGTCAGAGTTTGTAATAGTCATCACCTTTGCCTTTTGTAAAGTGTTGGATTTGGCTTGTCCAAAGCTTAAAGATCCCCAGCCGATTATGTCGACAACCTCGAGGGTTTCCCCACTATTCATTAGATAAACAGAAAACAATAACAGTAGAAATTATGAGATTGAGATCAAGTTCACCACAGTACATCTTGAATAGTTTGTACTTTTTAAATTTCAGTTGAGTGGTTCGCAAGTGGTGAATGATCGCCGCAGACCTCTAAAAGTCGGCCCTTTTAAATAAAATAAATCGCAAAAATACTTACAGCTGGGTCTGACCAAAAGGAAGACAAATTGGAGCGACACCTCTGGACCATATAATAGGTATAAGGGTTTGCAATAGGGCAATGTCGTTTGTTATCCGTAAGCTGTTGTATTCCGGATGTTGGATGATTCGCTGGATGGCATATCGGGATGCAAACATGGAACTTCTATCTGCTCAGAGGATCTTAAAATTAATAATTCAAAAAGGAACTGTGAGAATTACTTACCTAATCGAAGATCATGGATACCTACTAAGGCAAAAAGACGACTGGCCACTGGCTGCCTATCGGTGCAATGGGCTGCGGTGACAATAAAGCGTTCGCTCACAATACTGCCACCGCAAATTACGGGAAGAGGTGAGTCGACATCTTGCAGACCCACCATAGAGGGGAATTCGTGTTTTAAAGCCTCCAAGCCATTGGCAATACGTGTGGGCTGTGACCACCCACAGTCACAAGAAGTTCGGATTGCCACCGCCTGGCACCTAAGCCTGGCTTTCTGCTGTGTGAAACCATTTGACTGATACCCGATGGCCATGGTTTGGAAGTAGGATGTGCGGGAAATTCGACCCATTCGACAAAAGCGTTCGGCATCGCGAAACTGCATGTCACCGTCACGGGAGATGAACAGAAAGTTTGACTGGCAGCTGTCGGGGGACTGAAATTATGCTTAAAATAAGTATCACGACCACTAATAAGTATCTTCTCCGGAAACTTACCGCTTCGAAAAGACAAGTAAGTTGTATTACATGTGAAGAAGGTGCTCGAAGTTGGTAACGACAGGTACTTCCGGCAGGAAATGCATTTGGAAAATTTGAGCTGGTAATATTTATAGGTTGATTTGGTCGCAGATTAAATTGCCAATTGCACTGCTGCGATCTGGCCAGACCAAAGAGCAGGTAAATCATGGGAAGCACTTGGAACTTTAACATTCTACACACACACTGAGGTAAGTATTGCTTATGTCAGCTTATATACGGAAAACTTTTAGCAATAATATTTGTAATGCAATAACGAAGTCAACTGCAATGGCTTATGAAGATAATCTTCTCAATGCCACGTTATGTATTCGAATATTTACTCTTTTAACTGAAGGTTTACCGGCTTACGATAAGTTATAAACAGCAAAGGGCGTTTTCACCGAAATGTCTGTATATGCAATTATACATTATATAATAACAAACAGAAAAAAAACGTTATCTTTAGCTCGCCGGCTCGTGATAAGTGAGTAAACTTGGTTTCAATTACTTACCAGGTAACTCCAACCGCTTGTTCTTATGAGAGACGTATGGAATACATATATTTAAATATATAATATATATAATACTAGCGGGCCCGGCGCGCTTCGCGGCGTTCTTGTATTATAGATTTACCTGCTATTGAAAAATCTTTTTTGGTTGGAAAAACATTTTGTTAAAAATAATGCAGACAACAAATTTTCTAAAAAGTTTTTTAATTAAGTGCTTTTAAATAAACAACATTTTTAGTTTTTCCATCTTGACAGTATACATATAAAGCAGATGATTTTCCAACGCGAGACGATCCGACATACAGTTGACCATGGGAGAAAACTGGTTTTTCTAAATTAATGCCGCAAACTTTCAATGATTGGCCTTGTGCTTTATTTATTGTTATAGCGAAAGCGAGGCGAACAGGAAATTGAAGTCTTTTAAAATTGAACGTCAAATCGGGAGGAATCATAGGAATTCTTGGTATTAATAAATGTGCGCCTTTGTACTTGCCTATTATAATAGTGGCTTCAATAAGATTAGTCATTAATTTTCTTACTGCAAGTCTTGTTCCGTTACAAAGTTTGGGATGATTTAAATTTCTTAGCATAATGATTGATGCCCCAACTTTCAATTGCAAATTGTGGGGAGGAATTCCTGGCAAATCAAGAGAATTTAAAAATTCGGTGGGATAATTCACTACCTCATCCTGATCCATAATGGTATCAACCGATTTGTATGAAACAACTGGATTCGTAATTTTGTGTAAAATATTTGCGTTTAAATCATTGACGTCCTTATTTTTTGCTGCTAAAATTGCACGTTCACTAAGCCATGTATGATTGTGATAGTTTTCTTCAAAATTTGGAAAAACTTTTTCGACCAACACTTCTTTCGTGTCTACTAATCGACAAAAGTTGCTTGGTAGTGTGATTAATCCAGTTGCATTGTCAATAGGCATCTTGCCATTTCCCATTTCTAATAACTGCTTTGTAAAGTTAGCAGCACATGGATCGTTTTGTAATTGAACACGCATATTTGTCATCAATTTCAACGTTCTAACATATCTCCACAAATATGATGATTTCAAGCATGCATTCAATTGATCAGCTGGTGTAGCTCGCGCAAGAACCGGTAACGTTTGGCGAAAATCTCCTGACAATAATATTAAAGCGCCACCGAACAAACGTGAATTTCCTCTGATATCTTGCTTGAAACACTCTTAAATTTTTGTGGCGGTTGAAAGAGTAGCCAGACAGTTTTCCCCGACTGCCAGAAACAAAAAGAGTTGCCTGATCTCCTCTTTTGAGAAGAGCATTTTTGCCATTCACATTATGCAAAATGTATGTTGTTGTTTGTGTAATTTTTCCGAATTGTTTTTTATTTTGCTTTTTCTTACATTTCCAAAAATTTTTTCCATTTTTTTTTTCATACAAACCAAGTAGATAAAAAAGCTGATCTATTAAAAAAAAAATGAAAGCAAAAGACACAAATTATCATACTGAATTTTGAGGGAACACACAGGAAGTGAGTTTGCTTTTTATATATATAGATAATAATAATAAAAAAAAAAAACAGCAACTATGGCACCTAGGATCACCAATTCTGGTACCGGAGTTCCTAGCGACAGCATAGTTGCGTTGCCATTTAAAATTTTGGACTGCCACGCCCACTTTTCCCACATTTGATAAAAAAGTCTGGAACCTTCAATGCCGGGTTTGGCGAACTTGTTCGTATCGTACAGTATTGTAATTATATAATTCGTGTGGAGACTAACTATATTAAACTATACTAAAGGCGCATCAATCGGACTATAAACAAGAAAACTAGAAGCGTTACAATATTGATAATTGAACGCAATATCAACCCATAGGTGCAAGCGAGATAGAAACACACAAGCACATGTTCGAACGTTTTCGCAGCGTCTGTGTCGGCAGCGCTGCCCGCGGTCGCTGGCTGCGCCGAATACACACATACATACATACATATTTGCATCATATACATATTGCCAAACGTATGTGTATTCGAATACAAACAAACTGATGTGTGTTTGATTATGCTTAGATTGTTTTTGTTTCAACGTGCAGAGAGTATCATACGGTCGGGCGCGCTCGACTGTACTTTTCTTTCTTGTTAAATGTGTAGTTCAGTTTATGTTTTAGAATAAGTGGATATAATTAAATTCTAATATTCGAAATGGAAATAGAATACCATATTTATTTACCAGTATTATCAATATCCACACGCTGATCAACAATTTATATACGTATATAATGAATATTTTTATAAAATTCCCCCTCTTCTTACCAGGTGATTCCCACTTGCGTCTATCTCATGTCCCGCGTGGCGGTGCACATGGAGATCGAAGGCACCGCCCAGTGCCCCTCCCAGGTGATGCTAGCCGCTGCGCTGGGCTGCGAGGAGCTGGGCATCTCGAACAAGCTTCTGGCGCAGAGCATCTTTGGCCTGTGGATGACCAGTGGACTGCTGGAGATGCAGCTGAAGGCCCATCACTGTCCCTACATTGTGCGAGTGGCGTGGTCGAATCTGCTCGAGAAATTCAGCAGCGGAAATCCCATCGAGCGTAAATTCGATGAGCCCATGATTGTGCTCAAGCGAAATGTGTTCTTCTCCAAACGGGATGAGGAGAAAATCAAGTAAGTTTTCCAAGCAATCAAAAGTTTTTCAAATCGTTAAAAAAACTATTTCAATTTGATGCAGGGACCATCGAATTGTGGAGTTACTGTACGAGGAGGCAAAGCATTATGTGCTCACTGGCAGGTATATCATGGAGCCAGTGCACTCACTGATGCTGGGCGGGATTCAGGCCAGAATCGAGCTGGGTCCCTACAATTCACACACACACACTGTCGGTTTCTTCAGGTGAGCCAAGGATTTGCCTTTACCAAGCTTTGGCCACTACTAACTGTTGATTTTTCTAGGGAAAACCAATCGCGATTTCTGCCCAAACATGTGGCCAAGAGCTCCAATTGGCTCTGGCTACCCATCAGCCAAAAGAACTCGGCTGAAATCAAGCTGCTCGAGCAATTCAAGCGAGTGCCACAAACGGCGACCACCCGCAAACTGATGCGAAAATATTTGGAATTCTGCTGGGCATTGCCATTTTATGGGTAAGTCCTTGGAGTCCCTAACCGGTTTGATTGTGTGCTAACTGATTGGTGTTACAGCGCTGCCTTCTTCCATGGACAAATGGAGCAACCTGTTAGGGGCATTATGTCACTGGTCAATCACAAGGATATGGAGGTGCTGATTGCTGTAAACGAGCGAGGAGTTTTCATTATAGACTGCTACGAGCACGTAAGTTTCGGCATCAAATTCACTTTAAATTCCAAAATTTCAAATTCCCATGCCTTATAGACTCTCTTGTTGGGGCTGCGTTATGAGGACATGTCTTGGGACTACGCCAAGCCCAGTGCCAGCGATGATCCCGAGTGTCTTACCTGCATTTTCCTGCAGGTAAAACAGTGTATAACTATATATAAAGAAATCGGCTATATATTTCAATATATTTGCAGTTCGATGCGGTGGAAAATGGCGTGCAAATCTCGAAGTTAGTACAAGTGTTCTCAAAACAAGCTGCCATGATCGATGCGCTGATTTTGCACTTTACGGAGCAGATACGCAAACGGAAACAGGAGGGAAATTCGCAGGAACATTTTCATGATGGTAAAACAGTGTTGGTTAACACTAGCACTAGATACTAACTATTTACCGTTACAGAACCGAATCCTATACAAAATAACGGTAATGGCGTTCTATGCAATAAGCTGTCCAGATTGACGTTGGCCAGTTTCGATGAAGAGGGCCGCTGTATTGGCCAAATGGGATCATTATCTATAAGCTATTAACAATTGTTATATACATATACATATGCATATATAAATGAATTTGATTGACTTAAGATATATATATATATATATACATAATAATCTAATTAATTACTTAATGTAATGTACATAGACCATTTGTATATAGCATATAACAATTTAGCCTAGAATCGTTTTTGAAAACCACAAAAAGAGGAAGGAAAAAACAAATTGAATTCAATCAGATAAACGTTAACTGGTTTTTGATTAAAGCTGACGCACATGCAGAGATAAGTACTACGACTTATACAGTTACGAGTATATATATATGTATATAGTATACATATATGCACAAGATACCAAATAAATTATGCATTTCTTATATAAGATTTCTATGTCAGATGTGCACTTTTACATATATAAGGATTCTCAAAAATTGTCTCAAAACTTTTCGTTTCCGAAAGATGCATTTATTTATGTAATTAAACAATTAGACGTGCACAGAAAAAAAACATACATATTCACACATATACAATCACGCTAGTGACGAAAGCAGACCCCCATAAACACATCTTATATTAACAAAAGCAACTAAATAGACACAATTGATGCGATTATCACTCAAGCTCAAGACCTATAAGCTGATGTCTTGGGTTTAGTTAACAAATTGTTTGATTTGAATTCTTGTTTCAAAATCGAGTGTAAATACTAAAACATTTTGAAAATAGTTTCGAAATGAACAATTTTCAATACAGAGGAAAACTTAGTGTTTGAGGATATAAATTAAGAATTGAATGATAAACATATAACGTATAACAAAATTATTTAAAAGTACATTTATAAAATATTATATAATAATATTAAAATTATAAATAATATTAATAATAGCCTGGTTCAAGTATTTATGCTTAAAATTCTTTCAATTTACATTCCACATTTGTGGGGAAAGTAAAGAATATTCGACAATATTGTGAAATTATTATAAGTTCATTCATAAACAAGTGAAAATTAATTTCTTTGTATATACTCTTCACATTTGATAGTTTTAACAAATTCTTTTGTTGTCTTAACAGTATTAAGAGACAGAGATTACAATTATAATTTTAGGAATGCTGCAAACTCTTAATCGAAAACTATCAGATAATTAATACGATATGGAAATTGTTTATGTATATAGTTTAAATTAGATAATATAAAATGGATTTCATAAGGATTACAAAATAAAACCAACGCAATGTGCATAATTCAAATTGAAGTGGATTTTATTCAAAGAAACGGCTAAGGGAAGCGGTTGTTTCAGCAGCCAACGCTAGGTGGCGTCTGCTGTTGCAATTTTATGCAACTACAAATGGCGCGTAACTTAAAGCTGGTCTATCGCACAGTAAAGTACTACCGCCGATGATTGCCTATCGATATTGAATTGTTGAGTTGTGAGAGTATCGATACTTCTCAAGCGATTTATTTGGCGCCAACTTTAAAATTCGTTGTAGACAATAATTAATTGCTTATTTTTTATAAGATATTTGTAAATACAAAATGTTAATGTTAGCTATAGTTGTTAAATACTGTATTTAATTCTTAATGATTCCAAAAATTAGATTATTAACCAAAAACTAATTTATGTACATATGTAAGCATAAGTTAACACGTTTAAACTTTATGAAAAGTAAGGTGAACTTAAGTATTTGAGAATATGGGAGATTAATTTACGCATAAACGCATACATAAACACATCAGTGGTCAGCAGTTGACACTGCTACGAAAACTACCACAGCAGCGCAATCCCATCGAATGCACTGCACGAGTTCTAGTTGCTAAGATGGACTGGACCAAATCGAAGAGAGAGCGAAATTGATTGAGCCGTGGACAAAGCAAGAGTTTACCTGCTACTTCAGTCTTAGTGGTCCTTTCCGTTCCCCTCCACTTCACACCACACCACACAAAACTATCGCGGAGTTTGCGCGAAGCGAACTCCATGTGACAAGAGTAACAAGTTGTTGTGGTGGCACTTTTGCTCTCGCTGTGTTCTTATTGCAATGCCTCTCTTCTGAGTGTGTGTGTGTGTCGCAGAGAGCGCTGCGCTCTCTTTCTCTCTCTAACGCTCTTCGGCGTGTGTGTGTGAGTAACTGACCGCACACATGTGTGTGTGTGTGCCACGCTCTCTTCGCCGCATTTGAACCGAACCGAACTCGCTGTGACAGAGATAAAGCTTCGATAGGACGACGTTCGCTGAAATCAAATCACATCCTTCTGTTAATCCGAGGAGTGAACAACAGTGGCCGCAGTACCAAACTCGCTTGTTTCGTAAATCTTAAGAGTTCGCGCTACGAAACCAGTTTGCCACAACTAGTGATTACAAAATTAAGTAAACTATATTTCCATAATGGATATCTCAGCCTATCAGCACATGAATATTCGCATGAGTACGCGCGGCAAGCGACCGCTGCGAAATCTCACGCCCAACGACAAAGTGCGGGCCATCCAAAGGATTCACAATGGCGAGACCAAAGCCAGCGTGTCCAGGGACATTGGTGTGCCCGAATCTACGCTCCGTGGCTGGTGTAAAAACGAACAAAAGTTGAGATTCATGTGCCGTCAATTGGGATCGGAGAACTTGGGAGGATTGGGTGGTCTGGACACTCCGCCCGAGAAACGCGCCAAATTGGAGCTACAACTGCTGCCACCGAAATTCGGCACTATGCCCAGTTACGATGATCTGGGCTTTGGAGGACTGCCCTTTCCAGCCATGGATTACAGTTCCCACAACGAGGCATTGCTGGAGAAGATCGCACTGGTCGAGTTCATCAAGCGGAATGGACTGCACTCCGAATCGTTGCATGCGGCAAACACGGATTCAGCTGCTCCAGTCTCGGGGTATTCCACCAACAACATGGTACATCAACTCAATCTCTTGGCGCTCTTTAACTCCAAGCTATCGCCCAAGATCGAGGCAGCCACACACACCACAGCTGCAGCCATGTCCAGTGAGACTCCAACGGTAAACCCCTTGGATGAGTCCAAGAAATACAATTGCCCGCTGCTGAGTGTCAAGAACTGGGCAAAGGATCCGGCCAAACATGTGCCACTGGCCCAGTCACAGTACAGCAACGATAACAACAACAACGACATCGAGTCCCGAGTCACGACATCAACTCCAGTGCCGGAGATCACAGCTGCTCCGCCAACACTAGTGCCAGAAACCAACCGTGATCAGCTGGGATTGCCGACTACTCCCGCAGCTTTGGTTTCATCACCAGCGACGGATGGGGATCAGAATGGAGCTTTGTTGGACTGGTGCAAAATGTTCAGTGCCAGTTTGAACTTTTTTGCATTTGCTGCTGCAGCTGCTTCAATGCAACCCGGAGCTGGAAACGGAACTGGAACAGGTTTGGGCACTGGAATTGGTCTCTCCGCTTTGCAGGCGACTAGTGACAACGACATAGATACACACAGTTATAGCGATAATCTGCTCAAGCGACTGAGTCCATCGGTGCACAGTGAGTCCTCAAAGGAAAGCTACTACGACAGTGAACCAGAGGATCTGTCTGTACGCTCCTGTGCCTCCAAAGTGTCCAGTCCGGCTAACAGCAGATCCCAGAGTCCCGACAAGAGCAGTACGTCAAGCATATCCATACACAGCGATGGGGAGCAATAGTCAATTCCAGATACAATCTCAACTCACACTCACAGTTTGTAGATATATAATTTAATGAAATATTTTAGACTTCCGAAATCGGGTACTTTATGCGTCGTCACATCAATAAACTAAACTAGATTTTCCATCATAACCTATTTTAATCCGAAACAATTGAGTATAATCTTCAAATTTTAATCAATGCAATAAATATTAAAAATAATTGAAATAAAAAATAATAAAGAATTAAAAATCAAGAGCAAACTAACAATTACTTAACAATTTTAAATGTCATAATAACTAACTAGTTATAACAACAATCGTTGACTGTGTATAAGCAAAACCAAATGCAATAAATCTAATTAAGTTAAATTATAATTATAAAATTCTAGTTGTATTTTAATAGCAAATAGCTTCAATTTTTGGCATATCTGTAAACTAATTAATAATTAATTATTACACTTGTTTCACTTCTGTTGTAAGCAATAAAAATATCATAAAAATATGTGTATCTGTAAGTAACATAATAATTGATAAATTTAAACTAATTAATTACTACTGAGATATAAAAATAAATTCATGCGAATATAGTTCAAAAATATTCAAACATTTGTTTTTATTTTTTGACAATTTTTTATAAATTTCAGATTTTTAAATAATTCCAGTATAGACGAAAGTTTACGCAGCAGACGAAAGTGATTTCTTTCATTTCATTTTTTATATTTTAGCATTTCAAATTTGCATTACTACAAGTACAAAAAATGTAATAATTTGGATTGTTTTAAATCACAGCATTGCATAAATAAAACTTGTTTATTTTTCCTCCCAAAAAAAAAAAATAAAAAGTTGTGTCAACTTCTCCATGGAATTGACGCTGTAAGAGTTTCAACTTGGCCCAACTTTTGGACAGACTCTGCAAATCGGTTGTAAAAGCGACACATGTTAATACTATATAATCCAGTGGGCTTCACTGGATGAACATTTATGTTTTAATTTTTTGTCGTTTCGAATAATTTTATAAAAATTAAACAACTGCAAATTTGCTGCATATAAAATAATTTCAGATCGAAAGAATCTTATGGCCCGTTGACATTTTATTCACATTTCCAAAAGTTGCTCAAATAACTTTTAACAAATAAGAAAGGCTACAGTCGAAAGACCCAGTTCTTTTACAAATTAGCAATTTTTGAACATTTTGTGCTACAGAAGCTACAGGATTAACACTACATGTCTACATAGAAATTTCTACTTTGTCTTAAGGCAGCTATGGGATATAGTTGTTTGATATTGGATGTTTGCAAGCAGATCAACTCTATTTTAAATTGTTGCCAAGCCGCTACTGACTCCGCAAATTGTAAAAAAGACGTCATAACACCATAACTTCAGAACGACTGCAACTATAGTACTGTTGTCCCTATAGCCCTTTAACATCTATGGTACTATTGTGCCTATAGAACTAGAGCTGTAGTTGTTCCAAAATTATGGTGTTACGAAAATGTTTTTTTACACCTTTATATCAACTTGGCTGTTGGTGCTGATCAAGAATATATATATTTACAGGGCCAGAAATACCTACTTCTATGTGTTAAGCACATTTTGCTTTGGCCACACCTAAAAGACCCTTGTACTCTTTTTGAGTACGGGGTCTGATAGATAAATTTAGATTGCTGAAAATGAAACCCAATATCGGTTTGATGGAATCCGCAGAAGATAATAAAATCTGTTAAAAACGTCAAAAAAAACTACAAAGTAGTTTCAAAAACTTGTTCTACGTTCAAGATTTCGTATGTCGCAGATTACAAAAGTTTTTCAAAGCTGAAGCAATAAAATCTCCACAGTTAATCCAAAATCCACTTAATTATAGAAGAAACGGCTGCAGCTAAGTAAGCACAACTTTTAAACGACCCTGTACTTATTCAGGAAAAATATAAAATGCTTAATGCATATCAAATTTAGTCAAATTTAGACAATTGGTGGGAAAATTATTAATTTTTGAGAGTTTATTGCGATTAAGCGATTTAAGCGATTTTCCTAGCTAAACTAGTTTATATTTGAGTTGGTCAAGTTGAAGATCACTTGAGTTATTGGTTATATGTTTAGAGCTGGAAGCTAAACAGGTTAAGATGCTTTTTATGGATAATGGGTGCAAAAAGGTCTATGGATAAATTTGCCTGCAAGAATGTCCAGAAATTGGCGGCACTGGGAGCAGAGTAGAGCAAAATCGAACAGCAGCAGCAGCCACAAAAGACAGTCGAACTTGCAGTCGGAATTGGAGTTGGAGCGAACGAGTCGGCGTCAGCGTCAGCGTAGCAGTCGCAGCCACAGCAGCAGACGAATTATTGGTTCACCTTTTGGTAAAATTAAATATCGCGTGTTGGTAATTTCCGCTTGGCTTCTCGTTGCTGCCGTTGGTTCGTTCGTTTATTCGTTCGGTTGCTGGCAACGGTTGAGTTTGATGTTGATGTTGAAGTTGAAGCGAATTATTACGATGATTACGCGACTGACAATGCTCCCATGCATTCATGTCGTCCATCCGGCCAACCAAGCGGCCAAAGAGCTTTCCAGCCATGTCCATGTCCATCTTCATCGCTGCATTGCATGTGCTGAATTGTTGTGCTTGTGGACATCTTCGTGGCATTCTGGATGAGGATAAAATTACTTAAAAGCAAAACCTCTGGGCATATCAATACTATTGGCATCCAACCGCTGTCAATATTGTGACGCCTCGTAACCCGGATGATCGTAACTGATCGCCGAAATGAATAATTATATAAAAGAACTTTACATACACAGTCATATACATATCAAAATGTCGTTTTGCTTGTATGCACACACATTTGTGCTTTTATTTGCAACTCACATCCGCACACACATGTGTATGATTGACAATTATAGCAGCAGGTTAAGCGATCGCATTGTCTCGATTCCGCAATGCAGCGAAGCCGACACCGACACCACCGCAACTTAACCGGACAACTGCTCCCTGTAATTATTGTTTGCGTGCAGTCTGCGCGAGTGTTGCAACAAATGCTACTCAATATTCACACACACACACACACACAGACAACAAATTGTGCATGTGTGTGTATTAACATAGACGAAAATACTTTCGTTAAATCCAGTTGCAAGTGAACTCTACACTCATACGATCTCCCACTCTAAACTATCGCTTATCACACGATATCGATAAATTGTCTGAACAGAGTGCAGTTATCGTTCATGGCTGATACGCACAGCTGCAGTGAATGAATTTACACTAGAAGCGCATCCAAATGTTGACACTAATTGGTTTAGATCAATTTTATTTTATTTGCATTTAATGCATTCAAAATATTCCGCAGATAATTTGAAAAGCTGTTACTGTATGTATGCTAGTGTGTGTGTGTGTAAGGACCTTTATAGCCAATTTATTCTCGATCGCATCTCGATCGCGTTTGAATAATTGGCTGCAAAGATACCTTGGCAAGTTCAGGCCAAGCTCTCAAGAGTTTTGCGTGTTGACTGTTTTTTTTTTCTTCATCTTCTGTTTTTCTCTAGCATGCAGCAATTACAATCAGATTAGTTGCATGTGCCGTGGCGTTTCTTTGACGCAAAACGCAAAAATCGCGTCGAAAATGCTGCGGTTAATCGCTCATTAGTTACGCCCAAAAGCTGTTATGTGTCAACTTGAATGAAATTCATCTAGAAAATCTTGTGCAGAGTATTTGGTAGCACGTACGTAGTGACTAAAGTATTGCCCTTTTGTCTGCTTCTGCTGTGTTCCATACTTATTAAAATGTAGGCTACATTTATGTCCACAAACAGACAAATTCACATTTTTATTTAGACAAAGAGTTTCGCACAATGTTGCACAAAAGTTTATATACAGATTTCTTTATTTTTTTTCTGGTCTAACCGCATGGAAATGGAAACCAACATCTTTGGCAAATAATCACTTTTTTGTCTTTGGCTGAAATTGTGTTTTTGTTTTCATATTTCTTTTTATAGTTGTGCTCTGCATTTCTCTATTACTTCTTTGTCCTTGCCAACATCAAAGTCTATCTTTGGACCTTTGTCATTATGGTGTTTTCACACCCTAAACTAAAAGCGTAACAAGTCCAAATACCCCATACAAAACTGCTCTTTTCGGGTATGCTGTGCAATGAATTTCAAGATTTCGATCGGAAAGAAAATATAGTATCTGCTCTTAAGTATGACTGACTAATTGTAATAAGCACGCTTAATTTTGTGGCTTTTAGATAATGAAAACACATTAAGTGACACATTTAAATATGTTTTGCCAATCTGACAATAAAACTCAAGTCTTATCTATGCGAACAATGACATATTTCCTCAGTGTCCTTTGTCAGAGTGACACGCAGAGTCAGGAGGGATGAGATAGCCTTTAGGCAGGGGAACTCTGGTATTCGTTATCCTTGACAAGCGACAGTAAACAAATCTTTGCCGTTTAAATTTGTGTTTAGGAATGATTTTATTGCAATTTAACTAATTTAGCTGAAAGGAAAAGTTGGTAAGAAATGTTTATAAAATCTGAGGTGTCTCTTGCCTGTAGGGAATATTCCAATAACTTAATAACACCGTGTTCAATGCAAGAAAAGGGTATTAAAAGCGTAAAACCAACGCGACAATGTTTGTTTTCTCAAAACAAAACATTCTCAGAGTTGGTTTAAAATATTCATTATAATGCGCGCGTCAACAGGACGTTTTTGTCATGTGTGTGTGTGTGTGTGTGTAAGTAACCCTTATATTCTTGGGGTGCACTTTCTCGACTGCATAACGGAACTTTGTGCCATCTTGGTATGGGATGGGTAAATAAAGGGGTCAGAGGTCTTCTCCATGTGCACCGCGTAGAAACTGCTGCAGATTTCAGATTTCATCAACATTCGGCAGTGCCGTCAATGAGTTTTTCTTGTGTCTTGTGTCCGGCCAGAGAATCCGTTAAAAGGGCAGGCATGTTACCCGTAACAAAGTGTTTCGTGAGAAAAGGGGCTTATTATCTCCCAATCCGTAGTTGTTTTCTTCCTTTCGCTGGTAATTTGTGTCCGGTTTGATTATGGTAAAGTAAATATGTGTACATCTATGCATGACGACGCTTGATAAATTAAGGCTAGATACCGGTTGCTTAAAGTTTTCCATTTTTTATTAGACTGTCACCGAAAGGCTATATGAAAAATTAGGTAAGATCCTGAATATTTTGTATATGAATTCTTAAGCAGTCATTTGCCCATACAAGCATCTAATCTTAACAAATGACCTTAACGAACCTTCGATGAGGTACGCGCCAAACGGGTTTTATACTAAATGTCCTGTCAGATTGTCCCAGAACAGAAGTTTTCAAGTTTTTCTTTTTCTATTTTCCTTTTTTCCTGCACAGCAGCTTTAATACAAAAAGATTTATTACGTTTCAATGCGTTTGCCAAAATCAATAATCGAAAATAGCAAATATCAATAATCAATCGAGCGGAAAGGAACTGTAATCGGAGTCAGTTGAAGGAGGCTGCGTTCAGACGAACTAAAGCGAACGATCATAAGAGTGAAATGAGCGAACCAACTAGATGAACCGACGAACTAAGTTCAGCTAAAGCTCCGATCGTTGAGTAGCCCAGTAAAAGTTTGCATGTGTATGTGTGTGTATTATTTCATTAAGAATAATTGTTAGTTTTAACAATACGGGACTTGGGCAATGTTCATTAACTATTTTAATTGGTCCAGCGAGTGGTCAACGCAATGTGCTACGAATATAATGGAAAATTTTCGCATTTACATAGTTTAAAATGGTTTACGCTTTAACGGCCAGGTTGGTTACGGTCACTGTGTGGGTGTGTGCGTGTATATGTGTAAGCGCGCTTGTTTGTGTGTGTGAGGCTGGCCGTCATTTATAATAGTTGTGCCGCTGTATATATATACATATTTTAGTATATACTCCTTTATGTACTTGCTTGCGCGCGCGCGTATTTGTGTGCGTGTGAGTGTGGGATACAAATGTCAGAAAGAGGCCTATATTTTGCGTCATGTGCGGAGGTGGCATTAAAAACAAACCCTTTTACTTGTTGTTGTTAAACAAACTTGCGATGTCTATTTCAGCACTACCGCACACTTTCACCCGCACACACACTCTCACAGTTAATAACACAGATGGTCCTGTCCCGGCTCCAAAGTGGACAGAATTTAACGTGCCACCGACTCGTTTAATAATTGCTCAGAGTGCGGTGCGATTTGGGTATGCGCGTTACGGCCGGACTCGCTGGACCATCAGCCGTGTCGTTAGGCCTGTCAAACCGACCCAAAACCGGACCAGCGAACAGCGGGATAACGTGAAGACGGGGGGCAAGGGTTCGGTTACGGGACCGGACCAAAACCGGACCGACTCAGAACGGACTAGACCATTTGGCAAGAGCTAAAATTTGTGATAGATGCGGTTTTGTGGAGGCTGGACAAATGCTCGCGAGGTGTTGTGCACACACACGAACACACATACATACACACACGCTGGACCGTTACATGTCCATTGCCATATCGTTTGTAAACCCAAAGTGTCCAGAAAAGGGATGAAACGGCTGAAAAATGCTTACGACTGGGTTTCGAAAATGTTATTACGAATATATTATGCGCACACATACAAACAAATATGTATAGCTAAAACTTTCATTAAATATACATACATACATAGGCCGGAGTATGCATTGGTATGTGTGTGTGTGTGTAACTAAGTGTGTTTTGAAATATATATGCATGAAAGTAGGTGTTGTTGTAAATGAAACAAACAAAAAATGTACATTATAAGATATGTATGTAAATATTTGTGCAGGTATGTACAAGTATGTACTCGTACATGTCCATGTATGTGTGTGTGTGAGTGTTACATAAGGCTCAAACAGTGGTCAACAGATTGGCAAAGGTTCGTTAAGTCCACGGAACGGAACGGAACGTCCCTGAATAAAGGTTTACCCCACGAAGGGGTTCATGATATTCCCCACATCACTCCCTCTTTCTGACACCTCCCCCCATCGCTGGGAATATTATGTTTAGTTAAATGTAACTTTTGTGAAATAGGGTTAGTAGTGTAATCAAAATGCCACAGTAAAGTAGTAAAATTTGACATAAATTTTACAGCTCACACGTGTCTGCGATTGATGCCGAGGTGAATCCCGCTGGACAACAGGTCAGCGTCGTGAAAACTCAAATGTCTCTTCGTATATACGGCTAATTAGGTATATAGATTTTAGTTAATTCCAAAAAACTTCGCAGCAGTAAAGAGTTTGTAGCATTTAAATGGGGGTGTTTTAGCCTTTAGTTCAGCCAAATAAAAATGTCGAAATTAAGCCAACTTCAAGATGAGATAAAATAACAATAAAATAAAAATGCTGGTATTTTTAATAGGTGAAATACAGCTAGTTTCTAACAAATTTTCATAGATTATTCAATAACAATAAAATTATTTAGTACAAAACGTATTTTAAGAAATATTCTTTAGAAAGTTGATTAACGTATTTCGCCTACGTATATGGTTTCTTCTAAAGGAAAACTCTTATGCTTCTCTACAAGGCAAACGATAATTTAAAAAAAATGTAATATAAATTTTAAAATGGGTCGGTTGCCCAGCTAGATCTGACAACGAAAAACAGAAGCGGGTTTCAGACCTAAAGTGTTAAGTTTTACGGTTCAAGTTCAATTTCAGCTTTCAGTATCAGTGTAAATTCGACCGTAAATTATTCGCAAGGTTTTCTACAGAAACATAAGCATATAGATACATCTATAGATTCTGTAAATAAGAGGACTTTCTATTTAAATCTTAGAACACTTAATGCCAGCTATTGAGCGTGATCCATTAGAAACGTAGAGGTCTCACCTTTCAAAAGCAACTTACTTCCCTCCACCCTCATATTCTCCTGATATATTACCTACATATTTCTGTGTCCTAAACTTAAAACTGCCATGAAAGAAGCGTTCTACGATGATATTCCACTCATTTAAAGTAACACAAGTGTTAAAGATCATTATTTTAGATGACATTAAAGAGTCTATGGTTGATTGTCCTAAACGTTGCAACGTTACAACGCGTTGTATTGAGTTAAATGAGGACAAACATAGTACGATAAGTGTTTTATTCTATATCTTACAAGTGTATTAAACATGCTGTGTAAGTTTCAAGTGTGCTATGAGTTTTTTCCACATTTTAGCAGAGAAACTTGATTAAAATTAAGTAGTAATTTATTGTCTTAGCTCATAAACATTTAGAACTGCCTTTTAATGATTTATCAGACATCAAAATCATTCCATTTAATTGAAATACATAAATTTAAAGACATATTTCTACCAATGACTTCCAATCGAATAATATTTGCCTTTGGATTTCTTTTGGAGACTTTTGCAAGTGCATCTTTTGGCCCGTTGTTGGTATTGTTAACATGCATAAGGAATAGTTTATTTACTGACTTTCAAAACTTGGCAACTGACTGAAAAGTTTGCTTGACCTTGCAAACTTTGAGACGACTTATACGAAAAGAATTTAGCCAAACCAAAAAGACGTTCAAAGTAAGTTTTTCTCTCATTTGGGTCGACGCATTAAGAAAAATGTACGTAACTTTGTGTTTGCACCATATAAAATAGGTATTTATATACAATATATATGTAGTGTATACTTAGAGTTTAATTCAACAAGTGGGGGTTACGCTTGCTTGTGGGGCCTGTAGTGAAGCGAGTTGTAGAGTGTCTGTTAAGTTTGTCCAAAAGGTTAGGTATAAAGAAAAACTCTAACAAGCGGACTCCTACTGTTGAGCCTGAGATGATAAGAAATATGAGGTTAATTGTTCTTACGCATTATTAAAATTAGAGAAAAGTTGTCCCACTAAGAGAGGTAGCACCCTCCGACAGTATTCTTGATCAACATTAAAAGTTAGGAATATTTGTTTGAGACTATGGAAACTGGAGTCACTAATTCTAATATTTAAAATACTTTATGTTAAAGGCAAATTGTCAAACATTTCATTTATATTTTATTCAATATAACCATTTTGTTCTAACTTTTGAAAAACTTCCAAAATTTCATTAAAATCATGTAACTATAACAAGCAACTAAACAGCTATATTACATAGCTACCATTGTAACTATCTGATTAATTTCCATATATCAAATATATTTTCCTTATTTTCTACACAAAATGCACAGGGTCTTTGACAGTCTGTGCGCACGCCCATCTGCCACTTTATCTAGTAGTTTTTCTTTGTTTAAGCCACAGATTGAATGCACTTTTGAACATGCTCTTAGAATTTTGCTAGGGCTTCAGTTGTCCCTCCCAAGTCCGTCCGTACTCCGGATGGACCCTTGGCTCCCGATTTTAGCGTGTTTTGGTTTCGGTTTCGGTTTCAATTTCGCGTTGGCAGCTGTTGAATGGACGCAGCTTTTTTTTTGGATTTTGCATTTTTTTCCGTTGCTTTTTTTTTGGTATTTCATATTGAGTTGCTGTCGCTGGCATCGCCAAAGGTGTTGCATTCAAATCGCAGCGTCAAGGAAAAGAAATGAAAAAAATGATTCACTTTTCGGGCGTTTCGCGCAAAAAAGTGCAAACCAGCCATGAATAACGGCATTTTTTGGAGGGCATCGCCAGCACGCATCAAAATTGCACCATATGGAAATTTAGTTGGCTAACTGCCGTGATATCAGTTGACGTCACGGCCAGAAAAAAACTGCAGCTGTGTACTTCACTGCGAAGGTCAATCAAGTGACTCGCTCACCATTGCCGTCTCTCCGTTTCTCTGTACCCGACTCACGCTCCAGCTCTGTGGACCCTGCACTCAGTTAGTGTACAGGGTTCTGTTAGGTTTGTCGGAAAGGAATGTGCGTAACAGCATAAGGGGGGAGTGCTCATAAGGACTATACATATTCTTGATTAGCTTCTTTAGTAGAGTCAATATAGCAATATTTTTGTGGATTTCCGAGACTATAAGAGCTAAAGCCGCCTATACGTTGAGCAGCTCAAGTTTGTTTAGAAATTTTGTCCCGATACCTGTGTAAAAATCGAATTTTCAAAACTATCATAACTAGAAAACTATCGGAACTATCACAACTAATTCAACATACAATAAGTATACTATAATTTCGAGTGCCCCTGCTAAGGATTAATCAAAAAAATCGTATAGCTTTTGTGGAAAATCAATGATTAGTACAAAAAAACTTTAGTTATCTTAAGCAAATTTGCACATTGTGAACATGGACATATGATATATCAGATTATATATGACTATATGATATACTAAACAGATTGATAGCAAATTTACAACATGTAGAGAGTAAACCCAGTCTTAATTTGCTAACAATCTGATAGCTATATCTATATCCAGTCGACACCCTAGAAATATTTGAATTAACTTTAACAGTAAGTACGAAAACCCTTTGATTATATTAATATTTATCATTTAAAATTATTACGCGGTCTTATGCAGTCGCTGCCCACGACTCTAGCTTTTTGGCACTCGCTTCTTTTCGCTTCTCTTTCTTTGTTTTCGTTTGCTTTTCAGCCAACTGGCTTTCACCAATGCGCCAAAATTGCGGTAAAACAAAAACTGCGTTCGTCACACAGCTCACTAAGCGCTCCAAGCCAAAGGCGCAAAAAAATGCGCTGGACAGTGGACAGCGGACAGTGGGACGAAGCGCCATTTAAGGGGATTAGGCAGTCAGTTGGAAACCGCTTGTTTGCCCAGTGGCATGCAGCTTGATGCACTTGACTCTTTTTTTCTGCTGCATAACAGCATTCACTGCAGGCGCCATGTCCTGGTCCTTGCTGCTTGGTCCCGAACCGCATTCAATGTAGATGTGTTTTCCCTATTCCCCATTCCACCCTTTTCCCCGCTGTATCCACATATCTTCTGGGCATCGTCATGTGATACTGTCGCCGATTAGGCATGTATGGACGTGCAAAGTGCTTGTGATGTGTGTTTCGAATGTTTGTTGGTTTTTGACACGGCCTCCGCTCGACAAAAAAAAAAAACTAGAAAAACACGAAAAAATAAAGTGCAGCTGTTCTTTTTCGGTATTTGGCTTTTGGCCATGTTTCTATTTGCCACAGCTTAACGGTTTAATTGGAAAACATTGTTTTATCCGCTCATATTTCAATAATTGGCGGACAGCAGTTTGGTTTTTATTTAATGATTAAATATTTGGAGATTTCTATAGCTTTATATAGCTTGAGTTATTTAAGAAGTTTGAGAATTACACATATTTGACTGAAATGTTAAGACTCTCATGGGCTTATCTGCTATGCTTTTAATGTAAAGTATCTTTAATGTTGGTACACATTCATTACTTTTTAGACCCCGTATTCAAAAGAGTTTAGACGTCTATTAGATACAGCATATATATTCGATATGTCCGTCTATCTGTCCGTCTGCTCGTCACTTGTATCTCAGAGTCTATAAGTGCTAGAGCACCTACATGTATCAGATCAAGTTTATTTAAAATTTTTGCAACGCCCTCACATCACCATATTTCATATTTCAACCAAACTCACTAATTATGTGTATACCATGACTCTGTAAATCCTTCACAAATTTGGTTTATATCATTCAACTATAGCCTGTTGCTCACTTAGGACAAATCGGTTGAAAATTCCAGATTTGTATGATAAAACAAGCACTACAATGAGTACGGGGCCATTTACAGTCGGCTTGCTCTACTGTATCATTGCTAAATTATTCATGTTTAGCTTTTACATTATGGTAACTTTTTTTATAAAACCTAAAATACATTTTAAGTAAATTTTGTTGCCATTTTAAATATATTTTTTAATTTTAAATTTATGCAGTCAGTTAATTTCCTCATCCGATGCTTATCAACATTCAAAAATATCAATAAGAATAACATTATTTATTCACATTAGTGACTCGCTTCAATTCGGAGCTTGTTTAAAATACATCAATTGATTTTCTTTGTCTTAAGCATTTCTATAACTAAATAATTTGACATTCCCAATATTATATTTCATTAATAGCTCATGACTGTGTACTACACTTTTATTTTTAATCTTTAACAAAGCTTTACAAATATTATACAATATTTTCACAATATTTTCATATTCACAATACACAATAAAATAAGAGATCTCCAATCACCATCAAAAGTTTAGCAAAATTAATTAAAAATAGCACTTTCTACTAAAAGCGGACAATAAATCAATAAATTTCAATAAATATAATAAAATATAATTTAAAATACATAAAATTAATGACGATTTATGCGAATCCAAAGTGATTTTTAAAAACTAACTCAAGAAATCGTAAATTTCACGCTCGCAATAAAAATTTGGCAATTAATTCGTCGAGTTTGTTTTGGGCCTAAAGGTTCTTGGCAAGACGTTGGTACCAGATGCATATAGAGTGAGTGGACATCGAAGACGAAACAAAGCAAAGCAAACGACAGTATTATCTTGAGTGTGGGAGTTGCGATGTTTAGCTGCAGTTTAGTTTAGTATTTTGCATGGTTTGGTTTCTTGTTGCACAATTCTCTTAGAGAATTACTTGTCTAATTGCGTCTAGGAAGAAGCAGCAGATGCGGTGGAGAAAAAGAAGAAGCAGATGAAGAGTTCGGAGCAGTCCTTAATATTGATATAGAAAAGATGTCGGACACAGCTGCCCAGTTGATAAGTTCAAGGAAGGTTTGCATGGTAGTCGCCATGCCTAAGTACACTGAGAACAAAACTTGAGTAGTTTGTACAGATATGTTGACCCATTTTAAGACAGACTTTGTTAGGTTTTGGTAGTTAATCTTGGTAACATTTAAAGCAGATACTTTCTTTAGTACTACGCCTTACTCTCAGTGTGTTTGTGTATTTGAATTCTGCTGGCTTGGTATGTATTTCACATACATATGTATATTGAAATATGAAGGCATGTGTGTCAGTGTGTGTGTGTGTGTGTGTGTGTGTGTGTGTGTGTTTGAGCCATTCTAGGTGCTGTCAAAACTAAAGCGCGCCGTTGCCCGTTGCCAGAGACAGACATGAACAACTTTTGCTCCATACAATATCAGCAATTTCCTTCGTTAGTCATTCGTTTCCTTCGTCTGCCTTGTTGTTATGGCTCCCACCGTACCCTCCCGCACACCCACTGCACCACTGTTCCACTGTACTTCTCCGTGCCAACGTCTGTCCATCTATGAGCATGAGAATTAGAATGTGCATGAGAATGGGAATGAGGTTGGTCTTTCTACTTTGATGTAGATGTGAGACGACGAAGGAGACGGTGGAGACCTCCGAGTTCAATGCCTAGAACGGACCAAAACCGAGCAACCAAGCAAGCGACGTTTGGACATCTGGCCATCTGGACAAGCGTACGGACGTCTCGACTAGTACAAGTGGACATAACGCCGTGCAGACGTTGGCGAACCCACGTACTATATTTCTCTGTATGCATGGAAAGCAGAACAGAGCACAGCAAAGCAGAGCTGAACACATATGAACGGTCGAGACTCATGCACACTTAGCCAAGAGTCGATGTGGCCATCCTAGGTAGTCCAGCAGTCCCACTGTCCAGCAGTCCCACCGTCCACCGTCCACGGTCCACCGTTCACCGTCCACGGTCCACGGTCTACACATGGACACATAATGTAAATGTCCGCAATTTCTTTTTGGGCATCTCTTAGCTGGCCGCAGTCGCTGCTTCTGCTGCTTGCGCTGCTGCCGTCAACGTTCTTGCCATTTAGCTTGAATGCGAGAATCCCTTCTTGCCACGCCTTCTTGTGTGCGCCTTTGCCACCACGACGACGATGTACTTGTACGACGATGGATCCACACATGGCACAAGCAACTTGCGGCCCATGCGGAGCAGAGCAGCAGCGCAGCGCAGATTGCTTCTGCCATCGTCGTCGTCGTCGTCGTCGTCGTTGTCGTTGCTGTCGCCATCACCACGTTTCCATCATAGCACCCAACCACCTGGCGCCAGGGGCGAGTCGATCGATAATTTCCATAGTTGACCACTGCTGTGTATGCGAATTTTGAAGCGGACATCTGCACAAATACAAGCAAACACACAGAATCACCCTCTCTAACAACAAACACACACGCATACAAGCATACGAATTCACACACACACAGGCACGCACACATGAGCACACACTAAGCATTTACTCTTAGAAGCAACGACGACGACGCCAACGACGCCAACGACGCCAGCGACGACGACGACGACGACGACGACGACGACACACACGAAACCGTTGCTTTGGCTGAAGCTGAAGCTGAATCAAGCATCGAAAGCAGTAGCATCCACATCTACATGCACAACTACATACACATATACATGCACAGTCATATAACGGCACTGACTGTGTGTGGCTGGTGATGGTCAGTCCCCACAATAAGTAAGGGTCTGCCATGAAGATAAAACGAAGACCAAGGAACGAACTGTTTCTGCAAAATGTTGTTTGCATACTACTTGCGACATGTGAAAAGGATAAGAGTGAGCATGTGTGTGTGTGTGTGTATGTGTGTTGCTGCTGTATTAGTGCCATATAGCGGACGATGCCGCAAATAGTACGTGAGTGGGAGTTCGGCGCGATTGGGGACCGCCGGACTCGTTGTGGGCAGTTGCCACGGACTGACGTGGAATCGGAATGGATGTGGGTATAAAGAGGAGTGTGAGTGTGAGTGCGAGTGCGAGTGTGGGTTGTGTGGGCTGTAGCTTGTAGATTGTAGATTGTTGTTGCTATTGTGGGTGTGGGATGTAACAGAGTGTGGGTTCTGGTCAAGCAAAGCGTTGTTGCCTGGGACTGGACTTGGATTGGGACTGAGATGGGACAGACGACTTGATGGTTAGCTTGGCCAGCAGAGTGAAGAGTGTAGATAGACAGAGAGGGAGCGAGAGAGAGAGGGGAGTATGCTGGACTCTGTCCGGGCAACGGCAGCATTTCTCGAGCTGATGCTGCGTCGTGGGAGCGACTGGTAGATGGAGGTAAAGATGTGCGCTAGGCGATTGTAAAATTTCACATTTTAGAGAATTAGACGTTTTCTCGAAAGCAAACACACACACACATGTGTAGGTATATACAGCTTGTAAGCACACACACACACGCACGCACACTTTCGTGTGTATGTTTAGATATGTTTTACTTATATGGTAAATGAATACACACACGTACACACCTACACTTGTATGTATGTATGCAAGTTGTTCGTACGCAAGATGAAATTTTGTACATAGGCAAATTCTACTGTTGTGTTTTCTGTTTTTCTTCTTCTTATTTTTCCTTTTTTTTTTTTTTTTTTTGTGTGTAAGCCAAAGGCAAAGAAGTGGATGTTTAAGCAAAATTTTGATATTGTTGGGCAGTTTGTATATTTACGATGTTAGAGCAGAATAACCGACCAACCGACCAGCCATGCCCCAAAGTGTTCAAGCAAGTCGTTCAAATGTTAAATCATAGTCGAGATACTTGCATCTCAGATACATTTAGATACTTTCGTATTCGTTTACTTCTATAATTAAAGCAGCGTTTTTAATAATAGCTGCGTTTAACCAAGTGCCAAATTAAAAATGAATAGCAAATTTTATGCCCAATAAGTCAAGTCAGACGACACGTTGAGATAAGACCGAAAACAAAATAAAAATATTAGAAAAATTACTTAGACGTTGTTAAATATCAAAAAGTTGTTACATAACGTTGGATAAATCTTCGTTTTGTGTATTTTGGGAAAGTTTTTCATCTTGAGCCTATTTTGTCTTAGAGTCAGTAGAAAAATCAATAACTTTAATAGCACTTAAAAGGGTAATGTCCAATTACTGTCAGATTTTACTTGAATAATCAATTTAATAATAATAATTAGAAAATGATTTTAAACATGCCTTGAAAAGCTTTAGAGCTTTTATGTTGGCAACAAATGCATTTATAAAAAAATCATAATGTTAAAAAGGTAAAAAGAATTTTTAATTATATCTAATTAGTTAAAGACATGAAAAATGTATTTGCTTCATAAAGCAGAAGTCTTATGACTTTTGCTTCTTTGTTTTGCTCAAAACTATATTAAACTGTCCCAATTGTACTGTTGTTGCTTTAATATCAATCTAATTAATTAATATTTTAATCTAATTCTTAAACTAAAATTAAACAATGTATCAATTAGATACATTTGACACACATTTTTGAAAAGAAAGTAGAAAAAGTATCTCAAACAAGCAGAAACCTTCATAACCATTTGTACCTATGTACATAATTATGTACAATTTCATATCAAGTTCAAGGTTAAGTTTAAACTGTGCAAATCATGTATAGCTTTACATATGTACATAGATAATTATGTGCAAAGCGACACATAAGTGTGCAATCCAATGTTCCCAAGCTAAATCAATGTATTCACACCTCAAAGCAGACATACGGACAGTGGCATGCATGTTTTTGCATGCACATACATGCATATGCATTTGCAATCGGACTGAGCTCATTATAATTAAATAGGCAATAGGTTGACGTTGCCCTAATTTGCCGGAATCTGTGTGTGGATGTGTGTGTGTGTGTGTTTGCCGTAGAGTATTTATGAGATGGCGCCAACAGACACGTACACGTTAATAAGCCTACGAATACAAATGCATCTCTGTACGTATGTGTGTGTACAACGGTACATACTGAACATGCATAATTATTGTCATAATTATTATTATAATGATACGCACATTATAACGTCTAGTCACCTAACCACATGATGAATATCTGCAAATGTGTTTACATAAGGGCATATACATATAAGTGTTTACATTATTAGGTATGTGCATGCATATATGTATGTGATACTTTGTGTACATATGCAGTTGTTTATGCACAAATAAGTACTAAGTGCAAGTGACCTTATGTGGTCTTTGATTCCACCGAATAGGCGTTACCCCCAAATGGAGGTCAATGTCACAGGCACTTGTACATCATTTCTCACATTATGTACGGTTTGAGTTATGTGATTGTATAGATTACATTTGCTTTTAGTCTAGAAGTATTTGTCATTATGCACTTAAAAGAATCTGCCTACAAAGTATTAATTAAAAAAGCTACTTTATGATAGACTAGTTCACTCATTAATATACTTCATTTCGCATACAAATATCCTTCATTTACCATAATCACAATAATATTGTCTTTGCCTGAAAAGTAGGCAACACTTTTGCACTTTTTACCACAGAGTATGATTTCTGTATAAATTACATGTATGTGGACACAATGGCTAATTATAAATTTAGACAACTTACTCCGTTGTCGCCATATCCATTGCATCAAATTTTAATTTCCCTAATATCACATAATGTTAATAAATTAGAATATGCGCTGAAATGTAGGCAACACTTTGTCAGCTTTTATAGGAGAGGCTAAATTTACACAAAATGGCAGCGCTGGAGGCTGGATTGGAATTGAACTGTATTGTACTGAACTTACAAAAGTAATCCACCTAATAATATAGAGACAAAAAACAAAGAAAAACTCTAATTAGCTAAGCTTTTACTTGATTTGAGTAACGTTTCCTAAATAAATGTATAATTTCTGTACATTTTCCATTTCGAATTGAAATTCTTATTACAAATTCCATTGAAATTCTATTCCCACCTAACTCTGTGATCTCTTTGAGCACAAAGTGACAACTTTGGATAGTTGTGTACCTATTTTATTGTATTAGTATTACAATTATGCACATATAAACTTAATGATTTTCAATCAATTCAGTTATTGGCAATTAATTGTCAATAAATTTATAATCACAGTTAAGTAGTTGGTCATAAACATGGGAAAAGTGTACGGAAATCGTGTTACTGCAGTTTCACGTCATTTCATGGCATTTTTCTCGTCTTTTCACGACTTTGTCACGCCTACTTTTAGCATCTGAATTTATGTGCTACAGGTACAGGACATAAAGAGCTCAGAAGTGAGCTATTAATGTGGAACTCTGAGCACAATAGACTCAATCGTAAACTGGAGGACTGGAGCACATCGACAGCAATTCCCACCGTCCTCCAAGCTCACTTTATGTTCATCATGTGTGGACATGTCTGTTTGTCTTAGTCCATAAAATTGAAATAAAAATTGTACTTTCGCTCGATCCCTCAAATTGTATGTTAGAAATACAACCTACATATATACAAATACATAGAAAGATATATGTATACTTACAAGGTCCAACAGTGAATATGGTTAAAAAGCTAGACGCGTGCCGCATGTGGCAAGTGTAAGCACAATAAAATCAACGAATTCATTGAAAATGTGCTAACAATCATGCCACAGATTTGCTTTTCACTGCCTTTTTATGGCCAAATATTATTTGGTAACGTAATAACATAATGGCCGTAATTGGCATTTAAGTAGCAGCGCAACCTTAACGAGTACAACATATTTTTGTGGGGTATATACTGGAGAGGAAGTCAAGAAGCTTAAGAATTTACTTCTAATGTGCAGCTGGCGCCATCTATGGATTGGCAGTGTATTTTGTTGAGCCACAAAACTAGCTTACAGTCGGAATTATGTGAAGTTTGTGGCTAACAGAGTATCTGCTAGTCGAGTTGTCTGCTTTTCACCACTTGCATAATTTGCATACAATTATTTGCTTAACACAACATACGGAGTAGCATAAAATGCTTTTAATTATGTCACACGAATAAAGACTGAGAAAATAAAATAAAAAAAGTTCGAAAAGAAATGGAAAGGAGACTAAAGAAAATGTAAACAAAATGAGAGAGAGAGAGATAAAGAGAAAAAAAGAAAACAACGTTGAACTTTTCACTTTTGTGATGTTTTTAGTATTTTTATATTCTTTTAACAAAAGTTCAAAGTCCAATTGAATGAAATCGAAAGTGCTCTCGCCTTATGTACACAGTAAATACATACATACATGCACACACACTGGTACACACATACATACTTAGGAGTGCATGTGTAGCAATAAAAATGTTGGACTTAAATTATTGCTGTGAATCGAGCCAAAAGCGGATAGCGTATGACCGCAGAAGGGCGCAAAGGGGGCGTGATGGGGTATGGGTATGGGCATGAGGAGTACCCATAACCTAGTGTCTGTGTGGGTTTTATCCTGTTGTAAGAATAATGTGATTCCTGTCCTTGAATCATAAAACCAATTTTTTCCACTTCTTTTCTGTCTATGTGTAAGGATTTCTTTCTTTTTTTTAGAGTTTTTTTTATTTCTTTTTCTGTTTTTTTTTTGTTTGCACTTTTTCGAGCAGACTTTGTCTACATAAAAATATATATTGCATGTCGTATGTTGTGTGCTCCTTAGTCGTTGGTCTACTCAAAGCCAGACTGGTGTCGAGGTCGAGGTCGGTCAGGGGTTGGGGACTTGAGTATTGGGTAGGACTACGAGTAAGCGGGTGGAGCTGGGGGCTGGGGGCTGGGGGCTGGGGTCTTGGCATTCAGAGTGGTCACTGCCATAGTCGGCATTTCTTTTTGCTTTCTTTTTGTAGGTGTCTCAAAGCCAGAAGAAAGAAAGAAAGTGGCCCTACATACTTACCAAAAAATATATATCTATATATTTATATATATATATACATATATTTGTATGTATGTAGTGCATGTTTTTCTGTACATATTGACCAATATTGCGAGTGGAAAGGATGAAAGAAGGCGTGAAACTTTTATGTTTGTTTTTATATTCAATTCACAAGTACCTAAAGCGTTGCACTCTCTTCGTCTCTGGGGCTGCTGGTCGGGGGAGAGACAGAGAGTTAGAGAGTGAGAGAGTATTTATCTGTTGCTCAGCTTGTATTCTTTTAAAACATTTTCGGATTATTTGATACATAATCCACACTAAAGCATGCACGTTTACGAGCCTCAATGTCTGACTAATATTTACAAACTTCCTTTTATTAAGGCGCTTCTCTCTCGCTCTCCCACTCCCTCTCCCTCTCCTTGTGTGTGTTTGTGTCCTTCACCCATCTTAACCATACAAATACATGCTTATTAAATTTTTTATGTATTGCTATCAGACTTGTAGTAAGTATGCACACACATATGTACATACAAATATGTACTCCTGCACTGCCTGTGTGTGTGTGTGTGTGTGTGTGTGAGTGTTTGTAACTGTGTCTCTCTTCTGTTTGTATTTGTAATTGAGTGTCTGTCTATGGCTGTGTGTGTGTGTGTGTGTAAGTATGTGTGCTTCTATGCCACATTCAGAGTTTTTATTTCATTTCTTTTGTGAGCTAAATAACATGAAAGGCATTAGGCTAGGTCAGTGTCAGACTATTTAATGTGATTTTTTCTCTGCTTTATTTTCATAGGGTGAAACTTTTGCGAAAAGTCGAACCAAATTCTATATATAAGTATAATTGTGTGTGTGTGTGTGTGTAATACTAGCACGGGTGAAAGTTATTTTGTTGCACACTATTCACATAACACACACACACTCACACAATACAAACATACATAAATTTGTGCCACATTTTTTAATCTTTAGTATTGTCTACTTAGAATATAATTTATTAGTATGTATTTTTTATATATTGAAATATTTTTAAAGCCTTTTATCTATTTGAACTATATTTGAGTTGCTTTGCTAAGCTTTTAATTCTTTTGTTTTCAATAGGTGTTTATTATTTTGGCTAAGCGTTACCTAAGTCGGCCTTTATTTTGTATGGCTAAAGCTTCAGTCATTTTATTGCTGTGCTTACAATAAAAAAATAATAAATAATAATATACTTGTTAATAAATAAGTTTTCAAAGCGGCAATTAGAGTTACAAAATGTCAAAAATTGTATGCTTAAAACATTTTAAGAAAGCTTTTCAACTCAATACTTGAAATATGATTGTGTTATGCCACTCCGAGTCAATTTTTACAGTTGTTTTCTTCTAAAAATACAACAGATTGTCTCTTATTAAATTTATTAAACGTTGTTATTTTTATTTATTCATTATTTAACTTTTCACAGCATCGGAGCAAACCCTTAAGTAATGAAAATAATCATGTTTTCAATTAAATTATGTTTATTTACCAATGGCAAAAAATTTAATTGTGCTTCAAATTCATTAAGTGACACTATTATGTTGTCCTGAGCTGTGCGCACGAAACGGCGAAACAGCGAATCAGCGAGTTAACGAGTTATGTACCCGTAACTAAATACTGGAAGGTGGGAGGAAGGGAGAAGTGTGGAAAGGAGAGTGGAGATGAGAGCACAGGTTGTTAAATCAGTGAAACGCGACATTAAGTATGGAATACCGTTATGGAACCGTTGAGGGTTCTACGTTCCGTTCCATTCCGTTGCCGGCGACAAATTAAGCACGAAATTAAGGAACATGCTGGTTTTTGATCGAAATTCGATATTTTGTCGCTTCCTGAGGAGGAGTGTATGGCTATGGATTGCAGACTGGAGTATTGGAGTTCGATGGAGGCTGGGTAATTAGATCACGCTTGATTTGATGCTCCAGCTCCTGTGTGTGTGCTGCAGTTCAGTTCATTGTCGAACTGGTGTTCATGGATTATGTTCATCTCTATTCCGATGCAATAAAAAGAAGAAGAAGAGAACACAGGAGAACAGAGAAAAAAAGACGATGAACAGCAAGGGCAACACTAAACAGCAAACAGCAAATAAAAAGGCAAGACAAATAACAAACATTTTTATTTTAATACCAACACTTAATATAAACTTGATGGAGCCACAAAATCACGCTCCATTTGCTCAAGAGCGCACACACAGAGAGCACACTGCACAGTAGCAGATTACACTCCTTTACTCTAGACGAGTCATGCACTTGTTGATTTTTATTAAATGTTGTAATAAAATAACAGTTAAGTTGTAACTTTGAGTGGGGCACTGAATAAAAAAAAAAAACAAGAGAGCGCTTGGAGAGAGAAAAAGGAAGAGAGCAAAGGCAGAAAAAAGCAGCACTTGCAAAACTGTTGCAGTAGCGGGAAGAGGCGTGTGAAGAGGAGTGTAGAGAGGAGTGGGGCGAGGGCTAGATGTGGGCAGAGTAACGGGAACGGCAGCAGCAAAGAGAGAGGCGAAAAAATTGCTGAACGATGGGATAAGTTTTACGCGGGAATGATACCTCGGCCACATGTACGAACGAATAGAAATAGTAAATGCTCATGAATGAAATCTGAAATGGATGAATAAATATTTTATTCTTTGTGCCTTTAAGAATTTGCTTGGTTTTGTTTTTTTTTTTGTTTCTCTATTCTCTCTCTTCCGGTTTGCGCTTTATATGTATGTGAGCTTTGCTTACTATGTTTCAGTTTCAGTCTCTGAGCGCTTGGATGAGTCGCACAAAGAAAACGTAAACACGTCGTATAAGAGCAGAGAGTTGGGAGCTGTGAACTAGGAACTGGTAACTGGTAACTGTTAACTGGGAAAGCATAAAAGAATAAGAATAAAATAGAAATAAAAAAAAAGGAAATAAAATAAAGCTGGCAGTGGTACTTGGCACTCGTAAGCTGAAAGTGGAGCAAAGCGCATAAATTATTATGCCCATCCGTATATGTTCGTTTGTATTTTTATGGGCCACTTGTTGGTCCCAGACTCAGACTCAGACCCACACCCATACCCAGACCAAGACCCACACCAAGACCCCCATGAACGGGACTAGGTTAATCCCAATAAGATGCCCAGACGTCTACATAGTTTTGTGTTTACTTGTTAGCTTCTTTTATTCCTTTTTTTTATATTTTTTTCTTTACTGCTCTTTCTGCTTGTGTTTCGGTTTCTCTGTTTGCCGTCATCGATAAAAATAAAAGTTAACAATTTGTGCCGTAAGAGAAATCAATAAGATATCATAATCACATGTTTCATTTACTCTTCTTCCAACCTACTCCAAGAGACCTTTAATTGCTTACAATTCAGTCAGCTCAATTCATTATAGTTTGCTCCATTTCAGAAAACTATTTCTTCTACACTTTAATTGTTGGCAATTTCATTACTTACTTACAGACTCCTTAAAGTTTTGTCTGTTTTTCATTGGCATTTGAGTGAATTGATTTTTGTAGAGCTGTCGCTGACTCTTATAGACGGAATAAGAAAAGTTGTGCTGAAATATCAGAGTAAAACTCTTGACTTTAGTTGCGATTTCTTAGATTGCAATAGGGATATAGTTAAGTTTTTTAAAAACCTTATAAATATTAAATAAATCATAAATAATTATTATTTCTAGTAAATTTTCTCTGTCATCATAATTAATACATTTTTAATAAAATGCACATAAATAGATTTCCATGTTATTATAATGAATTGACTTTTCAATTAAAATTTTTGACGTTTCCATAATTTTGAGCTCAAAATTCAAACTTTTCTTCAGTGTAGTAGTTTTTGTCACCCATTTTTTCTAAAACACTAATTAATGATGCGTTTTCTAGAGCCAAAATAAGAGCTTTTGATTTAAAAATATAAAATTTGGTTTATGGTTTCCACAGTAGGAAATCAGGATTAAAAAACTGATTACACATAAGTAGAAGTAGAAACAATAAAATGTTTTGGTTCAGTACAAATGTTTGTCCACATCTTGATAAAACAAATTTTAATTAGAAATGTTTAGTACTTCATTAAAGACCTCCAGAATTCATTTCTCACATCGTTAGGGATTTTTGAGTTCTAAACCAAGTATGCTCTTCATTTGATCCCTTTGAGCTTTATTCTACTATTATTCTTATATATGCACACCTGTGTGAAGCTACAAAAAAGAAGAGCAAGTTAATTGCATTTGAGTTGCGATTCGAAATCGAATTCTTTATGCGATGAACCTTAAGTTTCGATGTGGCCCATTGGACTGGGTTTTTTTTGCGTTACTGGATGGATGGATGGATGGACCGTGTCAGTCATTGGCAATTCGCATTCGCAATCTAATAACCTCAGGGAGGGAACGGGAGTGGAGTGAAGTAGAAGATGGTGACTAGGATGTGGGGATAGAAGAGCAAATAAAACAACACTTGTAAGAGGTACAAATGAGTAAACTCTGGTGAGAGGCTAAAGAATCTTCGGTATAGCATCGGTTGGTCGAGTTAATGCATCGATGAGCACGCAGAACACGTCCAAGCAGAGCAGACCCTTTGTAGACCCCACCTATCCCTTGCAGTGACCCCCGCCTATTGGAACACTTGGGCAGTTACTCTGATTCGTGTTTTAAACTTGAGAACATGCCCAGATCAAGTTATCCATATCAACGGACCTTTAGCTTAACGGCGAAATATTTTCCAACTACATACATGACAGCGGCGTGAAAGAGACAGCTGATGGGGTCAGGCAGGGTATATACACGGGGCTACTTAGGTACACGGACAGACGGACAGATGGACAGACGGACATACATAAGCTGTGTATGTGTCTGCTTCTTGTTTTGGCCATGGTCTTCTCGAGAACTGGACCTGGCTCGTCTTTGACTTTGCTGGCCATAACTAAAACTAGAGGCACTAGATGTCGCATAAGCAATTTCTGGCCTCCTTCAACTCCCTCTCCTACCACACACACACACACACACACACACACACATGGAGCATTTCAAACGGTCGCCTATTTTGAATGGGACCAAGCAGCCTTTTGATGTGCCATGGGGGCCATCTGTGTGTGTGGGTGTGCTCTGGGCCAAGTTAGTAGCAAGCGGGGTGGGCTAAAAGACGAGAGCCGGGCCGAATATTTCCGCCGAATGCTTCGCAAATGCAGAGTAGCTCTAGCTTTCATTCCTTTTGGTCATCGTCATCTCGTTCTCGTTCTCATTCTCTTGCGCTTCCTCTTCTTGCTCGCTGCTCGTTCATGTCCACGTCAGGGCGACTTTCAGGGTGTAGTCGGCCTGGGTAGATGGGTTAAGAAGAGCCGTGCGGGCTGATTCATGTGTGCAGGCAGCAGTGGCAGTGGCAGTGGCATTTTGCTGTCGTTGTCGTTGTCGTTGTCGCTAACGTTGATGCCAAACTTATTCTCGAGCTTCGAGTTGCTGCATCGCCTTTGCCATTGCTTCTGAATTTGCCTTGGCAACCAAGTCCTGTCCAGCATTCAGTGTATGCTTCAGTCCCTATGCCAAAATCTATATCGTTGCCCAACCAAAGTGAACCCATGTCCGCCTTGGGTGTTACCGCCCCCGAAATCCGCTGTAGAAACAGCAAAAGCAAAGGCTGTTGCAAAGGCGGTGAGAGAATGAGAGAGAGAGAGAGAGGGACAGAGAGACATAGAGAAAGAGATGAGAAGCTGGCATTTCACTTCCACTTCGTGAGGCTGCGTGTCCATCATGGAGCTGCTGCCTTTGCTGGCATCGCATCGCATCGCATCCATCGCCCAAACCACCTGACACCAAAAGCAAGTCGATCGATAATTTCCATAGTTGACCACTGGCTGTATATGCGAATTTAGAGATGCCAACATTTACACAAACACACGAATTCTCCCCTTACTCTTACCGAGCGATGTATGTATTCACCAGTGTCGGAGGAAAGAAGCAACTAAAGGAAACGAAGGGAGACGAAGGGAGCGCAGACACGAAGCAACGAAGGAACGAAGGAAACCCAACGACAACGACAACGACAGCGGCAACGACGGCAACAGCACAGCGACAGCGACAGCAGAAGATGAAGGAGAAACAGAACAAGAAGAAGTAGAAGCAGAACAAGTAGTAGAAGAAGAAGAAGAAGTAGCAGTAGAACCTACAGAGCAAAATGTTGTTTGCATACGGCCTGACTGCCCGCTACGAAGGGGGTACAAAGGGGGAGCGTAGTGCAGTACAGTGCGGCAGTGTAATGGATATGAAGATGGAGGCTATGTGGACTCAACTACGTAGTACGTACTAACCGGCTAGGTCACGTTTCGTTGAAGTTGAGGCTGTGCCTGAGACGGGGACTTGAACGGTGAGAGGGAGTGGGCCAGGAGCTGAGACGAGCAACGGACTCGGGTCAGCAGCAGCAGCCGAGCACTACACTGTGAAAAATTATCTCCTACTAAAATCAAGTATACGCAGCTGGAAAATAAGCGCACAAAAGGAGTTTTCATTCTTAAAGTTTAATTTAAAACTCATAGAGCTGCTGTTTTAATTTCTTTTATAGTTAAAATAACTAATAATTACCATAATTAAGTACAGGTTTGGTCATAAAATGCGCTCATAGTCCATTCTTTCAGACATCAGAGCACTTAACTTGAATTTTTACATTAAGTAGAAATTATTTTTATACGCTCGCTGTAAAATACTTAAAATAAAAAAAAAAATTGAAATTTGATTTTATATAGGATTAATTGAATCTTTTCATAACTAAATTATTTTTCTGTTTCAAAATATATGATCTTAAATTAATAAAACTTTATGCTCATTCTAATAGAAATTAGTTTAATGTTAAGGGTTCGTGAAATCAAGATTAATAGTATTTTAAAACTTCCTTAACATAATTTATATTATTTCATTTAATTTAATCATGTTTTAACTGCTATAAACAACTGTTATCTTCTGATGCTTTTTAATAAAATACGGTGTAAAATTTGATATTGTGCTCAAGGCATTTTGAAGAGCAAAAGTGTTGGTTTTTGAGTACAAAATTTGGATTTAAAAGATGTTCAGTGTAGGGCTAGGACAAAAACGAGGACTAGGACGAGGACAAAGCTTTAGCTGTGGCGGTGGCGATGGCTGTGGCTGGGCCCAGCACCGGCTGAGGTACGGCTCTAAGTCGACGAGTTGGAGGCTGTGAAAATTCGACTTTTCAAGTTGCTACGGGAAGCGTATGCGTGAGCGAGTGCGAGTGCGAGTGGGTGGCTAAATTAATACACAAACATACATGCAATTGACGGCGGAGGCGGTCAAGAGGGCGGTAGAATGGTCAAGGGAATGGCCAGTAAATGGGGGAAAGGGAAAGGGGAGAGCGAGGAAAGAAGGCTGCGAAATGAAAGACGGAGACGGTTTGCGACAGCAAAAATATACGCCTCTGTTCGTATATATACATAAGAATGTGTGTTGTGTGTGTGTAAGTGTGTGTGTGTATGTATTTGTATAATAGTTGGCTATTTCACGAATCCCGCCGACGTCGCACAACTTGACCAAGAACGTGAAAGAGTGAACAAGCCTTGGACATTCACTAACCCCATCCCTAACCCCATTCCCATTTACATCCCTCCGCCCATTTGAACCCTCCCTCGTGTCCTTTTGCCAATCCTTGTCCTTTTTCCATCCCCATTCTTGCCTGTGGAATAGTTGGCATTTGCATATAAATGTATATAAGGAAGCTGTGGTAAGAATCCATTTGGCATTACATTTTAAAGTCCAGAAACAGGACTTTCTAATTACACTGCTCGATTTCAGTTCGTCTGCTTCTTCTTCTTACAATCCCAAGGGATCTGGTCTTAATACACTATGCTCCTTTCTTCGATAATGGTGCAAATCTCTTATTCTATATCTTAGCAGGCTTTGTTAAGTAAGCTCGATAATAAGTTTGCTTTGTAAAGACTTCAGAAGTGTAGCGGGAATCAATCGGGAATCGTATGGAAATGTCTAGTATTTCCTTGAATCTACTTTATAATTATGAGATTAAATATTTTAATATGCCACTTAAATATGTATTAAATTTAGTTATTAGGGTAAGTTAAACTGCTATTAAAATCTTTAATAAATTTGAAAACTATTTGTTCAGTCTGTAAGAAATCGAGTTGAGGTTTCGGTCTTTTAAGACCCCTAACTTAAAAAGACTACAGAGGTTTATTATGTTTGTTAAAACCCACATTTTCGTAACCGTTGGAAGGAGAACCCTATAAAGTTCCTGATTCGCATCAACAGTCGAATCGATATAGCGATGTCCAATTGCCTGTCTACCTGTATAAACACCTTGATCTTGGATATTATAAGATCAAGTTTATTTTAACAAAAACTATTGGATTTTTGTAAATTCTCAATAAAAATAATGTTGGAAAGAATCCATTTTCACAAGACCTTTCACATTATATGCTTATTATAATCTAAGTATTCTTACCAAGCTTGGTTCGTGTATTCTGTAGAGGAAATTGATTAAACATTGTTATTTTACACAAATAATTATAGTGATAATTGAGTGATCTCAGCAAAACTCACATGTTATGTGTCTGACTAAATTTGGCATGGATCGTAAAACTATATCCCCAAGCTCCCATTATGTTTCAATAAAATTCAAAACTATTTCATTAGCTTTACTGTAAAATTTAAACTGCTTGCTGATTTAACGCCTTGATTACAAAATCAACTTCTAGCTTACAATTATTAGTTAATTGTAGTGCGTGTTGTTAAACAGCAATTAAAATCAAAGCTGAGCTTTCTTTCTTAGTCAAACTGCAACTAAAAAGTCAGCAAGTTTTAATTAAAGACTCAAAACAAAAAACTGTTTTAAAATAAAATAATTAAATACAATTATAGCTGTATGCAAATAAAGCAAGTTGGCTGCTAAAATGTGTTTAAATCGTGCAATTTATATATTTTGATGGTTGACCAATGACTTGGAGTGGACCAAAATGCACATGGGCAAATACATACGGAAGGAAGTTTGCCATATTCTTATGTATATACATGGTCAGACTTATGCACAATAATCTTTTCTGTAGTCGAGCAAGTGCTTAATGTATGGCCAAAAGATGCAGCAGCAACTGCAGCAGAAGGCGTTGCATGCAACGGCAGTAAAAGCAACTGCAACCACAGCAACTGCAACAAATGCAGTAGATTTTGTATATGTTGCCAGCTGCTCGAGTTTTCATATCAGAGACTCGACCACCTGCCCAAAGTATCTCCAACTCCTGCCACGCCCTCCACCCTAATCCCACCCTGCCGTCTCCTGCTTTTTCGGCAACGTAAGTTTTCGGAAAACTTTCAGTTTGCTGGACATTAGAACGCACACAGCGGCAAAAGATGCATACACGCTTTTCGCATCCATTCGCAATTCGCCAAAGCCAAATATGCATATTGTATATGAATTTTCCAAAAAGTATACACAACACACACACGCACACTTGCACACACACACACACGCACGCTGCGAGGAATTTAAGGAATCGTTATTCGCATTTGCATAAATGCAGTTGTGCTTCTGTGTGTGTGCATATGTGCTCTGAGGTAAATACAAATACATAAAGTAGCACATATACACGTGTGTGCTTGTCTGTGTGTGTGTGCTCTTAGGTATTAAGATTGCCCATTCCCAAGCAAAGTCCAAAACATTCTGTATTTGTCTGTTAGCTGAATATTTCGAAACGATTCTTTTTGTTTCAGACAACAAGAACAACGGCAACAACAACTGGCCTCAAGTAATTTTACTTTAGAGTGGACAGGAAAATGAAACACACACACACGCACACAAACACACATGGCAACTCGGAAAAGCTTGGAAGACAACGGCCTAAGCAAAAGTGCACAAGTGCGTAAGAAATATTCATGCACACAAACAAACAAACACACAGAAGCACACACACGCACACACACATGCTTGTATATGCCTTGGATTACATATATACACATGCCTGTATCGGAAGCATCACTCTGCTTACAGTGCTCACTCGCCAATTAGCAACAGTTAGAGCTTCATTTACGCGAAGTTACCAAAAATCGCTTAATTTGCAAACAAACAAAATTTATTTCAAAACGAAAATTTGAAATATTTTTAACTATGAGTTTTGTTAACTGATATGTATATTGCAAATAATTTTCTGTTTGAGACAGTTTTAAATACTCACTCAATCAAAAGCTGATTTCATTTATTTTTAAAACATATATAAATCAAATCGTACACATTTAAAAATGTATTAAGTTAAGAGCTAAAACAACACTGTATTTTATTTCTTAAATTTTCGGACCCATCAGTCAAATATTGTATTTTAAATAAAAATTAAATTTTTTTCTGCACTCTGGTATTAAGTGAAAAAAGAATTAATTGTTAAATCTAAAACATAAATTACATATTAAATTATAGTTTTAATAATGTAAAGACACTCTACATAAATATTAAAATTTAGCTAGCTTGAAATTTTGAATTTGAAAGCCAATTTAAACAATAAATTGTTAATACAAATTTTTAATTAATATTCTCAATTTTATTAGTCAATATTTTATATTTATTATTATACTGCTATACTTATTGTCATGTAACAAAATGTCTGAAATTTGCTACCATTTATAGTAGAACTTTTGAATACAAAATGTTTGCAATTTTAGTATGAAATTTTGAATAACTAGTGACGAAACAAATCTAAAGTACGTTAATCCTTTCCGTTGCTGTAAATTCTTACTTAGCTCTTGCTCTAATTAGTGAGTTTTCACTGTACGCCTTTCTTAGGATAAGATATATATGCATCGCATGTGTATGTGTATGTGTGTGCCTGTGTTTGTCTCTGTGCATGTGTGTGTGTTTGATATGTTATTGCACTTTTAGTTAGAGCAACGTGGTTGAACACAAATTAAAATTTATACACTCCCGCACTTGAGATATAGCAATGCAAATGATAAACTATTAGTCTGAGTGTGTGTGGGTGTAGAGTGTGTGTGTGTGTGTGTGTGTAAGTGTGCGTGTGGGTGTATCTGCAATGCACTGTAAGAGCAAGATAGATATATGTAAATTGTGTAGAAAATTTTGCTGATTTTAATTTATAATTCTTAACAGACAAATGCACGCAGAAACGCAAGAAGGCAGATTGAATTGCATTCATAAGACAACGAATACGAAAGCGAATACGAATACGAATACGACTACAACTATGGTTACGAATATGTAAACGAATGCCCCACAATCCCATGCTAAACTCTTTCTCATTTTATTATGCTACCTAAATAAATATGTGCTTAGAAATGATATATCTCTATGTATATACAATTAAATTGCACGCACACATTCGAAATATTTTAGGAAAATATTTCAGTAAATGCATGTATTTATGGAGTATATACATAAATACGTAGCACAGAGGAGGCCAGTGTAATGGCAGGAATAGGGAATATGGAATAGGATGATCAGCCCCGAGCATTTATTTGTTCATCTCCGGAACAGCAGAAACACGTTTATTCCTAAACATTTTCAGTTGAAATACAAAAGTTTAGTTTGGATTACGAAATATGTTTTCTTTAATTACTGTACCTATTAGGCAGTGAAGCTACTGTAAACAGTAAGGGAAATATAAATGTTGATGCGATCATTGTTATTGCTATAGAGAGAAAAGGAGTTTATTTTAAAGTAGGATTTTCAGTATTTTTAGTGCTCAACACTCAAGGGTTAATGGGAGCTCATTTAGCCCAAAATCACCTATTGGGTTTATTTTTAATATCCAAAATTCTTCTTAAGCTAGTAATTCCTTCCCTCTCTAAGTTTTTCAGGCAATATACTCTTCTTCAAGCTGTGCATTGATTAGCCCAACTCAAGCCTTAACAAACCTTAATTGGCGCCAAAAAGCAGGCAATGTTTTTTTAATTGCTTCTTTCAAAGTTTTGTTTTGATCGTTAAATGGTTTATATCGTTCCTATTTGTATAAAATCAAAATAATACAATTAAAAACTAAATTGCCAACGCTATAACTGCATTTAAGCATATGATCAAATGCTTATTTTAATAATAATTGTATTTTTATAGTAATTTTCATTACATTTAATAAAGCTATATCGAAATGTAACTAAATATATTAAATGTAGTTAGAAATCGGCTTTACACATTTAGTCAACAAATGTTTTAAAAGCCTTTATCCACTTTAAGCTAATATTGTTTGTAACATTATATTATTTTATTATTTATTCAAAGTTTTGTACACAAAAGGCTGAAAGCTCTTTTTTTCCAGGTCAAACTACAGTTGAACTTAAATCTGTAGCCAAATATGCGCAACAATTGAACTACGTCTAAGTTTTTCTTTAAGTGAAGCATTAAAAAGTTTTTGCTTGCATTTTTGTAACTCTAAAAACAAATACATTAGTTGCTCAGACAAGAGAAAACTTTTTTGCTACACACTTAATTGTTTTAAAATTGAAAATACACATATCTATGTATATATAATTGATTAGGTTTGTTTATCTGCTGATAAGCCATACCGTAAGATGGCCGAGATTAAAAGCACTTTCGCTATCAGCAGCTGGGGCAACAGGAAACAGGAACTAACACAAACCAATGTATTTAAGCATAAATAGCTCATTATCATTAAATTAGGAAAACAATTTGTTTGGACTAAAGCTTGTGGCAGTTTGGTTGGCACAAACACACACGCACACAAACTGTTGGTTGTTGTGCGTGTGTGTTGGTACAGTCATAAATAAACGTGTATATATATATACTATATACCTATTATAATGAGATGAAAGTCAATGTCAATGCAATACATAAGTATGTACTACATTAGTAGTTAAGTGTGTCTAGCTGCACTTTGGGACAACAACAACAACAACGACAACAAAAGCGCAGTGCAAACATTAATTCACACACTCACACACACACAAATTAGGCTACTCACTGCTCATAGCACATATACATAAGTGTGTGAGTTTGTGTGTGTGTTTGCGCCTCATTATAACATTTGGTGAAAGTTGAGTGAACTCGATAATCAGGTTACTAATCCTTTAATTTAATAATTCACACAGATTGATTATAAATGCCCATAAATATGCACACAACACATAAAATACAGGCAAATATTTGCATTAGGTTTTTGCTGGAATTTTATGACAGCTTTAAATTAAAAACAATTTATACTACTTTAAAAAAAATTATTCATGAAGACTAAAACATATTTTAATTGCTAACAGTTACTAAACAGAAAGAATTTTATATAGTTTTATATAGTTATATAAAGCAATAGAGAAATGAAGTCACATTTTATAAATGTATAACTTTTCAAATTACTGTGAAGCTTGTCCAATATGTTGAGTACACACTGTAACCACTTGTTATATAACTTAAGCATTAAATGTTAATAGCGTTACAATTAATTTAGACCACAAGCACTCCCGTAATCTGAGTGTCACCATTGAACAACATTAAGACAATGCTAACTCCATTGATCAACGTATGACATGTGATCCTTTATTTAATACATAAGAATTAGACAAAAAACAATTAAGTATAAATGCCGGAAAGAATGAACCTAATAAAAACAGTCACCACATCTACGTTCATAATTCTTCACACTTCATACAGGACTCGAACCTGCAATCATCGGTACTAACTAATAAATAAATACAAGTATTTATACACCATAAATCGGTGTAAAATATGCTTGATTTAATTTAATGCTAGCATACTTAATAGGTCATATAAAATTATATTGCTGTCTGCCTTAATCGTACTGCAAATTTTAATTATATTTGGAAAAAAGTATTTTTTTCATGGCATGCAACTGAAAAAAAAACAGCTTGAAATTTTGTAAAATGTTTTAGTGTTTTTCCTAATCCAATTATTAATACTTACATATACAAATAAAAAATACAATTTATATTCATTTAGTGCTTAGCACAATTTTATGACAGTTTTAATAAATGTGAATTTCATTTTCTTTCAATTATAGAATTATTTACATTTTATTTAAATGAAATTTTGTTGTTGAGTATTTCATAGAAAGTATACTTTAAAGAATTTATTTATTTAAATAAATCTTATTTTTGTCTGACAATGATAAAAATAAAATTATTTTTACACAGAATCTAAATTATTTATGGTTGAAATTAAGTTATCTAAATGACAGTAAGACTTATGTAAATTCTAATGTTATTTTTGTCTATTTAAATTGTTGTAATTAGTTACAAACAATGTTGTCTCCTCATTTAGTACTAAGAAGCAGTCAAACAAATTACATATCAATGAAAAAAGTTAGTGAGTAACATAAAAACTTCTGTCCGAGGGTTCCTATGTCTTTTAACGTGGCTTAAATGTGCGACAAATTGAAAACTAATTTGGTCGCGTGCAAAATAAAATGTGAATTACAAAAGAGTGTATGTGTGTGTGTGTGAGTGTGTGCGGGAGTGTGTGTGTTGGTATGTAACATACTTACTACATGCATACATGTGAATGGCCAACAATATGGGCCATAAAACATTGAAATCAGTTTGCTTGGACGTCTTGGCATCTTGAAGAGCAACCGCATCATGGCTCATAAAAATTTATTGATGCCAGGACAGGAAGAGGGCTAGCTATGGAAAAGCGTGGAAAGTCGGTTGGGTGGGGGTGTGGGGGGTTAAACCGGGAGGATAACGGTAACTGAGAACCCACGGTCAGATGCTATGCTTTGGGATATAAATAAAAAGGAGTCGTAAAAGGAACTTTAAGCTGTGCAGTAAACACATCATCAACATATCAACTGGGCACAGATAAGCACTTACCAACAAAACTCGGCCAAGATGGGGGGGCAATTAGGGCAATAAACAGCGAGTTCGAAACGCGAAAGAGGCGTCAGGAGGCGAGTCTTCAGCGCATTAAAGCCACAAACATAACCAGTTCATGGCGTTAAGGCCAAAACAGAAACCAGTAACACCAACAAATGCGCATAATGACGACTTACTGGGAGGCAGGTACGATTAGGACGTTAACACACTACCGAATTAGGTTCTCTTTGGTCGTTATCAAGTCCACCATCGCTTAACGCTTTAGGGTACCCAGGAAAAGGGTATGTTAAACTGGCTGCAAAGCTTGTCAGCTTTCAAAGGTAAGTGAAAGTAAATAAAAACAAGAAAGAAAAGTACAGTCGAGCGCGCCCGACCGTATAATACTCTCTGCATTTTCCCGATTAAATTATTAAAATCGGTATCCAGATATTACAATGTGAATTACTTGCATTAAAACACGTTGAAACAAAAACAATCTAAGCATAATCAAACACACATCTGTTTGTTTGTATTCGAATACACATACGTTTGGCAATATGTATATGAAGCAAATATGTATGTATGTATGTGTGTATTCGGCGCAGCCAGCGACCGCGGGCAGCGCTGCCGACACACAGGCAGCGAAAACGTTCGAACATGTGCTTGTGTGTTTCTGTCTCGCTTGCACCTATGGGTTGATATTGCGTTCAATTAACAATATTGTAACGCTTCTAGTTTTCTTGTTTATAGTCCGATTTTAATGCGCCTTTCAGGATAGTTTAATATAGTTAGTCTCCGCACGAAACATAAATAACCATACGAAAAAAATCGCTAAAAAAGGCATTGCAGTTGGAAAACTATTTTATCAAATGTGGGAAAAGGGGGCGTGGCAGTCCAAATTTATAGATGGCAATGCAACTATGCTGTTGCTAGGAACTCCCGTACCAGAATTGGTGATCCTAGGTGCCATAGTTACTGAGATATTTGCCGAAAACACCAATTTTTACCGAGGTGTGTCCAGTTTTTTGCTTTTTGTGGGCGAATGGGGCGTGGCATCGAAAAAAAAAAAAGATTCTTGTATTGACTGACTAAATATCTGATCGTTTGACACCAAGCTCGAACTTGTAGCTCTTACCATCTCTGAAATCTGTTTGTTCATACGGACAGACAGACAGACAGACGGACAGACAGACGGACAGACGGACAGACGGACATGGCTATATCAACTCGGCTTGTGATGCTGATCAAGAATATATATACTTTATGGGGTCTGCCACGCCTCCTTCTGCCTGTTACATACTTTGCACAAACCCAATATACTCTTGCAGAGAGTATAATAAATAAAAGCGTCTTAAATTCTTTGAGGACACACAAAAACCGTAAGCAAAGTAATCTACAGAATTTCTTTAAATAACTTGGATTTTAAGAAACAAATTCTTGGCGGGTTTCCTAAATATAGCAATTACATTATATGTATTATGCAATAATAGAACTGTCAAGTTGATTTTAAAATAAATACTATGAAATTAAAGTATAATTGAATCATACGTTTGTTTTAAAAACTTAAATCAATAGCACAGTTATAAAGTACTTGAATCAAGAATTCTCCATACGGATAATCCGCAATTGCGCTACTTCTAATATCACCAACCCCCAAGATTTATTTTTCTGTGAATTTTCAGGTATTAGTCGGTATTAATTTACTTAGTTCCGAAATCAAAACAAACATCAATTATTTTATATACTCAATTTATGAAAATCCAAGACTAAGACATTCCATAAACACCACTTTGAATATATTTTAGTCTACATTCTTTGTATTAAAGGGTAGTTATGAACTACTTTAGAGGTTGGACCGACCTTCAAGTGTTTTGTATAATTCCTTTATACGATTTAGCTTCAAACAAACTGAAATCCCTAATAAAAGCACAAAATAAAGTGATTCTAATTGAACATAAAATCGAGAGTTTTTAATGCAAGTAATGCAGGTCAGGCCGTTGTCTTAAATTTCATAAATGTTTAATATTAAATGTGCCTTATAATACATACTCCTATATATAATGTAGTAGTGAAATGGGGATGAGTGTGTGTGTGTATGTATGGGGGATATTAGGAATGTGTGTGCACATGTGTGCGTAAATGTAAGAAGCAAACCTAAAAAAAAGTGGAAGAAAGAAATGTTTTCATCATTATACATTATATACACACACAAGTGTGGGTGTGTGTGTGGGTGAGTGTGTGTAAGTCGCGCAAATCACCCAAGTGAATTCTCGCCATTTTTCAGTGTCCGTCCCTTTGTTCGAACCAAAGTGAAAGCCCAATACTTGCAAAAAAAAGAAGAAAATACGAGTACAAACACACACACATGTGTGTGGAGACCCCTGGATAACCCTCAGCGAAAACGTCGAACCGTCAAGCCGTCGAAACGTGAAAACGTGAAAACGTCCAGCCGCCAACGCTTCTGACACGTTCGGTGTCCGATGCTCCGCGTTCGAATACAAAATAAATATCCAATATATGCCCATGTGAGTGTGTATCCTGTTTCTGGCATATATTATAAGTGGAATAGAAAAATAAATGCGCCGTGATAAAAGTTGTCCCCAGTCCCGGACACGGTCCCAATCCCATTCCCATCTCCCTTTCCAATGTCCGACGTTCAATCCCAAACTCAGTCCTCATGCCTTCCCCAGACGCCGCAGCAAAAGAAGAGTAACGAAGAGGGGAGGTGGGGTGCTGCCCTCGTCTGTCCACCGCTAAACAGCGCGCCGTGACGCGACGACAACACGTCAGCAGCGACGGCAGTGCCAAACAATAGCAACAACAACCACGACAACAACAACAACAACAAGAAGAACAAGAACCACAGCTGAAGTTGAAGCAAAAGCAGCGCGAACTGCGACGTCGCTGGTGACAAAGTCCGTGTCCACAAAGGGCCGCCTTCGAGCCGCTCATCCTGCAAAACGGACGCGTCACGAAGCACGTTTGAAATATTGAAAGAAGGACATTTAGGACTAAAATGAAAGGATCGTACAATAACCCTCAGCCTTGCCATCCCACTCACACTCACACTTCCACTCCCACTCACTCCCCCATCCGCACACACACATGTGCAAAGAGGCCGGCGAAAACCTCCCACCACCAACACATATCCCATTTGCTTCAACAAACACACACACACACACATACACTCACTCACCCAAGCACACAACGTACATGTCTGCTCACTTGTGTGAGCTTGTGTGCATGTGTGTGTATGTTTCTCTGTGTGTTCATGTGTGTATTTCGCGTAAATATTGGGAGTCCTTGACTACGCGACGCGCACGATGCTGATAAAATACAAATTCTTGGGCCGCGATACTGTCCGTTAGAAGTGTATTTGCACAACTGTACTTACGCCAAGCTGAGCTGGACAGCACACGGACACAAACCGAAGCAGCGCCATCATCAGCAGTGGCTGCGACTGCGACAGCGACTGAGACTGCGACAAAGGCCTTATACTACAGTGGCCCACGGCTCGCCAAAAGGAAACACAAATATCTGGCACTTTTAGTCGGGTCGCGGGGTGTGAATGTTTTTCGAATTACACTCGAAGAAATTTCCCATAATTAGCAGCTTATTTAAGCTTAGTAGTGTGGTGTCGCTTTACTGCTCTGCATCTGCTTATACTATTTTTGGTTATTTTACCGCTACTTATACTGTATGAGGCTGTTACTCATGCTAGTTCAGCTTATACGCTGTTTCTGCTTCTGCTACTGCGTCTGCTTCTACTACTTCTGGTTATTTTACCGCTACTTATACTGCTAGGCTGTTGCTTTGCTAATGCTAGTTCTGCTTATATGCTATCAGCTGACTGCTGATATTTGCTGCTGTTTGTGACTCTGCTACTTCAACCGGTTAAATTCTCTTATACTTATACTGCTCTAAGTTGTCTTTTTTGTTTTACAAGAAAACATTTCTCCTTCTGTCATTTAATCAACTACTTATGGATCCAATTATACGCTTGCATTTAAATATTTAATTCACATTGTTGTTTGTTGTATTAAATACGCTTTTTTATTACATTTCTACAGTTTCGTCTATACTTAAACTACTATAACTTATAATTGTAAGCAATTACTTGTATTTCTTATAATTCTACAACATCTCTTACTCTTCTCAACTTTATTTTATAAAATGCTTAAAATGAAATATTTTAAAATTGTTGTATGCTGCTTGGAATTTGTTGCAGTGTACACAATCTTCTTGTCCAGTTAGCGAACAAAAATCTGCGACGAAATTACGCCACATGTGTTCATGCCACGAGCAAATTTTCAGCGATGCTAACGGACGTTTGGCGGCGGACAAGGGACAAGAGACGTTTGGACATGGGACAGGGGAGGGGGAAGGGCGAGAGCGGTGGTAAGGGGACAGCACTTTCATCTTAGGACGATTCTTTCAAGGGACAAACGCAATTTAGACGCCGCCGATGGGGGATGGACGGACACTGACATCGTATGTGTAAGTAAGTTCGCTTCAAAGTGTGCGTGGGATGTGAATTGTGGAGTGGGTTGTGTGTAGAGCGTGGAGTGTGGGGTGTGGGGTGTGGATGTGGGACAGGGAACGTGAAAGTGGACGTGGACCGCGTGTGTGTATGTACGTATGTTTGGGTGCTAGTAGGTAAGTAGACGTTGGGTGGTTCGGGTTTGAGTATAGCGCCAAAAACGGACGACCGTCCAGCACACACATACACACACGTGTGCTTCTCTTTCTTTCTATATCTGTGTGAGTGTGTGTGTGTGTGTGTGTTGGAGAGGGGTGAGAGCCTGTGCGTGTACATGTGTATGACTGTTGTTGTTGTTATTGCCTCCGGCTATGTTTGTATGCCTTATTGTATGCCTTGAACCCACACACACACACGCACACAACACATACACACACATGGCCGCGGCAGCCACTTTGTCCAATTTTCAGACGGTCACTTTTGAAACGAATTTCGCTCACACTCGGATATGCTTTTCGCGTTGCTGTTGTGATGCAAGACCATGAAATTGGCATTCGCATTTTAGAATCCACTTAAACATACTTTCTTCAACCCCCAACCCCCACCCCACTCCATCGACCACTACCACACTGCCCACACCCATGTCATCCCCTAGATATATACATATATTCGCTTATCCGCTACCGTTCGACTTCTATCCAATATTCTCGCGGTGGTGACTTGACTTGGACAACGCTTGGCAGTCCTGTCCTGTTCCCTCACCCACCAAAATCATATGCATGAACTTTAAAACGGGAATATGTTTTGTATCGGAAAGTTGGGTTATGTAAGATGAAAAGTAAGGTTATGAGGCGTCTTCGAAAACCGTTATATGTAATCAACTTGGTACAGAAAAACAGAGAAATTTCTTGGAGTCTATAGTAGACGAAGAAAAGACTTTGAATCCTTTTGCTTTAACCCAATCGTAATTAAAAACCACAATGTTTTCATGCCCATTTATCTTTTATTATATAGAAATATATATTTAATCGTCTGATGATTTCTCTTCCTCTTTTTTGAGATTCAGTCGTGGATCCTTTTGCAGCGAAGCCTTAACCCATTCGTACTTCTTCTGGGACTCCTGATGTGTGATGGTTAAGCGCTGTTGGACCATACGCTTTCTGAGTTCCAAATCCTTCGCCTGTGTTACCAAACGATTGTAATCGAAGTTATCGAACTGGTTCTCGAACTTGTTCAGAAAACGATTCAAGGACTTGGCCTCACTGGTTAACTGTGAAATCACAAGAATGATTAACCGATAAGATGTAAACAGTTATATATGACATACATCTTCGTATTGTCTTTGTAGATTGTTGAGTAGAACAACAAAACGTGTTTTTAGATCATTCAGGCAGGCATTATAGGCTCCCATAGACTGCTCCTGAGTCAGTTCATCCTGATCCTTAAAGGGAATCAAGTAGGGTGCCAAGAAATCCGCCGGTTTACCAGCGATTTCGCGCTTTTGCTCCTCCTCTTCATTGTGCTAAGGAGTAAGAGGGATAAAAATCGAAGCCTAAAGTTGCGAAAAGTCTGTTAAGTCCTTTAAGAAACTTTACCTGTTGCATTCTAATTGCTCGTGCGGCTCCATTGCGCAGCGGATCGAATAGACTAAACTTGAGCTTGGGCTCCATCTTTTCCCATCTACGCAGATCAAATATATTGCTTATATCATCTTGTATTTTTTCAAACTGCTTGCGAATCTGATCCTCAGCCTGAAGTTGTTCCAACAACAGCTTGTATAGCTCTAGATTTGTACGTATGGGATCGAGGGGATTGGCCTGAAATTAATTTGGAATCAACTAACTAATAAATAATATATAGCTATATCCCACCCTATAGATTTTTGTGAGTTTCTCGTCGTAGATCAATTGCTGTCCATAATCCGGTTTCGGAGGTTTCGTAAACTCCACTGTCGTTGCGGTCAAAGCCCCAAATGTGTAATGAAACTTGAGTATTATTTTATTTTGCTGAAACATAAAGGTACGACAGGCAATGTCGTTAGTTCCAATTGAGTTTTCATCACCTTCCTGAAATCTTTCCAAGACTTTCTGCAAAACATGAGCATAAAATAGTTGTTATAGTTGTATGATTGTAGAACTTGCCTTTAGTACACCCCCATTAACCTTAAAGTTAAACTCTCTATACCAGCACAGATCAGCGCGTCCCTTATAGTGTAGTATTATTAATCCTGGCTTCAGATCAATCGTCTCCAGTGAATCCAATCTGGATTTTGCGCTGAAATAGAGTTTCCTAGGCTGGTTGGCGTCCGAGTAGTACTCCACAGCTGAAACAAAGTTGTGGTATTATGTGATACTCCCCATAAAGTTATAGAGCTTACAACGGAGACTGTCATCGCGTCCGTTCATAAACTGCTCCTCATATTTGTCCGTTTCATAGTCGTACTTTAGATGAATCATGTAATCAAATCGGTTCTTGTAGTACTCGTGGCGTATCAAAGGCTGTTGGCATTTGGCATCCTTGAAGATTGTGAGCTGCATTACTTTGCCATCACGCTGGGAGTACGGAGAGAAACGCTCATGGATGGCTCCACTGTATTGAACCTTCTTCTCGGAGCCCGGAAAGCGTTGTTCGTAGTCTGCCAAACCGATGTGAAGTCGATTAACCCAAACGCATATCGCATCCAAATGTTTCTCATCATTCACATCGGGTTCACCCTCGGCTATGTTCTCATCCGATCCGATATTGTATATACGCATCTCCGGGGGTTCACCGGGAAGCATGTGCTCCCAATCCTTTAGGTCTCTTAGATCCCAACGTATCTCACCGACTCTCTGATAGGTCTGCTTGTTCACATAGTAGTTGTACTGGTTCCAGATGCTATCCACCAAAATGTATTGCTTGCAGTTCGTTTCGCATATGAAACCCGTTGAGGGTTCTATAAATATGCCGGTAGGTGGCGCTTCAACGACATCCCCATTCACATCCGTATAGGTGATTTTTGGCTTAATGCTCCACGGTGCATTGTTTATGATCACAACCCAGGCGTGACAACGCCTATAATGATACCGATCCACAGCCAAGAGTTCCATTTCCTAAAAAAAAGTCACACTTAGTCCTGAAAATACTAGGTAACGCCATTGAACCCACCGCCATTTGCTTCCGCAGTATTTCCTGCTCTGCTCGACGTTGTTCCTCTGCCCGTTGTCTGTGCACTTCGGCCATTTCCTCCTCGAGATGACTCTCCAAATCGGGCAGAGGCCGCAACTTATACTTGACCGTCTTTTCCTCTTTTTCCTCCTTCTCTTCAACGGCCTCGACCTCTTCGACGGGATATGGATATGGCACATTGAGCTGATTATTTTGCACTGTATCCTCTCGTGCTACTCCCGATACAACCATGGCAGGATGTCCAGCTCCGATCAGCATACTCACCAACAGCGTGGCCATTTCATACGAATTTCCACGTCGTTTGCGAAGCAGCGTGTCCGGGGAGATCAACCGAGTGGGCTAAAAACATGTATATTACCATACTAATATGTTAGACAAAAGTTATGAGTTTTAGCTAGTTCTTTTTAGATAAAAAGCTAGTAAATAATAGCACTTAGTTTGTAACATAAATACATAACTTAATCCGGAATATTGAGGTAAAATCAAACCATAGTTATTAACAAATATTTAAAATAAAATTTAAATATTGTTAAAGTGAGTATATTAAATCAGTATGGTATTGACAAATATTTAAATTGTCAAGATTAGGATCTTATATTTATAATTTACAACAAACATTAAAGAACATTTTAATTTACATGGTGAGTAATCACTGATTTCTATGTTTAAGAAATTATGATTATGAATTTTGAAAATTTTTTGCCTTACACATTTTTATGCTTGACTTTAAATATATCCTTAAAACTGCTTACAAAAGGTTAAAATATTAATTTAACTTTACAATACTTTTACAGATTTTTTGAAGCAGATTTTTTTGAATACCAGATATACAATGTTTTATTTTTTATTTAGTAAAAAGTGGTTAAAAGGAAATTGCAGGTTATTCACTGAAAAATGCAACTATAAGAGTTGAATTGAAGGAATTAAGTCTAGGACATCGAATTCAGTATTCAGATGCTACGTATCTAGAATACTTATAAAATTGACCAATATTTCAACCTTAAACAATAACAACACTGATTAGCATAGTTAAGTTAAAGACTATAAAGACTAGCGTATAAAGAAAATATGCATAAAGTGTAACTGCAAATGCCAAAGATTAGGATAATACTTAAAGGACGTTCGGTTCCAGGAATTGTCGCCGAAAACTGTTGCGCAGCATGAAAGGCCTGAAGAGACGTCGATTTTCTACCTAAGAACGTTTGAACCTTGGAAAAAAGGTTGTCAGAAATTGCGAACACAGCAGGAAGTGGCAACAAGGACTCGAAGGTAGTAAATTGGAAAGTCGCTATTGGAAAATCGACGCAAATCGCGACAAGACGTAAACAAACGTGTGAATAAAGTAGCAAAATTATATAAGATTTCTTAAATATCGAAACAATTTTTAGTTAAATTTAAGATAGGCGATTTCTTCTTATGATTTCTACAAATTAGTTGAATCTAGCGGATGTCCTGTGGTGTGAGTTTTTATAGGCGTCGCTGTGTTACAGTCTCAAGCTGGGACAAAGTTGTAAATCGCACCCATCCCTAATCCGAAGTCCGCTGTGTTTTCGTATCTTCGACCTAAGCGTTTTACCTGCGCAGCTGCATTTATATCCCGTGTTCAGTGTTGGTGTATACGCATGTGTCCTGTGTCCTGTGTTCCTCTGAGCTCTGTCCTGGCCATTTACCCGTGTCCCATTCATCACAATTCCCCTATAACACGGGCCAACAGCTAAACTATCCAGCGATTTGCCAGAAAAATAATATCTCGACACTCGCACACACACACACAGAGACCTACACACACCCACAAACACTTACACAGACACACATATAGTGTGTCGCAAAGCGTAGCGAAATACTTGCTAGTCCTGTCTATTATTGGAGGATCTTACCTGGTACCAGGGATGGCATTCATTGACATCTCTTTGTACTACTTCTTGGGCTTGCCAATGCCAAGTGGGCGGCATTACCTATGTGTATGACACAAACACTTTGCATTGTCAGCTCAAACGCATTTCAGTTAACTGCAGTCGACTTCACGGCCTTGAGGTTAACATCCTGTTTCATATAGTCATATCTGCCACACTCTCTCTCTCTCTCTCTCTCTCTCTCTTTCCCACAAACTCATAATCAATTTATTTTATATCTAAGCATACAATTTAGCATTTATATCTGTTAAACGATTGCATAACTGAAATAAGTATGAAAAGTTTTATTGTTTATTCAAATATCTCAACTAAAGTCAGACATTGTACACTCAATTTTTGTTGCTGTCATAAAAATACATCAAAAAACGGTAATTCTAACTATTATATAATAATATATAATTAATATAAGTAATTGTTATTTGGCATGGTTAAATTAGAAAAAAGTCAGTATTTATTTGATATTAATAAAACAAAGTTAGAAAGGGAAATAAAATAATGAAAACCCTGTCAAAAGTGGTGTCCGTCTAAGAGAACCTTAAGAGGTTCATTGAAATTTTGTCCTCGCATACGATTAATCTTTACGATTAATCATTACACAAGTTTATAACTTCATTATTGTGCTAATCAAATAAAGAAATAGTAAATTATACATACTTATATAATTATACCCTTGCAAAGGGTATATTGTTTTTAATTGTTTTTCAACTAAAACAAGTGTTTTATATTCTTTAATATCTATATAGCAAAGCCTTTAAGAATTTCTTTTTCAATGATTACTTCTTAAGCTAATTTAGCTAATAATTTGCAATGCATTTTAAAGTGTTTTGATATTGTTTTAGTACTACACGAATTGTTTCTCTGCTTGTTCGACAGATTTGTGAGCTGAGCTATATAGTTGATGTGATTTGAGTATCCAGGTTTTATAGCAGACCTCCGCAGACCTTGTGAACGCGCCCCGTTGAGTCGTTTCGCAAAGTTTATTGAAATGCAAAATCCCCGTGAAGCCATAAGAATCACAATGAGGCGTTCGTGGTAGAAGTACAAAGTCATCACGGTGAGAAAGAAGAAGAAGCGGTGAGAGAGGAGGGGGGAGGGGGACAGCGAGACATCGCGGCATTCGAGGTCAAAAGCATTCTCCCTGACAGCCAAGTCGTCGACAGCGTCTAATTGAATCCGCAGCACGGGGCGAGCTCTCTCTCTCTCCATCTCTCTCACTACCTAACTCCCTCCCTCTCTTCCCTCTCCCTCTTTCACTCCCTTAGGCATATGTGACTTTGCCGTTGTTGTCGTTTTCACCGCTGGCGGTGGCGCGAAATGCGAAACGCTTCAAGGTTATTCGAACGTGTTAAATTAGGATCAAACCTTGTATTCGCATTGGCAACAAAGCCGAGCGGAACGGTGGAAGAAGGAACATGACAAAAACAAAAGGAACGAAACGCGTCGTGGAACAGGCGCCTGGTTACTTAAGCAGCACAAACACAGGGGGCACTGCTCAAATTACACTGAAAATGGCCATGTCCATTCGTGTTTCTTAGCGAGTGAACAGCGGGAATGAAGGAGGGGACGACGGGAGGGAAAGGAGGGAGGGAGGCAGCGACGAACAAGAAAATAAAACAAACCCCGACAACAAAATGCAAAAATTTTGCACCAAAAGCGTGGAGAAACAGAAAAAAGTCAGCAACAAAGTAAACAATGAGCAGGTCGACTCAAATAGACCCTGTAGCAAGTACTTTAGTTCAATAAATACACTTAATGGCAGTCGGAATTAAGTAAGTCATGTAATTTAGTGAAATAGTTTCAATCTTATCTTTTAACGCACTGACAAACCCAGTAAACTTTAATAGTTTCAAGTACAGGGTCAACAAAAAAAAGGCAGCATAAAAGAAAGCAAGAAACACATTGGCAAAAAGGGTGGCGAATAATAACAAAGAGACTGACGCGACAAATTTCGAGGCAGCGCTGCCACTGCCACTGCCGCTGAAGACAAGCGCTCGTCATAGCGAGAGCCACCCGTACGTATGTGCATACGGTAGTAACCCGAGGCGAAGGACTCACGTGGGAGGCACATCGCTTATCGGGGCGCATAATGAGCCGCTGCCATCTTTGTCACGAGAGCATAGAAACAAAGCGGTGAAATTCAGCGCGAATCCTCAAGCACTTGCGGGAGTACTACGCCCCCTCCTTTCACGCAGCGAACGCCCCTGTCTTCTAGCCACTTTAGAAATGGTATTCGGTGTGTAAGTTCTTAAATGAGCACACACACCCAGAAACACACACCCGCACAGACACACACGATGAAAATCAGCGACTTAACCCCTTTATGATAATGGTCCGCACGGAAGTGTTATTGTCCTCGGGACAAAAGGATCCATGGCATAAACACTAGCCGCCATAATACGCGCCGAACCGCCGACGTAATCACAGGGCAATGATGATACATAGTCACCAACAAGAACCACATCCACGACCACGACGACCGCAACCACGGGCCATCATAAACCCAAACCCATAGCCAAAATCCAAACCAAAATCCCAAACCCAAAACTCAACTCCCAATCCCCCCAAACTTTTCTTCTTCTTAATAATGGCATAACTAGGGGTATGAGCAGTGTGTGTGTGGGAAAGGGTTCTTCTTATTATATGCACATCGTACTCTCAAGGCCCATCAAAGTGTCGCCAAAAGATAAAGACGTTACTAAGTCAATGGCATTTGCTTTCTTTCCTCTAATCTCTTTCTCTTGTTTGCTCGCTTTTTGGACCCACGAACAACGAGTTTTCACCGAGCATTTTTCTCCTCTTTTAATGAACTGCACATTTTGTAAGATTTCTGGGCTCTGCATTCAAATGTTTATATTGGACAAGTTTTAATAAAGTTGGTCACCTTTAAATGACCGATATTAGAATACCCTGTACTTTTATGAATCATAATTAAATAGTTTAATAAAAAATGTATAACTGGCAGACTTGTTTGTATGAATTGGCTCTTAGAAATCTACATAAGTAAATAAACCGTACTAAAAATTGTACTACAAAAAATAATAAAAAATATTTTGAAAACCAGGATTTAAAGAATCGGATCTTTATGTGAAGCAAAAGCACTCAAATATGGACTTAATTACATAGTCAGTTAACAATTAATATTTTAATATTATAGATAAATAATTTTTAATGTTCTATATTCTAAATATTTAAATAATAAATTAATATTTTTATGTGTAGATTTAATTTGGTAAGTTAATTGAATTTTAATTTTAATTTTAATTTAATGTGAATAGTTATGGTATTAAAAACTTTTTTTTAAATTTAATTTTAATCTTATTTTTAAAATATCCTATGATTTTAGTTCATATTAAAGATACTTTTTTTTTTTTTTTGTGTCGACTGCCCATAAATTAATAAATAAAAATAATAAAAATAAATTTAACATAAATCATTTTTTAAAGTAATTAAATAGTGTTTTTTCAGAAAAAAATAATTTTTGTAAATAATTTGCTTTTAAATAGCTCACTTATATACCAATTTTAATGCCTTTTGTTTAAGCTACTTTTAGTTTAAGTATATTCAGAATACTTCTCTATAAAGCTTTCATATTAATTTAAAAAAATATTTTTTAGAAGCATTTAAATGATGAGCAATTGATGATGCTTTAAATTTAGGAAAGACTCGCTTATGTCATATCTTCTCACTGTTTTGGTTCAGATAATGAAATTCTACTACCAAGCCAACTATAGGGTATCTACTGGTCACAAACCTTCAATGCTACAAAACGCATTTGTCACGTTACGCGTTACGCCGCGTTAGCAGACTCCATCATGCGCGATTATATTACGCTAGTAATGCGAAAATACACTAATTCCCGCTGCCTCAGAGAAAGGAGTAACGAGGAAGAGGGAGTGAGGAGGAGATGGAGTAGATGGAGGGAGGGATAAGGCCTCGAGTGAAATATCCTTTAAAATAAGGACACACGTATGGTTCTTATTGATGGCACTCGCGCATTTGAACGTACCAACGCATTGCCTACAATTTCCGCGTCCACACTCGCATCCCATTCGGAATCGTCTCCAGTTTCTCCTCCTCTAACTTCATTTCCATCTCGCATGCCAACAGCATCATTATAGTCGTGAGTCTCCTTTAAGTGTCAAGGGGGATGAAAAGGAGTCGTCCTGTTTCGAATGTGCCCATTCGCGCTGGCACGGAAATGTCGCGATGTTAAGGGATCTCTCACATCTGATGTTTTGACCCATGCGATAAATGTGAAAGGGAGACACACACTCACACACACATGTGCAGTGCCAATTGGAAGGGGTTAACTCGATGTCGAAGCTCAAAATGATGTCGATGGGGAAGGCGGAAGGGGGAGTAAAGGAGGTGGAGGTGCCGAGGTAGCTACTGAAAGTGGCAGTAGTTATTTCCATTGCTTTAAAGTTGGTCATGTGTAGTTGAACATTAGTTGCTTAATCAAGCAAAGGAATTTATTAACTGCTCGCTAGATTAATAATTATAAGGAGTAAATTAAGTGTCGGAAAATATACTAAGGTAATAATATATAATTTAATAGTCAGTACACATTGTGCTGGATTTATTCAAGATAATAATACAAGATAATTCCTTACAAAATTGATTCAATTAGTGGAGGTAAAAACATAACATTTAATAAGAATTGAATTGCTTTTAAATTAATTAATATGATTTTAAACTAATACTATAATAAACTACATTAAATTTTAAAAACATATTTTAGTTAGTAAAAAATAGCATAATTAAAACTTTTAATAATTTTCGTAATTGTCTGTTTAAAAATGTTATAAAAATATGACATTATCAAGAATTAGAATCGTAACTTACAACATAATTTTAAATAAATCAATAAAAGAAAACTAACTTTTCAAAATCATAAAAACTTGCTTCAAATTATTTAAAAATTAAAATTTAAAGCACAAATGTCATTTGAAGGTTCTAACATTATACTATTTCATGATCTATTGAATAATCTATTGAATTAATAATCACTGAATACTAAACTAAAATACATAATGAAGCATACAAATCAATACTTTAAATAATAGTTTAATATTTCATCATTTTTGAATTATTAAATATTAATAAACAATTCAAATTAACTACTAAAGTGTTAAAATAAATAATGTTTCCAGATCTGACTCCAAATGTGTTTTAGGAACTCAAAAGGGAATGCTTCAAAGTCGCTAAGCACAACATGACCACGTGAGAAGAAGAAGAAGACGAAGTGGAGTCCAGACAGGCAACGACTACGGCTGAGAGTGTTTATTCAAAAGAAGCACACCAACCGCTACTTGCTGTGGAGGGTAGCATTAGGGAAGGGGGAAGAGTGGGGTCAGTTCAATGCTAGGAGTCATGATGTACCCGAAGTGTTCTCGCGGATGGTCTGCGTTCCAAACTGGACATGTGGCATGGTAAACAGGAGCAAGTGCCACAGGCAGAACCGGAGCCATCACTGCATCGTCGTTAGCTCAATTCCCCCTTCCGCTTTCCCCACCATCTCCCCTAGCCCACTTTTCGCTAACTCTATCTGCTGCTTTCGACCATTCTGTCTCCTCGTGTATGGTTAAGTTTTTTGTCTGGCTGGGAGAGACTGGAGACGGAGACTGGAGACTAGAGACCGGAGTCTGGAGTCGATGCCAGTTGCCAGTTGCCAGTCAGCGAGAGGTCTTTCTTTGTGCCAATATGACGCAGGCCAAAGCCATAGCCAAAGGGTTGGGATGGACAGCAGAGGGCTAAGAAGGGCGGCGCTGGAGGGGAGTGTAAGCAGCATTGGGGTTTTGACGCAAAATTGCGGCACTCTCTCTTGGCCGCATGGCTTGACTTGGCTTGGACTGTAGACCGTACGCCGAAAGGGTGAGACCCAGTGACTGTGGCAGTGGCTGTGGGGGAGGGGGTGGGGGTGGGAGTGGCACTGGTAGTGGGTTTGGGCCAGGTTACGTTGCTGCATCGCCTGCCACTTGCTCTGATCTCAAGTGGGCTGCCATCCATTGTTCACTTTGTATGAGTAAGCGAATGTTGGACTAGAGGAGGAATACCTTCATTGCATATGCACATACACAGCTACACTGAGCGAAACGTGGCAGTGTCTTACAAAAGTTATTCTTAAACTTAAAGAAAATAGTGTAAGAAAGAATTTTGATTATCGGTATTTGAAATGTCTTAACCAAAATTGGTAACTTCTAATAAAAGAAAGAAAGTTTTCAAGTTTTAATAAAATATATGTGAAAATGCTTTGAATACAAAACTTATTACAGTGAAAACACTTATTTGCGACCACTTACTGTTGAAAACTATAACCCATCAAAAAGATCCGCCTTTGAGAAAAGCTTTAACAAATTCAAGAAAAATTATCGGTCTGAAAACGATTAATCCTTATTAAATGTGTTCAAGTAAAAAATAGAAATAAAATATAAGAATTTTCAGTCCGAAAAATTGTAACTCCATTTTTTAGTTAATATTAAATATTAACTATTTTTATAATAATTATAGATTATTAAGAAAATGCGCGAATTTTATTGAGTTTATTGAAAGTCCTATTAAAATAAAGAATTTGTTAATTACACACTTTGTAAAACTAAGCTATAAACGCTTTTTTATTATATGAAATTTTTTCATATTTCAAATCAAAATTAAATATTCGCTATACCCTAATTATGCCATTTATTTAAAATTTTTCTCAGTGTAGCCATACCTATTGCTATACAGATACACATGTGCATGTGTGTGTGTGTTTGCATCATTCGTATCCGCAAATTCTACGGTCCGTCAGTCAGTGTCAGTTCTACATACGCTGAAAGTCGCGATGCCTATGGAAGATGGCGTGAGCCATAGAAAGAGGTGGGGGATAAGGGAGGGTTGGGGAGGGGTAACGGAAAGGAAAGGACACTGGAGAGGTGGTAAGCTGGCTTTCGAGGATGTGTGATGCTTGGCTGCGGCTGCGGCGTCAACAGCGACAGCGAATGCGGCTATTGCCGCCGCTATTTGCCGCAGGGTGGCGTTTGTGACTGCGACGGCAACGGCAACGGCGACTGAGACTGAGACAGAGACTGCGGATTTTAGCTGAATTGGCGGCGTGGAGGGTTGTGCTCTGATTGATGCTGGGAAAGGTCCTTCTACACGTTTCGCTATTGCCTTGAATCTCCTCCTTGTCTTGCCACAGACGACACTGTTTTGTCGCAGACGACAACGACAGTGACTGCGACGGCGACTGCGACAACTCTGGCAGCTCGTAATGCTGACCGCGCGACATGTTGTTGCTTTCCATTTTGATGAAAATTCGCGATTGTGTGCGTTCAACCGGAACCGACAGCGACTTTTCCCATTCCTACCCTTGTATACCCCCCGGCCCCCTTTTCACTCCTCTAGTCTTGCGAAAAAAGGACACTCTGCTGTCCTTTACGTCAATTTGTATTACGTTTTTAGTCCTTTCGCTTGATTTGGGCAAAGTCTTTCGATATTTGTAGCAAAGTCAATACTGTTTTCTGGATTTCTATTTCTATTGGAGAAATGTAATTAATAAAAATAATTATTGATTTGACCGATGAGTGCGGACATGTGTGTGCGCTTCAAAGTGTCACACACACACGCATACGTGCACAGACAGGTAGAAACATGCTCGGGCTTGTCGACTGATTGAAAATGCGCGCCAAATCGCGTTTTTGTGTTTTACATCGCAGCCGCAATATTTCCTTGTATTTCATTGACGACAAGTGCAAAGGACTGCAAAGGACATGCCACTTGAGTCGCTCCCTTTCTCTCTCGCACAGTGTTGCCAATTTTCATCTACCTGTACTGCAGTATCGATAATGAAACAACAACAACAACAACAACAACACGAGTAAGAAGCCAAGAAAAAACCCTTTTAAATCTCACTAGTGTGATTGTGTGTGTGTGTGTGTGTGTGTGTGCGCACTTGTGTAGTGCCCTCGGTGAGTGTCTCTTCAGCCACGGCCTCTCGGCTATTTTCCGGCTAAGGCAAAATCGAAATGTCGCATCGTCATCGCGTTTCGCAAATCTCAATTCAAAGTCCGTACTTAAAATCGGGTGTGAAAACGGAACATGGAGGGCGAGAACCACTGACGACGCTGGAGGACACTACACTACAATGGCGAGAAAATCATCAACATTCGCAGTCGATGGCGAATTTTTGGCCTAGCAAATGAGTTTGGCAAGTGCAGCTAGTGACCGAGTATACTCTGTAAAGCTAAAAAAAGGAAAACTTTTAAAAGGATAGCATAGAAATCTAAAAAACGAATTTAAACCCCAAAAAAGAAAATAAAAAACTAAATAAATTTTAGAATATATATTTTCTTGTACCTATGCAACTAGACTAACTGGTCTATAGTTAGAGCTCCATAGTATTTTCAATATTTTGCACTTTTTTTAATAGGAAAATTAATAATGTAAAATGCAAAAAATAGGCTTCAAAATACATTAATTCTATGGTGTTTCACAGGGTTTGCTTGAGCTGGAAACAGGGTCAAGACCCATGAGTAGCTCTAATATATTCTCAATATGTTTGAGGCATTTTGGTCATTACTTAAGTCTTACATCAGGGTTTGTAAATTAAATTTAAGCTTTGTTTATTAAATTTTTTATTTTAAACCTTGATTAAGATCACCTAACATACCTTCAGTAAAAAGTAAAAGTATTAAAACTAAATATACAATAACAAATATATTGTTCGGTTTTCGTTGGTACTTTTACTTACTACATAAATTAGTTATAAGTTAAGTCAAGTTAGCTAAGTCTTGATTTTGTGTAGCCTAACACCAACTAATTGATTAATTAAACAAATTGTGTACGGAGTTTAAGCAGCAAACATAAAATACAAAAGTTAAACGAGTAACGGGTATAAAAAGGTTGAGCTCAACCCATTCATTTGCTATATGATTAGTGGTCAAAGGCAGTATACAATGTAATTGGCTTAAGTTAAATGTTTTATTGACTTTGTTTAAGCAACTGTAAAAAATTTAGCTTACACCTAATTGGTTTGGTAGGAAATTAAACCTAACACTGAACAATTTTGAAGTTTTTGATATAATTAGTTAGAAATCAGCTAATTAATATGATTAAAAGGTAAATTTCTCTTATTGCACAACTTCTAAGAGTGTGTTTAAATACGATGTTATATAAACAATGGCAGTGTTTGAGTTTAAGATGCGTATCAAAGAATCTGAAGTTATGCAAACTCTTGGGATTTTGTATCTACTCAGTGGAAGGACTGTGTGATTTTATGTATTCTGCATTTTCGTGTTGCAGTTGCAGTTGCAGCTGCCACAACAAGTACACGCACACACACACACACACACACACACGTGTATGTACTCTTTTGCAATTAGCAGCTGATTGAACTTGCATATGTATAAGTATCTTCGTGTGTGTGTGTAAAAGTATCTAACGCCTAGTTGCAGCTCGAATCCATCTTGGAAGCAAAGAATATCTTAACAAAGCTCCAGCAAATACATAAGAAGCAGCAGCAATGCTTTGAGCTGGACCAAGGGGGGATGGGAGAGAAGGGTTAGGGGAGAGTGAAGGGGTGGAGGTTGGAGGGCATGGCAGAAAAACTGCATGTGTCTGCGTTATTTGCATGTGGCTGAGACTCAACTTCGAGTCTCTCGAATGCTGAATTGTGAACGGTGAACGCTTTTCGCAGAGCTAGAGATGCACGACACAAGGATGCTGGATGCTGGATGCAGGATGCGGGATGCGAGCTGTGAGTTGCAGGACGCAAGTGGACGCTCTGTGTGTGCATGTCTTTGCTTGCCTGCATATAGTTTAATTTCGAGAAGGATTCGGCCGCATGTTGCTAAGAGCTTTTTGCCAAAGTCTATTGCTATCTCCGTTGCTCGCGTGTGCCTTGCGATTCGCCAGCTCACTCGACTAGCTGCGTCTCTGTCGGACGCATTAGTAGCTATGCTAAGCGTAAGCACGGTGTAGATGCAGTCCGAGTCGGTCAGTGGTCAGTAGTTGGTGGTCGAAATTGCTGCGTCTGCTGTGCTCCAAATCCCCCCTCTCCCCACCACTAACCCTGATCCTACCACATCCTACTTCTACACTGCCCTACTCAACAGTATTTCGCCTCCTTTGGCGCCTCAATTGTTTCAAATTCTCTGTTTTCTCGACTCCGAATGCTGCAACGATGGCAACGACGACGACGACGACGAACTGGACGTAGATGTGGATGAGGACGTGGTTGTAGATGTGGATGTGGATGTGGATGAAACGGCAACGACAGTGGGAGCATTTAGCTTAGATTGGAAGGACAAATGCCAGGCTCGGCCTGCAACGTTTGCCTTCTTCTTACGCGGGCATCCTGGGCACTCCTCTGACATGGCACACAGATACACACACACACACAGAGAGAAACACACACACACACAGTGACTCAGGTAACGGTAGCTGACAAAAGAGCTCGGACATCGGCAAGCCTCGGCCAGAGAGACAGGAGACAGGAGACCGGAGGCAAAGGCGGTGAAAGGAGAAAGTAGAAGGCAGAGCCAGAGACGCATTAAAACAAAGCAAGCTACGAGCTACGATATGCAAATCATAGCAAAAACAACAACAGCAACAAGAACATGGCTAGAACTGGCAAGTATGGTCTAAAACGAAACCCAAGGAAAAGGATTTGAAGCAGGACGAACGAACTGAACTGAACTGAATATAACAACTTGCGAGTGCTGCGGTTTTCGTCTGCTCAAATCGCCTTAGCTTAAACAAGACCAAGCCGGACACACACACACACACACACACACACGCACACCCACAGCTTGGTACATATATACATAAACCTATATATAGTATAGCTACAGCTATGGTACATATAGTGCCGCAGGTAGCCACTAACTAAGAGATTAAAACAAGTCTTTGTATAGCTGCGCAAATGATCTTAGGTATTTTTGAATATTTTTCGAGTACTTTGATGCTTCGAGTGCTTTCAAAATGGAAACTATTGAATTATTCAATTTATTAATTAAGAAATTTTTGCATTTTTCTATTTTGTTTTTTTTTTTTTACTTAAAAGATGTTTGATAAAAATACCAAAGTAGCAAAATTCTGTAGGAAATTCTGTAGGAAACGGTCAGACATGCGTATAAGACATATAAGACTGATGTTTTTTGCCAGTCCCAAACACACACACGGAGTACGTATGTGTCGGTGTGTGTGTGTGTGTGCTTCTGGTAGGTATAAAAGCTTCGCTTTTTAGCTGAAAATTTTTGTTTTTTGAAAAGTGCTAGCTGAAGACAATAGAAGAAGAAGAAGAAGTCGAGTTATGCTGGGTGGGATATGTGCTTCAAATCATACACATAATATACGCACACACACACACACTCACACACACACACACACACACACACACACGGGGCGTATGGTTTGGTGACCAGTGTCCGTCCTGCTTCATGTGCCTTCATCTTTCAATTCACGCGAAATTTTCCTTCGCCGAGGCAGCAAATTCATGCCAAGGTGTGAGTGTGTGTGTGTGTGTGTGTGTGCATGTGTGTGCGAAAGTTTGCTAGCAGTGGGTTGCCCAGGGTTGTAGAGCGGGCTTGCGGGAGTGGCAGGAGGCGGTTGCTGCTGGGCAACGGTGACAGCGAGGACAACACAGGCATTGGGAGAAAGCGAATCGAGTTTAGTTTGGCTCAGGACAACGACGACGACGAATTCGTAATTGTGCGCACACACGCACTAACACCAAGCCATTTGACAGCGAGCTTAGTAGGCGGGAGGAGGGGCGAATGGTTATGGGAGGAGGTTGGGAGTCATGCTGTAGGACAAATCGGCCGCTTGCGATGGGCATTCACTGAAGCAGCTGGACAAGCAAAGGAAAGGCAAGGAAATGAGGAGAAAGGAAGGAAAGGCAAGGCAAGGAAAGGAAAGGAGCTGCAGATATTAGAGAAAGTCCGAAGCGAACGAACGAAAATGGAAAATGGAAAATTTCGCCTTGGTGGACAATGGTCGTTCCGTCTTTCTGTCGCTCTGTCGTTTTGTCGCTCGTGGGCTCTATGGCAGAAGGCAGGCGGTATCGACGATGAAAATCTGAAGGATACACGTACATGTTGTGTGTGTGTGTGTGTGTGTTTGGGTGGATGTGAGTGTGTGTGTGTGTATATTCATACGTGACTTGCGATAAAGCAACTCTAAATTTTGCGCTGCAACGAAATTTGCGCTAAGGATGTTGAAATGTTTCAATGTATGAGTGGCAGAGTGCGAGTGTGCGAGTGTGTGTTGGTGTGTGTACACATGGCGAATGAACCTAGCAATAGGAACTGCTAACCCAAACCCAGAGCCAAGAAACATTTGGCTAGCTTTTTAGTAAGAGCTCTACACATATATACTACAACTATCAATATGTGTGAGTGTGTGTGTGTGTGTTAACAAACACATGCATATTTGTCAGTTTCAAAAGCTATTCTTAGAGATTTCTCTGCCAACACTGCTGTTGTTATTATTATGAACACCGTCAATAATCATGCAGTCTGGCAACCCTAAGCATACAGTGTGTGCTAAAACATATGCTCCTACCTACTCCTAATAAATATATTAAATTTCAATATTCCATACAAAATCTACTCGTTATTTCATTAATTGTTAGTAATTTACCAAATTAAATTCACCTGTGCAAAACTCTAAAAAGTTTTTCGAACTTTTACAAGTTATCTCAAATCTAATAACACTCGTTACAAATTAATTTAAGGCTTCTGATTGTTTGCAAATTTCTATTTAATTTGACCCAGAAAAGTCCAGAGCTGAGTTAAATCAACAAGTCAAAAGCAGAATACTCCAAAATTACCTTTTTTTTTGTCAAAGTCAAGAGTTATTTTAATAAAAATTTTTTATCACACTTTATTCACAAGATTACCATATTATGTAGACCTCCGATCTTAACAAAGTAAGCAAATCATTATGTGTCTCCATAAAAAAATACTTTACTTCTACTAAACGTTAGCTTTTATACCCTTGTAGAGGATATTATGTTTTTGTCACGAAATTTGGAACGCGTTGAAGGAAGCGTTTCAGTCACCATAAAGTATATATATTCTTGATCAGCATCAACAGACGAGTCGACATAGCCATGTCCGTCTGTTTCTATTCTCTCTGCACGCAGTTCATATGTTAAAATCGGCATGAGATCGGACTGCTATACCATATAGCTACCATAGGAACAATCGGTTAAAACGCTTAGTATGAAAATTTTCAATTTCTATTGACCGATTTCAAACAAATTCAAGCAAAATGCATTTCTAATTGTTCCCCATCTGTTGACCAAATTTCATCTAAATCGGACTACAATATCATATAGCTACCATAGAAATAACTGGTAATTAAAACCGAATTAATGCAATGCGCATCACTGCAAGGGTATTTAATCTTCGGCAAGTCGAAGATAACCTTTTTTTGTTCCTTCTCATTTTAGTCAATTAAGTTTAAATTTTAAGATATTTTTGTTCTTTAGTTTTACATAAAATTTTATAAAATTATTAAACAAATGCGTAAATAAAACTAATTTTACTTCAAAACTTACTTCTGCCTAAAAAAATTATAGAAATTACTCTTTATAAAATAGACAAAAATTCTAGAGTCGCCGCTTGCTGCTTGGGCTAAGCGGTGATCAGTGAGTGAGTTAAAGAATTCAAAACATCAGCTAGGATGAAGATCATACAAAATTTTACAACAAGCCTCCTAAATTTAATGACCCTTTCTGTCACGGTATTTAAATAATTTGAGCAGCTTGTAATTAATTCATTGAATTCAATGCAAAATTGTTATTGAACCTGTTGGAGTAGCAATGATGTCAAAGCATGACCAAAAGGTGTGTGACAATACCTGGACTGTAAGATTACTTCAGTGGTAATTATGTAGCTATGGTGAGCGTAGATAGCAGCTAAGCAGAAGCAACAACAATGCTGGAAAGGGAACAGCTGCTTAGCTCTCTCAGAGATGCACTGTGCTGGCAAAACAACGAAGAGAGCACTGTAGACTCTAGAGGCTACTGTAAGAGGGAGTGTGAGAGCGAGCGAGTGAACGAGCGAACAAAACGAAGAGCAGGAGGAGTGGTGAAGGCAAACATCAAAACAAACCGATGCAAACTTGACTTGAGCCAACACCAATGACAACGAATAACAACAGCAAGAAACATCAGCGTGATAAACAACGGAAACAAGAAGTGGACGAAACGGTAGGGGAAGGGGAAGTGCGGACGGGGTGTAAAGAAATGAAAAACTAAAGCATTAAACAACTCAACCCAACAATTTTGAGCTGCTGTATTTTGGAGCACTTCTCGCGCCAAGAAGCCAACATTAGCAGACAACAACACTGTTGCCAATGGCGGTATCAATTTAGGCTCATGTCTCTGTCCCTCTTCGAGTCCCTGGCCCCCCACTACCCTTTGGCCCATCTTAGTGGCTGTCACAGTTGCTGTCCTTGTGCTCAGTCCACATCCGACATCTGTGGTGGTTGTCTTGCGAAATTTCTCCATGTCGTGCATGGACTCGGTGTGGTGGACGCTTAAAAAAGGGCTAAGACATTGTATCGCAACTGTCCACCAACCCTGCATCTCCCGCCAACAACTTTGAGCACGCACACTAACACAAGCACATGCACGCACGCACACTAGTCCTCACACACATACATATAACTCGTATTTTGCCAACGGTGCACGCAGCATTCGATTTCGCTCGCATTTACTCCAAGCCGGCCCATCCATCCATCCATCTGTCCAAACGTCCAACCGTCCATCTATCCATCCATCCGTCTGAAACAAAAAACTACACATATAAGTAAAGGCCTGTGTACATACAATGAACGTGTATGTGTGTACATAGCAAAGACACACACTCACGCACACTTATTCGCACTGAGCAAGATTTGAATACAAGTAGTGTGACCAGAAGAAAGTAGGCCTGCTGCGGCCAAGAAGGATGTGCTCCTCGCCTCGTCTCGCTTCACCACCACCACCACTATCACTCCTCGTCTCTTCTCACCTCTTCGCTGCTCGCATCTAACCACACCACGCAAAGCAAGCCGACTGGCCGACCGCACGAACATTGCGTCGTCGACGTCGTCGTTGTCGAAGCCTATGTGTCTGAATTGCGTGCGAATGTATGCTCTCATATATGTGTGTCCGTGTGTGTATAAATTTGTATGTCGTTATATTGTGTCCAGGCTGTCCCTTAGCACGGCCAGTGCCTGTGCTGCGGCTGACCGACCGATGCCAGCGTAAGCGGCAGCGAGAGCACCAGGCTACGTCTTCGCTGCCGTCTTGGTCGTTATTAATCATTGTACATTTGCCTGTCACCGAAAAAGGCCGCGAATACGCAAACAGCGAAAAAGAGAAGAGAAGAGAGCGAGAGCGTACTGAGAGGCGAAGTCACTTACTCACACTCATTCTCACAAAAACACACACACACACACACAAGCACGCGCGCGCACTCATACACGCTCAAGTCAAGGCGCAAAGAAACAGAATAACGACAACAAAACTGACCATACGAGTGTAAACAAACTCACACACGTGTATTTGCTTACTCGCTCACTTACGCACACTCTCGCACTGTGCCACACTCATACACACGTACACTCACTCACACACACAGTCGGAGCGGACGCGCTCAGGAGAAACTGTTCGTGGTGCGGAAATTCGCCGCGCTAAAATCAAAATTCGCTCACGATTTCTGCGCTCGCTGACTCGCGGTAGTTTGTCGCCGGACGCTAGCTGTTTAGGTTCGCAGGACATTGGTGAACGGCAGAGCGGTCATATCCTTTCGACAGCCGGTCGCTCAAACACCGTGTGCGCTGTCGCGGCTGATTTTTCGCGACTTCATCAACTCACATTGTCAGCTAATTGATTCGAAATATCTACCACAGATGATGTGAGAAATAGTTTAGTCTGATACTATCTCTCTATAAATAAATACGTACTATTGTGTGCTGTGCTGCCAAAGTTTTAAACAATTTATCAAAAACAAAATCCATCAAATAAATAATAACAAACAACGAAAAGGATTCGACACAAATAAAACAATACAAAACTCAAACTTATAGTGATCAAAAAAGCTTTTGAGCTTTCCGCTAAGTGTTTGCCAAGGAAAATACAAACAAAAACTAAAACAATTTTTAAAATATCGAATCGCCGAAATTTATCGGACGATTCTGCAACTATTTATTTGCTAAAGTGCCAAAAAAAGGTTAGTATACACTATGTGAAACCATTCGTTATTAGATATTCCAAAATTTGTATCAAACTAAGTGTTTTTAAAAAAATATAAATGTGAAAGGTGCTACTAAAAGATTTCCAGTGTACCCAAGAATATCCCAATAATTTTATTTACAATCTTTTCGCATTTAAGGAAAAACTCAAAAATTGTAGTCACGCGTGCATAAAGTTTTTTCAGTGTATACATTTTAGAAAGTTCGAAACAAAACTATATCGGTTTATATATTGGTATTTTCAAAGCTTACACTGAGAAAAATTAATAATTTATTAGTCAAAACGGCTCTTAAATCCCTTTTGTCATTAAGATTCGTAAGTCAATAATTTGTATCTTAAACTATGTTGGATTTTAAAAGCTCTGAATTATCAAGATCTTATAAATAATTCAGTTTTAGAATTCTTATGCTCAATTCAGATATAAAACTTAAATCAAGTAATTTTTCTCTGTGTATAGACTCAACATATATACAGCAACTGGTATATACTTGACAAAATACCTAAATATTTTAAATGCGTGCATAAAACTGCATAGAACATGATATAATTGTTTGAAAATCCATGTAGATACTATATCTAAACGCCCTTGATCATCACTGGCATATTAATAAGGTCAAGTGAAAAGCCAATGCCCTACAATACACTGCAAAAAATAGAGTAATATCGGTCTGTAGTTAGCCAGTTACTACGCACTTTCCCATTTCTAAATATACAATCAAACGTTACAAAAAAATTTTAGATTATGATCGCGGAAAATGCTAAAAATTAATTAATTTTGCAAGGCATCGGAATAAAGAACGAAATACGCTGATACACCTCATAGTCTTTTTACAGTGTAACAAGGACAATTAGTTTAAAAATGTTATACTATAGTTTCGGCTGATTCAATGATTTACAGATCATGGAAGCCAAAACGGAAAATAAATATTGTATTAGCAGATAAAATTATATGAAAACGATCTTGCTATGTTTATATCATTTTTCTAAACATACATTTTCTGTAAGCTTAAAATTATAATTATTACAAATATTTTCAAACAATAACTGATTAATATTATTCATCAACATTACACGGTTAAGGGTTTTCATAGTACACTTGAAAAAATCTCCAACTTGGCTGCCAAAGTTTGATAACACAAGGTAATCATATTGGAAATGGGGGCATTTAATCCGAAGCTTTAAATTTTACGCACTCAGAAAAGTTTAACTTAAACGTAAGCAGAAAATTCTTGGTTTTAGCTGGCTTATAAAGTAAAAATATTAAATTAAGAAATAAACCTTTAAATGAGGAATACTCTACAATTGATTGACAAAATATATCTGATAAGATATATAATATATACCAAAATATATCATTGATTTAAATATTAATTGTATTTACTGATTTATTATTTGAAGCAATTCTTTCAACTGAATTCCGAATTAGCTAACTAAGTAATTGTTTGAATTATATTTTTATTTGTGGACTTCTATTTTAAGAATACACTAATCTATTTCGTTGAATACGAACTTAATAATGTATCATATTATATTATTAAATCGGCGAATATATCATAAAAGTAAAAAGACAAAAATTGATTCAAATGTGTAAATAGGTAAACATAAGTATTTAAAATATAATTTACAATCACACATTACACTAAGCACTTCACCCCAAGATCAGAATATGAAATTCCTTTGACCAATCTTATCCTGAACATCTCCTACATATTTCGATAGAAGTGCTGCATAGACTAGAACATTATGTGCATAAATAGCTGGAAGATTGATTACACACCAAAAGTAATTGAAGTAAATTGTAACTGATGTGAAGATTTCGAAAGCGATAAAGTTTCAACAGGTGCGACTGTGTGACCTTTGACTGTTTCCACTTAACACAGCTACAATTGGCAGCAGACAAAAGAAACTTTGTTTTTTTTTTATTTGATATTACTCTTTTAGACATTTTATTCTTTTTTGCATTAACCCAAACAGAAATAGACCAAACAGACACACACATGGGGAAAAAAGCATTGCATACATACAAACATATCCGATACTGGAATTGTTCCCACCATTTTGTAACTATTTGCGAGTGTGTGTGTGTGAGTGTGCAGAGTCAGAGCGACAGTCAAAGAGACAGACAGAGATATAGATATTAGTACACTTCGAGTAGTTCCTGTCGTTGACTTGCATTTACCAGACTGTCCTGACCAGTGCCCTTCCACTCCTTGTACAAGTCCCTTTCTCCCCCCTCCGTCACGCCCTTCGCCTCTTACAATGCCAGACTGAGTCTCAGTCTGACTGAGTTCGATACGAGGCCAAAGAGACGATAAAAATAGTAAATACAATAAAATTATAATTGTATATAGGAAAATCACAAGCTTTAGCACACAAACACACACACACAGAGAAAATATAAAAAAACGTGTGCTGGTGTATGTGTACACATACATATATGAATAAGCAGTCAGCCGGCCGGCCATTACAGCTGTATGCATGTATGTGTGTGTGTGAGTGTCAGAGAGTGTGGAAGGAGTGTGCAAGGAACTCTTGTGTTTATGTCTGTATGTAGCCAAGTGCGGTGCTCAGTAGCAGCGCCAGACACATTCACAGACGAACTGTTGCCCCCACTCTCACACACACACACACACACACACACTTGGTGGCACATATGGACAAACTTGCTGTAATTCTTTTATACACATATATTTCTTTCATCTTTTTCTGTTGTTACTAGATTTTTTTCCATACACTGTCCCAGTTCGGTTCGTGAAAAGTTTAATGGCACGCCGGGCCTGGCGATGGGTAGGATGTAGAGGAGGGAGAGCGGAACGTTAGGGAACGGAACAGAACAGACGGAACTAAACGGAACAGACGGACACTGCTTGAAAGAGAAAGTAAAAATTCTTTTGCTTTAGCTTTTGCTTTGGCTGCTGTTGCTTTTACTGCTGCTCAATGGCAAAAGACCTTGCAATTTTTATACAGTTGTAAAAGTTTTATTCGATATGTGTTTGTTTGGCAGGAATAGGGGGTAGGGGATAGGGGATAGGGGTTGAGGGTAAGTGGGGGTTGGGGTCTAGTCGACACAGTTATTTGCCACTCCATTGGTTATGAGCTTAAATGTCTGCGAGTCTCTGTGTGTATGTGTGTGACTCACAAACTCACACATGAATCTACTTATGTGCATGGTTATGTACATAATATATGTACATATGTGTGTGTATGTGTGCACATATATAGGTTGTTGAATTTGAAGGTTAAGGGCACAAACGTGAATGGCCACAATAGTCATCGTTAATGGCAGTAATCCAGTTAAACACTGCTTAATGTTTCAATGTGAATCAGTTTAAGGATTCCCTCTAAGCATACATGTATGCATGGCTGTGTGTGGGTGTCTGTGTGCATGTGTATGTGTGTTTATCAATTGAAGCTGATGATATCAATGATTGCTTAAGTGTACGCGTGCCTTAAAGCTATACACCTTAGCTCACAGCTTATTTCGCATACTCCTTTATTAAAAAACTGCTAAATTATTAAACTGATATAAAATATTTGTGAGGCTTCAATAACTAACAACATAAATTAAAATTAATAATTATATTAAAAGTGTTTAAAAAACACAAATTATAATTTTAATGCTTTTAGTTAAGATTTCCTTCTTCTGCCGCTAACGTAGAATGCAGCTTCTTCTAAGTAAACTAATTGTTGCTCTTTGGCTCCTTTTGTTGCTCTTAAGTCGTTGTTCTCTTTACTCTTTTGCACACTCTCGCCATTTTCACTCACACACACAAGCTCAAGTCTCGAGTGCCGCCTTTGCTGCTGCTCCAAGTGTTGTTTTGCATGTCGCTGTGTGAGTGCCTATCTGCGGTTGTGTATGTGTGTGTGCGTATACACTGTACAGGTTTGTAAGCTTGTGAGCGTGCTCAAAAGAAAGAAATCATGTGTCAGTCATGCGCAAAACGTGTTTTTCATTTTAAAATCGCGTGTCCCGCTCCTTCAAATGGCAACAGCAACAGCAGCAGCAGCAACAGCAATAGCAGCAGCAGAGCTCAGCAGCTCCTTTGCATGCCTCGCACTTGCTTAACCGAGACGGAGGCGGAGCATATTGTCATTCGCTTTTAGCTCCTAAGATACACCAACACCGACACGGACACGTCGGCCTGCCATCATCTTGAGCAGTCTAACCCATAACCACTTAAGGCTTGAATGTATTGCAAAATGTTGGCATCAGACCTGGCTTGGCTTTTTGGGCCATACGAAAAAGCCATTCTCATGCCAAACTTCCTCAAAATTTGCAATGCTGCACCTGCTGCTGTTGCTGTTGTTGCTTGTGTTTGTGATGGAAAGAGGGAACGCAACAGGCTACAACTGATTGAGCACTGGGGTCACTGCTACTGGACGGGGATGTTTTTTTGCCATTTGCCAGCAAAGCGAGAGCTTCCCACGACACAAGCTACTCACGTTCTTCTTCCACTTCTTCTTCTTCTTATTGCTGCTGCTGTTGTTGTTGTTGTTTTTGTTTTTGTTGTCGTTTTCTGCATACAACACGAAGGCAGGTAAACAAGTTATAAATCGTGGGTCTCGTGTGCTTCGGCTTTGAGACTCGTGAAGTCGCCGATGACGATGGTGACGTTGGCGAATGGTTTGTTCTTGTTGCTTATTCGTAGATTCTCGCGGCTCTATCTGTGTGCGTGTGTATGTGTGTGTCGCTCTGTATGTATATGTGCTGCAATTTGGAGCAGGCGCGAACTCAACGCACCAATTAGCATATTCCATTGTCTCTGTGTGTGTGCGTGTGTCTGTTAGTATACGCGTATATATATATATGTGTGTGTGTGTGTGTACTCAGGCCTTTTCATTTTTGGCATTCCTACGAACTTGTCGTCGTGCAGCGAATTGTTAGTGGCATGGGGGCGTGCCACAGTTCATTTCGCCGTGTAAATACACAACTCAATGAGCGGTGTGAGAACTTTTGATAACTGTATTGGTACTTGTATGTATCGGTGTGTATCGGTGTGTATCTGTGTGTATGTGTGCGTGGTTTATTTACATCTACCTCGCGAGCTGTCCGTAAAACTTTAAAACGCGACGCGATTTTATTGGAGCTTCGTGCGAACATGCGACTCGCCCTTTGCCGTGTCGTGGGAGCGAGCGAGTGGGAGCGAGACAAAGGCGGTGGGGAGAGCGGGAAAGCAAGGCACTGAAGGTGATGGTGAGGGTGAGGGGTCCCCAACAACCCCGAAAAGTGCAAATTGTACATGGCGCGCGCATTGAGCATTCGCTCAACATATGTACATGCCATGTATTCGCTGCTGGCGAATGGAAACGCATTATTTTTGGGGCCATGTGCTTGCATTCATTATGTGCGTGCTGCGTGCTGTACGCTGCGTGTGCATCTTAAGTGTGTCACACTAACTAACTCACCCTAATTAATTTTAAGTTTTCTTTCCTACCTCCTTCTTCATCTTTTTAATGTCTTGTCTTTTCTGTTTTTTTTTCACCTCTCTTGCAGCAGCCAAACTGTTTGATAACGGCTTGAAGTTGGATATTTCCAGCTACTCACACATGAACATACGCATGGGCACCAAGGGCAAGCGACCCTTGCGCAGCTTGACCCCCCGCGACAAGATCCATGCGATCCAGCGCATTCACGATGGTGAATCCAAGGCTTCGGTTGCCCGGGACATCGGTGTGCCCGAGTCTACGCTGCGTGGTTGGTGCAAGAACGAGGACAAGCTTCGGTTTATGTCCCGCCAGTCGGCAGCGGATAAACTCTGCGCCGATGCGCTGGCAGATAAGCTGGAGGGATCGGTGGGACCGCTGTTGGGGCCGCCAGAGAAGCGGCAGCGTTTGGACAATACTCCCCTGCCCCTCAATTTCTCCAACAAAATGAGCTTCGATGAGTTGGCCTATAAGCGATCGCCCCTCAACGGACTGGACTATAGTAGTGCCAACAAGGGTTTGGCCGACATGAACTACAATGGCCTGCCCGTGGACTATGTAGGCTTCAATGGGGCGGCGGTGAAGAATAAGGTCTTTGGTGCGGATATATCACGATCGGGTCAGTCGGATCCATCCCTAAATGCCATCAGTCCGCTCTCAAGTCTCACACATCTCTCGGGTCTCAGCGGCATATCCCAGTCCCCGCTTGCGATCAGCTTCAATGAGCTGACCTCTAACCTCAATCTGTTGGCTCAGCTCAATCCTGGCCTGGCTGCCATGTCCGGCTTGAACAGCTTTGCGGCAACCGCCAATACACTGCGCTCCTCAAATCCCACAAAGCCTCAGCCTCAGATCGGTCAAGCTCAGGTGCAGAGTCCGCGCAGTGACAGCGGTGAGAGGGAGCGGGAGAGGACTCCGGCGCTGTCTGTCAAGAATTGGGCTAAGCAGAAGCCAGCGGGCAACAGCCTGAACCCAGGAGACACCTGTGACAACAAAGGTGGTAGCATCAAAAGTCCGAGTCCCTCGCTCGCACCGTCCCTGGTAGGCTGTGTGGGACCACTGTCGGGTCTACCCGATGATCCTCTGCTCTACTGGCTCAAGTCACAGCAAGCGATGCTTGGCCTGAACAGTCTCTATCCTCCGCCCGTGTCTATGGGCGTTACCAGTCCTCCAATTCGCTCCTCGACTCCCCAGCAGATCAGTCAGTTTGCCCACACACCACCCATTCCATCAGCTCCACTGACCCCATCCTCAACACCGTCCGGCAGTCTTGATGACAAGAACACAGCCTGGTTCAACTGGTGCAAGGCCTTTGGCGCCAGTCTCCACTCGCTTAACCCCAATGCGGCAACGCTGGCAGCTCTACAGGCCAACTCGCTGCACCAGCAGGCAGCGGGAGCAAATAATCCAGAGTCCTCGCATGTGGAGGACATTGCCAAGCCGCCATTCGATAACATACTCTACTCACAGCTGACCAAGGAGACGGGAACTCCGTCGGTGCGCAGTCTGTCCTCCAACGAGCATAACCAACTGGAGGCTAACGATGCGGGCACAGATCAAGAGGTAGATCCCGAAGCCGAAGCTGAAACCGAAGCGGATGCCGAAGCTGATGCTGGGAAACCCGAAGATCTGTCGGCGAAATCGGTTAAGACCGGTAGCTCTTCCTCGAATCCGAGTCCTACGCTGGCATCTCCCAGTCCGCCTGTGAACGACAGTCGAGATCAGACTCCCGAGCTGAGCCACGAGCCGACCAGTGTTGGAGAGGAGTGCAAAACAGTGTTGAACAATATCATCTACAAAATCGGTGCTTCCCACAATTCCTCCGCTAATCCGATTACCACCGAGGTCGGCTGCGAGTCCGAGACGAGTTTCACCAGCGAAACGCATCATCACAACAACAATGACGTCAGTGCCAGCAACAACAACAATAACAACAACAATTCAAACAAAACGGATGAGGAGGAGCGAGCCAAGTACATGGATTACAGCGGAGAGGGCGAAAGCGCGGACATCGAGGAAGTGGTGGCCATCAGGCATGGGGAGAAGTTCCTTCAGTGGCTGGAGAACTGCAGTAATCCCCGTGTGACCGCAATGCAATTGATGCAGCTACGATTCCTGATCGCAGCCATCAAGTCCAGCTGTGATACGTCCACGGGACACGCCAATTGTCCCGGCGAACGCGACAACGAGGACAATTCGCCCGAGGACTCGAGCAGAAACAAGACACGACGTCGCAAATAGGACAAACCGAAGTTGGCGCTTTCGGAGCCAGCCACGGATACGGATATGGAGACACCAGAGACGGGCAGTGGTACAGCCGGGGAGCGGCACTACTTACCTGCATCCCGCTGTGTACCCAGATTTCATCAGCCATTCACGCCGGCCGTGTATCAATCATCGGCCACACTGCTCAGCTCCCTGATCTTTCCTCCCTACGAATTTGTACACTGTGACCTCGACGACGATCCCGAGGATGCCGACAATGATCCCGAGGATGCCGACGATCCCGAAGACTGCCAAATAACGGGCGAGTATCGTCAGAGCGAGGAACCCAGTTCGAGTAGTGATGACAATGTACAGCATGATGACTTAGAGTAAACGAAATTTCTTCCAATTCATTATATCTATGTATGTTTTTTTAACTATAATGTAAGCCGATCTCTGATCCTGTTTGATATATACATTTTGGTTAGTGTCTGCTGTGTTTGCTACCCACTAACTTCATACTAAACTAACTTTAATCCCTAAGATTTATTATATTTTGTAAATACTAAATTCCTGCATTTTGTTCGCTTATTTGAAATTGAAATCATTTTAAGACGCAAAGAAACAAATTTAAAAAACAAAAAACTTAAATATTTAATGTTTTTATGCATACTATTTAGAGAAATGTTAATGCTTGAAGTTTTTAGTTATAGTATTTATATCTAAGAACTATAGTATATAGTATACAAATACGAGAAATCTAACAAATACTATAAGATACAAAAATATGACAGACTTCAAGACGGACAGTCGGACAGTTGGACAGAGGGACAGAGGGACGAACTAAAGCGAGTCAATCGTATTGATCGGATTTGATATTAGAAACTTTTTATTATTAATTATAATAAATTACTCATGCAAATATTGAAAACATGTGCTCATAAGAATTTTACCAATTTGAAATCCATCAAATATTCAAATAAAATGAAAATGAAAATGAATTTATGAATTTATAAATGTAGATGTATTCATTTTGAAACCATGTTTAATAAAAACATTTGACTTAGACAATTTTTATGAAATCAACTGGCTGTTTCTTTTGAGTTTCTTTTGGACACAAAGCTGACACAAGTTTGGTAAGTATCTAAGTTAAAAGTGGAGACAATCAGTGGATTGGACTAGCAAGAAAGACAGTCGAGACAGTCGAGTCAGCCGACTCTATAAGACTCGTTATAGCTCGCATTTTTCTATACAAATAAGCAATTTTGATCTGTGGGAGCTATAGGATATAGTTAAATTGGATATATACATAATTTGGTCAAGATAGCTAGTAGTTTTTAAGTTTGGTACGGGCTGAAATAAACTTTCGCTCCAAATTTGGTGGCTCAAGATCTTCTACTCTAAGTATCTTAGTATTCATACAGACGTGCATCGCTATAACGTCTTTTGCTGCTGATCAAGAATTTACATATATACTTTACGGGGTCGGAAGAGCTTATTTCGCTACTGACACAAGATAACAGTTTCGCAGGCTCGAATTAGCAGGAATTCGATTAAAAATTATCATTAATACAACTTATTTGGGTTAAGCAATATACCAATTAAGAAAACTTAATGAATAATGTATTATATTATTATTTTTTTAGCAAACTGTTTAAAAACTTTCCAACTCAAACATAGTTTACAATAAGGTGGCTTTCGGCACCGCCTAAGCAAATTATGATATGTTTTAGGCTATATCTGCAGTCTTAAATTTTTGGAAAAGTTCTAAAGTTGTTTCGAAATGAGTTGTAATCCTAGTGCTTACAGAACTTATACTTTAAGAAGCCAGGGGATTTTAATTATTACACTAAGTGGATAACTTAGATAAGCGTTGTAGTCAAATTTTAAATTTAATCTACGTCATGTGGATTCATTCAATGCTTCACTTAGCGTTTGTTGCCCATAACTAGTTTGTTTTGTTAGCTGTAGGATAACTCATAGTCAAAGAAAACATCTAGGATTTCTTACCAGATTTATGGGGTCCTCCATGGGTTCGTACTGCACAAAGTCTGCTACAAATTTGGCAATTTCCTCCACACTCGAAATGAGCTCGGGATACGCAAATGCCGTCGGTCGAATCGTAGTGCAAACCAATTTCTGTAAAATAACACAGCTTATGTAATAAATTCTGTAAAAAATTGGTAAAATGGGGTATACCTGAACATTGCACTCGTTGGGCGGTGCCAGGACCATAGCCCGACGCTTTGGATGGCTGAGAACAAACTGTTTCCGGAAGTTTTCGGCGTAGAGCAGGAGCAGACGCTCCTTTGGAGACAGTGTGTAGTACGGAGGTGGATAACATTGTGGACTATTCTGGAACTCTTCGATTTTCTCGGGAAATGAAAGATCTATTTTTCCAATATTCAGTGCTGGTTCACCCTCCGATAAACTCAATTCGGTCTCTATATTATCCGATCCTGTGTCCGCTTCTTCCATTTCGTGCTCATACTCGTAGTTAAAAAATGAATCCCTCTCGTCGGTTAAACGTTCTTCGATCTCCCTGAGCTTCGCGGCATGTCGATTCGGGTCTATTCCGCCCGATACCTGTTTGTTCTTCTGGAATAATACTTTGGACATGTTGATGCTTGTCGGTCAGTCCCTTTAGTGTTTTCTGTTCGCAACAAATGTGAGTTTCTGTTGCTATAACAACATCAATTTTTTTTACAAGTTTATTTGAAAAGCACGTTTTTGTTAAAGGGGAAGTAATTTAAAATTTGACGAATTGAGCGAAGGGATATGTTTTTATATGTATTTAATATATTTACAGGGTAAACTTTCTCTCATAAGCGGACGACAGCCGTCGAGCAAATTTTGCGTGTTTGATACTTGTGTCAACCTAAAAGAGAGACAAATTGTTCTGATGCATCATTAGGATCACAGAAAAATTGTCCGCTTATGACGGGCATCCGATTATTAGTGGTAAACGTTAAAAGGGGTTTCACTGCATTAAATATTACATGTATTGAGAAAAGTCGAAAATTAATAGGTTTAAAAATATATATCTTTATAATTTTTTTTTAATCATTATTAATTATGGACAAGAATTTATGTATTTGTTGAATTTCTTTTTATTTTGAATTACTTTCGTACTATATCTAATGTTTCTGATTGATTTGTTAAATGTTTAAAAACATTTGATTCTAGTTACGTTGCATTTCAACACATCCTGCAAGTTATAAAACAAACAGCTTTTGATCTTTTGCAATGCATTTATGAACAGATGGCGCTTCTTGTAACAGACAAAAGCTTAATGTTAAGCACAATTTCTAAACAGTTTTGGTGTATTTAAATATGCTGTGTTGACTAACGATGGAAATAGTGGTGAGTTTATAGCTTGGACACAATTGCTGCTGAATTAGTTTGGTTCGAAACTCAGCTAAGTGCATACAAAGTGGTGTACGTAATTTGCAAAAAAATTATTTACAAATAAGCAAACGCTAATTTAGGTAAACTTTTAAAATAATCATTAAAAAATATATTTTTTGTAATTAATTTATAGATTATTATAGATTATTTAACTTTATCGTTTGAATACTGTTGTTGCTCAGACTTGGAAGCATTTCACAGTTTTAGAATAACTGTGCCTTTGCGAAAGGTTGTAGCACAGTTTTTAGAGTTTGTGCCCAACTGACTACATTGACTAACAGCCTATAGATGGCGCTTTATACCTTCCAATTGTACGTTTATTTGAAAAACAGTTGTTGCTTTGGAATTTAAGTAATGTCAATTGTGATTTTAAGTTAAAGAATTGAATACATTTGCATTATATTTATATTTATTATAAATAATTGTATATTCAAAAATATATGTAAAAATTATTTTATATGTATCGGAATATAAGTAAATAAATAATTTAAAGCTATTTACAAAAGTGTTTCACTTTGAAATCGAAACACGCACAGTTGAAACTGTATAATTAATTTGAAATTATATTAAAGTTACGATTAAAGACAAGAGTTTGGTTCAATGCCCGCATATGAACACCCATTTCAGTTCTTTTGAACGAACTGATTCAATCAATGAAATGATCGTTGAGGGGACCATGCAACTTGTTTTCCTCATTCTCTTGCTGTCTTTGATTCTGTGAAGCTTGATTCATAAGATCCAGAAACGAACCATATTCCAGGTTCTGATTCGATCTATTTCTGAGTCCTTCATCGCCATCATCTTGGAAATTGTAGTCGAAATAATCAGAATCGGAGTCCATTTTTGTGCTCAGTGGGAACTCCAAATCGCTGTAACCCAGATCATCGTCAGAATCATTGGATCCATCGTTGTACTCCGAGGAGTCCATGCCATGCTGCTGATAGAACATCTGGATCAGATCATCCACACGCTCCGAGGGCAAGTCCGAGACCATTTTGACGGCAATCTTGCGGCGATAGCGCTTCAGGGGCTTCAAGGGTTGATCAGCGAGTTCGAAATTGAAAGAAGTTTTCAACATACGATTCGAATTCTTCAGATTTTTAGTCAGTGTGCGTAGTAGACGTTGGAATCGAAAACTGGATTTTTTAATTGCATTTGTATTTGGTAACTCATTCGAGGCACTCAAATACTTTGGATTCTCCTTAATAAAGCGATGCAACAAGTCCTTTGTACCCTGTTGATCCTTCTGTGATTTGAGTAGTTCCACTAAAAATATTAAGAGAGTAAAATAAGAGTTAGTTAAACAGTCGATAAATTGATTACTTTTAAAAACACACACCTTTTTCTGACGTTAATCCAAGTTTGTTTTGAAATGTTTTCCATTCATCATTGCGATTTTGAACGGCAGCGTTTTTAGTTGGAGCAGACTCCTCCGTGCTCCTGATGTAATATCCCAGGCAACTCTGCTGTGACGTAATCAGCAGTACTACCAAAATTCTTAGACCTCCAAACATGTTGAGCTATAGACTTGTAACAAGCAACGTAGACTTTAAAATGACGTACTGCCGTAGGAAGCACTGGCTTAAATACCATTTCTGGCAGGAAACTCAGCTCGGAGTCAGCACCAAGAGCGAGAGAATGAAAGAGAGAGAGGAATGGTAGAGTAAAAGAGACAGAGTGTGCGAGTAATCGAAAAAAATGCTGGCTTTGTTGTTTCTGGGTAACACTTAGCGGCTAGCAGTGGCAATTAAAAGGCAACAGAAACAGCTAACAGTGAAATTAACGCTTCCAGTCAGAGACAGGTAACAATCAAGCGGCGACTGCGGCTGCGACAGCGACAGAGACTGCGAATCAAAATGCAATTGTGTCGTAGATGGAAACGAGTGTTTCATGAATGTAACTGGAAGGATGTAAGGATGTTAGGATGTATGGACTGACGGCTGGACGGACGAATGATTCGTGATCGCCGCAGGTAGTTGCTCGCCTTTTAAATGTGAAAGGAAGTGCATATAAATCCTAGCGCCAGCCATAAAGGGATCAATGTCTTGGTCGTGATCCTGTTTGAGGTCCTGACTGCTCCTCGCGGTCTCAGTCAACAGACAAATGTGTCGCTAATTATGCCCGAATGTGAGTGTGCGTTTTATTGATGCAATATAAATAATGTAAATGCGATTTGCGGTGCAGGGCGACACGCGAAGGCAAATGCGGGTACTAGTCTATAATTATCCGGCGCCTCTAATGATAAATGTATGACAAGCACAGAGACTAACAGATGTGGCCTAAACCCAAGCACAACTAACTTTAATCTTAACTTATAAATTTGTGCAATTTTTAAATTTAGTTTGAAGTTTTTTTTGACTCGTACCAGAATTGAGTTTACTGATTTTTGTTTTGATTGCAACGCGACTGGGTTAAATTTGTTGGTAAGACGCGCACTTGCCGACGCCATTAGCTAGCCATGTTTGTAGAGGGACTTAGCCACGGAGACGACTGACCACTGACGGCTGACGAGGAACGAGAAACGAGGAACGATGATTGACAAATACGAATATGGATCTGAAAATGAAAATGAAACTGCAACTGATCATAGAAGTAGCTAAGTGCAGATACCTCTTGGACTGACTGACTGTGTCTGCATATTCAGCCAACGTCGCGTGCCTGATTTGTTTACCTTGTGTTTTAAATGTCGCGACTGTAACGTAGTCAAGTTTTATGATTTCCGGTGTTTTGATAACATCGAAGTGGCTTAACCTGTACAAACACAGTTGAGATATTTGAGTTTTAACTGACCAGGCATCCTTAGCATATACCTTTTGACTCCAATAAAATGCAGAAATATTTATAAATAAAACTCTGCTTTAAACAAAGCGCAAAAATATAAAATATATCATTGTAAACATAAATGTTTATCATATTTAAAGGGAAATAAATAAATAAATTATTATTTAAGTGAAAGAAAAAGTAATACAACTCAAAACAAGTAAAAACAAGAAAGAAAAGTACAGTCGAGCGCGCCCGACCGTATAATACTCTCTGCACGTTGAAACAAAAACAATCTAAGCATAATCAAACACACATCAGTTTGTTTGTATTCGAATACACATTCGTTTGGCAATATGTATATGATGCAAATATGTATGTATGTATGTTTGTATTCGGCGCAGCCAGCGACCGCGGGTAGCGCTGCCTACACACAGGCAGCGAAAACGTTCGAACATGTGCTTGTGTGTTTCTATCTCGCTTGCACCTATGGGTTGATATTGCGTTCAATTATCAATATTGTAACGCTTCTAGTTTTCTTGTTTATAGTCCGATTTTAATGCGCCTTTCAGTATAGTTTAATATAGTTAGTCTCCACACGAATTATATAATTACAATACTGTACGATACGAACAAGTTCGCCAAACCCGGCATTGAAGGTTCTTTTTTATCAAATGTGGGAAAAGTGGGCGTGGCAGTCCAAAATTTTAAATGGCAACGCAACTATGCTGTCGCTAGGAACTCCGGTACCAGAATTGGTGATCCTAGGTGCCATAGTTACTGAGATATTTGCCGAAAACACCAATTTTTTCCGAGGTGTGTCCAGTTTTTTGCTTATTGTGGGTGAATGGGGCGTGGCATCGAAAAAAAAAGATTCTTGTATTGACTGACTAAATATGTGATCGTTTGACACCAAGCTCGAACTTGTAGCTCTTACCATCTCTGAAATCTGTTTGTTCATACGGACAGACAGACAGACAGAGAGACGGACATGGCTATATCGACTCGGCTTGTGATGCTAATCAAGAATATATATACTTTATGGGGTCTGCCACGCCTCCTTCTGCCTGTTACATACTTTTGCGCAAACCCAATATACTCTTGCAGAGAGTATAAAAAATCCACAGTAAGAAACAACAGAATTTACAAGTGCCCAGTTTAAGCAAACTAATTTTGTGCATAGCGAACAGCTGTTAATTCTGTTTGCCTGGTATTTCTGTTAAAATATGTGCAACTCTTAAGCTCACGAGATTAGCGAAAAACATCAGCGATCAGCTAAAATTGAAGATTTTCCTAGCTGATTTACCAGGCGAACAGAATCTGCAGCAAGCGACATTAATGTTAGTTCTATGTTAATTTTAACTCAATATTAATGTGAATTCAATGTTAATGTTAATCCAATGTTTATGTTAATTCAATGTTAATGCATTGATTAAGTTAATGCAATGTTAATGTTAATCCAATGTTTATGTTAATGCAATGTTAATGCAATGTTACTGCGATATTGATGCAATATTGATGCAATGTTGATGCAATGTTGATGCAATGTTGATGCAATGTTGATGCAATGTTGATGCAATGTTGATGCAATGTTGATGCAATGTTGATGCAATGTTGATGCAATGTTGATGCAATGTTGATGCAATGTTAATGCAATGTTAATGCAATGTTAATGCAATGTTACTGAAATGTTACTGTAATGTTACATCAATGTTAATGCAAAGTTAATGTAAATGCAATGTTAATGTTAACCCAATGTTAATGCAATGTTAATGCAATGTTAATGCAATGTTATTGCAATGTTAATGCAATGTTATTGGAAGGGTAATGTTAATGCAATGTTAATTTTAATGCAATGTTAATGTAATGTTTATGTTAATTCAATGTTAATTTTAATGTAAATGTTAAATAATTTTTGAACTGCGGCCTGCTGATCTTCCTGTTTGCCTGGTATTTCAGCAAGAATTTCTAACGATTTTGGGCACTTCAGATCGTAGCGGTCAAGCAAAAAAAATCCGCGAAAGGCCAAAATCAAAGATTTCTTTGTGTGAAACACCAGGCGATCAGAATCAGCAGAAAGCGACAGACTGTAATTTATATTCAATTACAGCGAGTAGAGTGCGGGAGCATACGCAAACAGTAAACAGAGAGTGCTCCTTGTTAGCGCCACAGATGACAGCGAACAAACACACAAACCGTTCGTGCGCTCTGCTGGCGTCCGCGAACAATCACACAAACAGCTGCAGAGATCTCTGAGCGCAATTAGCGCAGAGAGTGGGAGCCTGCTTAAGCTGTTAATGTTAATTCAATGTTAATGTTAAATAACTTTTGTACTACGACCTGTTGATCTTTCTGTTTGCCTGGTATGTCAGCAAGAATTACTGACGATTTTAGGCACTGCAGATCGCAGCGGCCAAGCAAAAAAAAATCCGCGGAAGGCCAAAATCAGAGATTTCTTCGAGTGAAACACCAGGCGATCAGAATCAGCAGACAGTAATTTAAATTCAAATACAGAGAGTAGTGTGCGTGAGCATACGTAAACAGTAAACAGAGAGTGCTCCTTGTTAGCGCCACAGATGACAGCGAACAAACACACAAACCGTTCGTGCGCTCTGCTGGCGTCCGCGAACAATCACACAAACAGCAGCAGAAATCTCTGAGCGCAATTAGCGCAGAGAGTGGGAGCCTGCTTAAGCTGTTAATGTTAATTCAATGTTAATGTTAAATAACTTTTGGACTGCGACCTGCTGATCTTTCTGTTTGCCTGGTATGTCAGCAAGAATTACTGATGATTTTAGGCACTGCAGATGTGCCTTTTTCACACATTTTGCTTCTGACAAACTTAATAGACCCCTCTATTTTTTTTATACTCTCTGCGTGCCAGTCCAAAATTTTAAACGGCAGTGCAACTATGCTGTCGCTAGGAACCTCCGTACCCAAATTGGAGATCCTAGGTGCCATAGTTACTGAGATATTTGCCGAAAACATCGATTTTTAGCGAGGTGTGTCTAGTTGTTTGCTCATTGTGGGCGAATGGGGCGTGGCATCGAAAAAAAAAAAGATTCTTGTATTGACTGACTAAATATGTGATCGTTTGACACCAAGCTCGAACTTGTAGCTCTTACCATCTCTGAAATCTGTTTGTTCATACGGACGGACAGACAGACAGACAGACAGACAGACAGACAGACGGACAGACGGACAGACGGACATGGCTATATCGACTCGGCTTGTGATGCTGATCAAGAATATATATACTTTATGGGGTCTGCCACGCCTCCTTCTGCCTGTTACATACTTTTGCAGAGAGTATAATAAAAGTAATTTTAATAAAATAAATTCATTTAAAGTTGAAACTTAAATAAAAGTTTATATTCTCTTGTTGTACCTACTGATCAACAGACTTTAAAAGCAACCCTCGCTGAAGCCTGATGTTTATATAATTTAAGCCCAAAATAATATTAAATCTTTTTTATTTATAAAACTAAATTAAACACTTGATTACACTAAGAATTAATGTTCTTTTATTGTTACCACTGGAGCAACCCTCGATACAGCTTCAAAGATATAAAAATAAAAAAATTTATGCTGAAATACAATTCCAAGTTCAATAAAATTCCATGTTTTTAATATTTACTCCAAAGCTAAGTACATTTAGAGCAACCCTCGCAGTAACTAGATATTTCCACATTGTAGTCATCTATTTAATTTTAGTATAAATATAAATTTAAGTCCTAATTTAAATAAAAGCTCCACTGTTTATTGTTACTGAACATCCACAAACTTTAAAGGCAACCCTCGCAGAAGCTGGATGCACATGCCACATCCCTAATGAAAATTTCGGTGAATTTGGCAATATGGTATCTGGTTTTGGTTCTGGTTAATTCAACACGCGAATAATTCCTAAAGATTTTCTTTTTATTAGAGCCGCGAATTCGGACAGTTTCTGACACTTGAAATTAGTGCTCACAGAATTGCTAACGGTGCTGGGTATGGGCAGTGTGTGTGCGCAGGACTCTCTCTCTCTCACTTTCCCACTCTCTCTCACTCTCCCACCCTCGCTCTCTCTGTTTCACTCCTACCGTTTAATCAGTGAGCGCATGCAATCAGGATATCTCGATGCTGTTTAAGAATTTATAGCATAATCAATTCAATTATTAAGTAACAAAGGATACAAGTTATGGGAACGAGCATATGTACATTTGTATCGGTAAATACTTGACTAACGGTAAACCTAATGCTTGACTTTCAGCACTCACAGTACACAGCATCCGCTCTCCCAAAATGACGGCGCCAAAGAGCAGTGCCACACTCTCTGAGAGAAAGGACCTCAGTAGCAAATATTTCACTAAGTACTCGGCATTCGAGTGTACTGTTATGAGTACAAGTTTTTTCATGTTGTTTTTGTGCTGCTTGTTAAAACAATAATACCACGTGCATGCCGATATCTCCGTAGTCCACAGTCAGTAGTTCACTGTCCACTGTCCAACGTCCACCGTCCGTAGTCGCTTTTTTATGTACGAAGCTGTCGTGCCTTTAGTCTGTTATTGTTTTCCGACGCGTTCATAGAGAATCGCCGCATTCCTCTATTTACATACCCTATAAAATAGAATATGCATTACATAAAATGCGTACAAGTGTTTTACTCGTTTTGTACCATAAACAATGAATTTTCCCATTTGCCGCATGGAAAATAAACTCCGAAAGTCGTGTGTGAATGGAAATCAAAAAGTTGTACTTAAAAAGAAACATATTTATTCTTTAACAACGTAATAATAAATAAAATACATGCATAAATATTTTTTTTACACTCTGAGTTAATTGAACTCACATTAATGGATTATGAAATTATTCAGAATATTAGTTGACTCTAATTATTTACAGTAATAAAGCTCTTTGTGGCAGTGAATAGATTCATTTGCGTATATGCAAATGGATCCTACAGTTTCTCTCCACTGAGATTAACAATATTATAATAATTGTGATCGGGGAAACGCTCCAGTTCAATGTAGTCCATCTCCGTGTGGAGTAATTTGTCGAGCATTTTTATGATTTCCCCAAATGTGGGTCGCTCATTGACATCGTGGGACCAACAATAATACATAATGTTGTACAGTTCCCGCCGACAATGCTCGGGCTTCTCCAAGCGATAGCCGTCCCTAACCTGCAATTTATCAGAAAAGTAAATATTTATCACAAATATAGTATGAGTAAGTATAGTTTACCTTGCGCATAACATCAGCTGCGGATATGCCAGGATACGGCGTTGAGCCCAGTGTCACAATTTCCCACATTAGTATGCCAAAGCTCCAGATATCGGATTTTACAGAGAATATATTGTCATAGAGCGACTCGGTAGCCATCCATCTGGGGATTGAAATTGTATTTAACTTTAAAGTGTACAAGAAATTACAAAGAAAAGGTTTCACTTCATTTAACAGCCAGTTGTACCCAATATACTATTAGTATGTACCCATTGATATATTTCTTTGGACACAAAGTAGAGCAGTAAGCATAATAATAACTAATAATGTACCCAATTTGGTACAACGTAAACCATTAAAAATAAATAATAGCACTACTGCACCCAAGGTAGCAATAATGTACCAAATTCGGTACAACGTAAACCATTAAAAATAAAAATTAGCACGGCTGTACCCAAGGTAACAGAAATGTACACTTTCCAAAATAAGTTTATGAAAAAAGTAGCGCAATAAACTAAAGCACAAATCAAAATGTACCCACTACAGCTGTACCCACAACAAACAAAAATAAGCAGATAAAGCACAACTGTAGCAAAAGGTATAAAAATGTACCCACTTTAGCTTTAGGTTAAATGTACTAAAAGAAAAATTCAGCCATGCGGCCACAATTGTACCCACATAATTAACATTCTATGGTTTGAGTACAACTGTACCACTTTAAACTACCCAAACAGTACCTTATTGGCAGCTTCCCCTCGCTCTTCCGCTCGTAGATCTTGGATGTGATAATATCTCTGGCGAATCCAAAGTCCGCCACTTTGCAGGTGTGATCATCGGTGATTAAAATATTACGTGCAGCAAGATCTCGATGAATTATCTGAATCAAACAAATAAAATGTACAATTATTAAACAAAAGAAATTTTACTATACTATTAGTATTATAACTTACACCGCGTGATGTGAGATAATCCATTCCTTTGGCAACTTGGTACATAAACGATGTCAAGTCGCCCGAGGTAAGAACATTTGATTTACCGTGAGTGTTTCCATAATGTCTGCAAGTGGGAAAATGCACATTACTTAATGCTAAAGGACTCTTATAATTTGCACATACCTTTCAGCTCGTGAGTTTCTTAAGTATGTCTGCAGTTTGCCACGATTTACGTACTCGAGTATTACAAAAGTCGGATCTTTATCCGTGCAGCATCCGAGCAGACGCACGACATTCACATGTGCCTCCAGAGTCTTCATCACCTGACAGAGACAATATCAGATTGAATACATTAAAATACATTTGTATTGCCAATGAACACATTATCTACGCTCTAGCATCTTATCACTGAATAATCGTGATGGGCAATGGGCAATGGGTGATGGGCGATGGGTGATGGGCAATGTGTGATGGGCGATGCGTGAGTAATGGGATTACTCGTATGCGGTCAAAGTTTTCAATGTGAATTGCTTTTCAGTCCCAAGAGGCTCGTGCATCGTTGTGACTCGCTTACAAGGTCACAGACGGTGCTTTTTTGTTTTGCTACAACTTTTAAATAAATTGAGGTAGCAAACCATAAAAATAACTAGTGTGAAAGGCTGCAGAGCTGAGCGAACCGACTGCAAAAGACCCGGTACGAGGGATTTTGAGTAACAAAAAAGTTTAGCTAGAGTTACTGTGGACTATTTGTAAGCTCCCTTGGCTGGACAGCCACGGTTCTAGTATTTTTATCAGCCCTGGAAAGACGTCCGCCTAAGAGAACGTATTTAGTATGAAACCCACGCTAAAAAACTATAAAATTCGTTCGGCTAGGAGCGCTGTCCGCCTGAGGGAGCTGTCCGCGAGTAGAGCTTTCACTGTATGTAATATTGTAAACATCATTTCTTTTACACGAATTAACCCTAGGGGAGCTATACAAAGTCAGATTTTTATACAACTCAACTGATTACCAGGATTATATAAACCTTATATGCTAGACCACCCCTATTTCTGCTTCTTTACCCTTAAGCTTATACACCCTTCTACACTTCTAAAGTGCAGAGTCTTAAAAACTACAAATTTTGTTGAGGTTTCTCCCTACGCTGCTGCAAATCGTATGAGAATTCAAACTGATAGATAATGGGTACTTTTTATTCATAGTCGCACATTGATAACTTGGACAAATTGGCCGATAAAAGGAGTGAGGGACAGGGAGAGAGAGGGCGTGAAAGTTACTTGAATAGAAGCTGTTAGATTTTACTTTTTTTGGCACATAATTCTTTTCTTTGGCAACTTCACGCCCAGGCTGCATATATCATGAGAGCAACAGGGAGCAGTAGTAGCCGACTGAAGCGGCTGAAGGATGAAGGACGAACGGCGAACGGCGAACGAAGCGATGAAGGTGAATGCCACCCAAGACACAATGGGCAACTTTGACCTCAACTGCAAAGTTGAAGTTGAGCAAAGGACAGGCTTTGAGGACTTTGGCTTCACGCCCCAAGGACTCCAAGGACTGTAACCATTAATAATTTTTCATTGTAGTAAAATTAAAGTGCAATTATTCTTTGTTGCCGGCGTAATCCGCAGCACATGATATATCGCCATATCCTGCTGCTCCGATGGCTGCTCCGCTGCACGGCGGCAAATGCGCCTTTAATGATGAAGGACGCGGAGTTAAACGGCAACTCAAGAACATTCAAGTCAAGCCCTAATATGAGTACTCAGATTACTCAAAAAATAAAGGCTATAAAAAAACCTGCTCCAAATTCAATTCAATGTCGAGAAGTTGCCAACGGAGCCTGCAAAAGGCGCTGAGTAGAAATCCATTCCGAATTCTGAAACTGCGCAGGTCCAGACACTCCAAGAGAGTACCCCAAAAAACAAAAAAAAAAAAACACCATAAAGAATAGAAACATCCATTGTAGTGCTCGTAATTGAGAATGGGATTCAGTTGATTCTGTGTCGCAGTTTCAACCCAGTCAGCAACAGGAATCAGTTTGTGCCAAGGCGTTGGAGCGCAAGGACTGCTCCGTGTTTGCAAATCCGTCTGCGGGAGCGTGTTGATGGCCGTATCCGTGCTCGTGCTCCACAGTTTCCGCTGATTCATACACAAAAAAAATGCAGAACGAATGAAAAAGTCTAAAATCGCATAACGGTTGAATTTAATGTTTAATTTCCACAACGTGTTCATCATTTTATAAAAACGTGTTAATAGTTACAAAGTAATTAAATCTTTTGTGGATTCAACAGCAGTGAAATTGTAATTGATTGCCACTCGAATAAATAAATAACACAACAAACGTATTAACATAAAATATGTTAATAAATCAAGTGGATAAATCAACTTAAATCAGCCTTAATCAGCTTTAAACTGCCAACCAATATGCCAGCAAACAAAGGTAAATAATCAAATGTTTTGTTTTTATTTACAGTACTTTTAAAGCATTTAATTATGTAGGGATTGTCGGGATTCCATTAACTTAATATGCCTAAATATGCATATTGTCAATATAATTACATGCCCAAAATCAGATTAGGCCAGGTCCTTTAGACGCTGCTCTGTTACTGCTGCTGCTGCTGCTTATTACCCAAGTTCGTAAATAATTAAATATCAAGATTTAGATTAGACAAATTGGCATTTGTTTTCGCTGTGCCACATTTGCCACAGCTACCACACAGCCTGCAGGCAGCTACAGGGTCGTTTGGTACTCGTAACTTTTATAATTAATGTTGCTTGCGTTATAAATACTAATAGGCCAACATAACACACAGTAAACTTATGGTTAGCAAAGTTTGAGAAGTTTTGTTGCCAAGTATGAAATCAATAAAAAGAAAATAAATACGAAGCAACTGAGATTACTAAGTTGAATTCGCTTTGAAAAGTTCTTACTAAAATACTTAAATTCCTTAAATTTAAATTCCATTTCTTGATCTAAGCAAAACCTTTTAAATTCAGATTAAAGTCGATGCACAAAAGCTGTCACACTGTGAGGCAAATGATGACAGCTGTGAGCTGTGAGTTGGGAGTTGAGAGTTGGGAGTTTTCCCGCTAGAATAGTGGCTAAGATGTTAAAGTCTACAAGTCGCACAAGTCGGCACTGAAAGGAATTCTTTACAAACTTTTCAGCATCGTTAATTTTCAATTTAAAAAAGTTTTCATCTAACCAAAAACTCAAATGGCAGACCAAGACGAGGACCAGGGCAGGGCAGGGCAGGCCAGGCAGTGCCAAATGGCTAGAAAGCGCTCAGTAACCCAGTTAACGAATGTCAGCCAACTATGGAGTGTGAGCAGGCTAAAAGCCAAGGCAAAAAGCAAAGCGAGAAGTCAGAGAGCCATCGACTTAAGGGCAAACGCCAAAAAAAAAGGAAATCAGAAAATCCGAAAAGAAAGAAAAGTTCACAACAAAACGAGCGAGAAATTCAGCAAGTTACCGTTTTGCCAATTTAAGTTTTAAACACTTTTTGGCCCATACATTTCAGCGACTTATTTAACAATTGTGTTGCATTTGACAAACGCTGGGAGTTAACTGATTTCGAATGGGGAAAATCGTATATTTCTTGGTAAGAAATCAAGTTGAGATAAATGTAAAGAAAGTTGCTTGTTTTTCTTACCTCCAACTCGGAGAGTAAATCCTTCTTTTCAATTTCAGCTGCGCTTTCCTTTAAAGTTTTGACAGCAACCGTTGTGACATCTCCAGTACCTAAAAAGCCAGTAAATTTTCATATATAGAAAAAGTTAAGATATTCATGAGGGATTTCTGTGTGTGTGTGTGTGTGTGTGTGTCGATTCACTCACATATTCATAAAGCGATTCGTGCACATTCACATTCATTCCTGCAAATGCTCAAAAACACTCACCATCCAAGTCGGTGGCCTCGCAGCGCCAGACCTGCCCAAAGGCTCCTTCGCCGAGTATATTGAAAAACTTCAATCGATGTCTTGGGAATTCCCATTGATCGGCACTGGAGTCGTTGCCAATGCCAGCGCCATCTCCAGCAGTTATACGCCCTGTGGCCAGGGATGCACCAGGGTTGCTGCCAACAGCCATGACACCGGATGCGGCCATTGCTGCATCTCCGCCATTTGGGACACTTGTTGATAGCTGTGAAGTTGACTATCGCACCGCAATGGTTTGGTTTGGTCGACCCAACATTTTGTTGGTAGATTGTTTTCGACGGTTTGTTAGTTCCAAATGGTCGTGTTGTTCACGATAATAGCAGTGAATTGACAGCGTCATCGGTATGTGTTTGGGTTGATACGATTGTTATTATTATTATTATTATTATTATTAGTGTGTTTGTGGCACATTTGCAGCATAGATATTGCAAAATAGTGTTAGTTTATGGTTTGGCATTTTCTGATTTATTTTCCTAGATATGTTATCCGAAGTGCAAATCTTTATGCTTGATATATTGGTGCGATTTTCCTATCTCCAAACGAGTTCCCTATCAATTTGTTTATATCTTTACGCTAGTGAGAAATCTTTGTACATTTCTTTTAATAAACTTTGGGTTTAAAAAGTCTATTTGTTTAAAGAAATGTTTATACTTTAGTGCTTTTCATATTTATTTATTTTAGCCCCACTAATGATTACCTTAAAAACCTTTTCACTCCAGTCTATACAAACTCTAGCTAATCCAATCCAGTGTGTTTTCAAACAACACACTAGATAGCATAATTAAGCACTCTAAATAATAATTATGTAGTTGGATTATAATTAAAGTCCACAATTGGCTACACAGCAAAATTGAGTGGATTTTTGTGCAGTGTGAGTGCCATTTGCATATTTATTACAGTGTAGATTGTGGGTGGAATGGCTGTGAAACATGGCTGCTGTGTTGCAATGTTGCAACTTGAATGGAAACTGCTGCCAGCTACTTAAACCTGTCAAATCGTTGTTGACGTGCCGACAATGGATGACAGGAGGACACAGAGAGGCACCGGGAGACACGTAGAGACGCGTAGAGACACGGAGTAGCACATAGAGAGACACCGGGAGACATCGAGAGACACTGATATTTAAATCTCTACTTGGGCAGCTGTCTTTTCGATTCATGCCTCTTGTCCTTCGGCATGCCAGCTGACAAACCCACCACTGCTTTAAATCAAATGGGGGTTGCGATCGACCCAGTTTTTAACAGTACACGGGATGCTTCAATAAGTGTTTGTGAAATGGATGCATAAACAATTCATGTCGCTTGACAATGGAGTGCACGACTCGTGGGTAATCGAGTAAGCGGCTGAATTAAGTGGGAAGGCTTTGCTACTGCGAACCTTGGGTCTTACTAGCTGACTCCTATATCTCCAAACACCTGATATTACCAACTTGCTATAGCTAGATTAACCTACAAACCATTGCTCCTACCAGCTGATTCTCCTATTAATGAGAAGTCTCCGCTAAAACCGTTTCTTCAATGGAACAATTCTTTCGAATTCTTGCCTTAGAACTAATTCTCCTAACAGTTGACTGTGTAAAATGTCCTGAGTTGTCTTCCACCTGAGACCTTCACCACATTAGACACATATGACCGAATTCTTCTTTGTACCAGTTTAGCCACAAACTTATTTACCTTTATCCCAACTCTCTTTTAACCTAGCCGAAGGCACTTCGCCTAATACCTAGCACTTTTATTAACTATTTCCCATACAAACTCAATCTACAATTAACTACAGCTCCGGCAAACTGTTCTACAAACTGTTTCTCCTATTTCTATGTATGTTTAAAGTAGACATATTAATTGTTCCCTCTATAAGCTGTTCCAAACCGATTCTCCTCTTTCCCATGCACCAACACTTCTCTCTCTACTACAAACTATTTTCCTCAGTGCCACTGCTCCTACACACTATACTCCTACGCACCACACTTTCAACCTTCTTCTATGATTTTATCTTACCGTTATTCCCAGCTGCTGGTCCCGCTCCCATGGCACATAACGATTGGCGAAGGCGACGGGTCCGTTCCATTGTTGCATTACCATTGAATTGCGACTGTCATCGGTTATTGAATTATTTGCATTCGATTTTTTAGCCAATTCCTCCTTTTCCTTGGACTTCTTGAGGGTTTTGCTAAAGGCGCACAGACGCCGACGGCATAGATAACCAAAGATGGCCACAAGCACGGCCAGCAGGCTGCCAACGCCTATGATAATTGGTATTGAGGATGACTTGATGGTGAAGAGAGTGATGGTGCCCGCACTTCCACCCTGTTCCTCCTTTGCCGTTTTCTTTGACTTCGTGTCCTTCTCCTCTTCAAGCTCCGGCTGAGATGTTCGCGCATGGCCGGAAGTATGATTAGCAATGGGTGTCAACTTGGTGCGACTTCGGGGTGTTGTTGAAACTGAACTTTTTGTTGATGCCGATGTGGAAACATCGATTGCATCATCCTCTGCTGTTGTGGTTGAGGGCGGCGGGGGTGGATAGTAATTAGCATACGCAGGTAGACCGTAATTACCAGCATTATTTGTCGGAAATCCCGGGGGCAAATTAATGTTTGGCCGTCGATTTGGCAGGCCATTTCGAATTGACTGCACGCCGGGCAATTGATCAAATGCGGGCAGAAACTGTGAAATATTTTGGACAACATTCGATATGGAGGGCGGTGGGCGTGCACCAAAGCCGTGGTAACCAGTGCTCTCCCGTCGTCCCAGTATATTGATAAATACTTCATTCTTTGCCGTATACCGTCCGTCCGACACCGTTATGTAAATGAGAAAATTCTCACCGCCCTGCAAAGCGAAAATAGGATTTTAATTAAATTGAAAAAAACTGTTTAATTTGTTTATGCTGCACTTACACGCCCCGCAAGACTTTCGTTGAGATAAACTACACCCGTGTCCCGATCTATGCGAAAGGGCAGTTTATTACGCTCCGGACTGTTTGACTGTTGCTGACCCGGAGTCAAGAAACGCGGCTCAATGCCAAATATCAGATCATCACCGTCAGCGTCTTCGGCACGCACGCGGTCTATGATCTGTCCCACCTCCTCCGCCTCCGAAATGCGCCAGTTTCGCTCCCGCACATACAGAATCGGAGGTGCGTTCTGTTCCTGAGCCACTGCTATAGGGAGATGCAAATAGATTTATTAAAATTTAATTAAAGTTAGGGATTTGTGAAGTAAAATAGCTTAATAGCAAACTAAGAGCAGTCGTGAGTATTAACCAAAGTAATAAAGTTTTATGTAGAAGTAAAATTAATATTAGCAAGAAAAAACGGTTGTCTTCGGCTCACCGAAGATTAAATACCCTTGCAGTCATGAATATAGCAATAATTTGGTTTCAATCAGCAATTATATGCTATTATAGCTTATGATATAGTAGTCCGATTTTGATGAAATTTGGTCAGCAGATCGGACACAATTAGAAATTAATTCTGCGTGAATATCGTTGAAATTAGTCAAAAGACACAGAATATGTTCATACTAAGCATTTGAATCGATTGTTGCTATGGGAACTATATGATATACTGGTCCGATCTGGCCGATTTTAACATATGAACTGCGTCCAGATATATAGCTTTAAAACTGAAAGACTAATTCACATAGAAATAGACGGACAGACGGTCATGGGTAAATCGACTCGGCTGTTCATGCTGTTCAAGAATATATATACTTTATGGTGTCGGAAACGCCTGCTTCAATGCGTTCCTCCCCAGAAAAACCCATATAATACTATGTCAGAGGTATTGGAGAGTAAACTTATGCCTATAATATAGCAAATTGTATATAAATAAGCAGGTTTTTATACAAAAATATTGTTTTTATTAAGATCGGAACATAATATATATAAGTTTAGGTTGATTTTACTATAAGAGCGTTAAGAAAATAGAATTTATACGTAAATTACCCAACCACCAGATTACCATACACATATGATTCAGTCCTCTTATAAACTGTTTCAAACTGATTCCCCTAATTTCTAATCTGCCACAAACACTTCCCTTTCTCCTACGTACTGATATTCCTCAGTACCACTGCACCTACAAACCATATCTCCTACGCACCATACCCCCTACGTCCCTTCTATTCCACCTATGATAAACTTTTAAAGTTGTACTTAAAACCCAAGCTATTAACAAGTTTAACGAAAACTCATTTTAGTAAAATTCATTTCATAATGTGTAATTAGGTACACTTTAAATAATTGCCAGCACTTTCACTGACTGTCAATTCGAGGGCACACTGTACACTGTACCATAAGTGACCTCCACTCGTGGACCAATCGATAATGAATTACATCACGATTGAGTAAGACACATCTGTACATGCATGTGCATGCATAAATAACGTAACATGCATCTGCTCACTTACACTGCCCTACAAGAACTCAAATACTTGTCATAAAGCAGCAATCATAAATTTTTGAAACGTCTTTAAGGTCACAATTCGTATGCAAAGTTATAAATAAATAAACTGCAATTTTGACCTTGTTTTCGTTTTAAGCTGTGGCCCACTGTAAACTCACAGCTTACAGTGTTAAGTAATTTGTAAGCAGCAGCAGTGTGCAGCAATGCGACTAAGAGATACCCTGTACACAGAACTTTCTTATAGAAGCTGTATAAATTTGAGTGCGTAAGCTAAGAAAAACTTCAGTTTGAGACTTAAACTTGTTAGTACCCTATAAAAAAAAGAGTTTTCTTTTAAATTACTTAATAAAAAAAGCTTTTAAGATATAAAATTAAATTTTTTAATTAAATTTGGAGTCATCTCTTAAGCATAGTTGCAATTATATTCCTTTAAAAAGCTATAGAAATAAGTTAAATTACTTTAGCACAAAACTAGTACACCCGCTTGTTGGCAAAATGACACTGGGTACTAAAACAATGTTTGCACATAACTTCTCTGGCTGTAGACAACTTTTGCATTGTCAATATTATCACAAACTATATTATGATTAAGTTTGATTCTACAGATGAAAGGCATTTCAAGTAGCCGACAACTCTAGTTGCAGCAAGTACATGACTTTGGCAACTAGTAGGGGGGAACTAGTGGCGTGTGCATTAAGCAACTTGTTGATGAGACTGTGTAGGAGGAGGAGCACTGTGTGGACTAAGAGAAACAGAGTGGAAGAAAAAGGAATGCAATAAGGAATGTGCACAATTGAAAACCCACACTCAAGGCTGATAGACCAGGAATGCACTAATGCCCGTTATGGTCCAAGTTTACCGTTAGCAGAGTGCACAGTACACACTACACAGTACAAAGCACAAAGCAAAGAGTACAGAGTGCAGAGTGAAGAGAGTACAGTGCATAGGGTCCTAGAGACTGAGATTTTGCAGTTGATTTCAGCACGCAATGGATTTACTTGGCGAAACGTGATACCATTTGTAACTGGCAAAAGCAGAGGGAGAAGGAGCAGGAGGAGGGGAAGGAGGGGGAGAAGTAGGGAAGCTGTAGCTGCAGAGTTCAAGTTGTTGGTTTTTTTTGCTTCAAAACCGGTTAAACTCGCATCTTAGCCATTTGCCAGACGACCTTCAGCCACACATTCAACTCCAAAATGTAAAATGCTCGTGAGTCCCGAGCATTGTAAAATGTATTCAAATTTACGCGAGAGAAATTTCGAGTGGGAGCTACAAATTGATTGACTCGCCGCTCTTCGCTCACTGCTCTGCTCTCCTCTCACTGTCCTCCCCTCTCTCTCAGTCTACTGGGTCTCTAACTGAACCGGTTACGAACAGTTCATTTGTTTATTAAGTGTTTTCCAGCACATTGTATCTATTACTGAAGCGGATTTATTATAAGCGGATGCTACTTTTAATTTAAATATAATACAGCTGCAGATATGGCAAACATAAATTAATCAAATGGCTGTTTGAGGGCACAGAACTTCAAATAGTTTAGCAAATCTTAAGACGGAGTATGATTCATCAAAGTTTAAGTTAAAGCAAACTAGTTTGGTTATCACGTAGTGACGTAAATAGAGCTCAGAAAATACACTCAAATTAGCAGCCATAAATAATTAAATATTTTAAAAATACTTTTATTGGCTTACAAAGTGAGCTTTAGGCTAAAATGTTTAATATTTGATGTCAAGTCAAAGTAATTGAATGTAGCTATAAATGCAGGTTTATATATGAGCTTTTCTACATGCCTAAGGTGGAATAGATAATATCAGTAGCAGTCAAAAATGTATGAGATATTTGTTTTAAAATTATAATATTTTAGTTTAAATATTCTTTGACTACAAATCAAACAAAACTAGATATATTTGGCTAATCTACCTTATGGTAGAGACCAAAAAATTGTAAAAATGCGGAAATCGAATATTATTTGTGACAAAATCAGCGATTTAAGTAATTTCAGCTTGGGTCAATGAATTTCTTTGTGTTGTGAATTGCCAAATAATTGCCATTTGTTTGGGGGCGTTCCTCTAGGGGCAGACAATAAGACTTGGAGTGCATGAATAGGCCAACGATTATTGTTTGCTCTTGAAATCCCACACCAGATGTCGCTGTTTGGTGACTCCGTGGCTCGGTGGGCGAATCTGTGCGACTTGGAATGAAACCAAAATCACAAATTCAAAACCAATCCATTTACCTTGACCGTGACTACTTGTCATCGGCAAGTGGAGTACATTGGGGCTGACTGCATCAGGTTATAGGGCAATGCACGGAAAGTTCAGTGCCGCCTATTCACAGGGTATTTACACCTAAAGTTATCCCTTGAGACGCATACATTTGCATTTATGCATTTATGCTTTAATGCACACTTGAATTAATGAGTGCGAAACACCGTAGAACACATCAACGAAGGAGGTCAGGTGGTCAACCTTGAACCAAATTGCCCACCCGACAGTATGTGGGAGGGAAAATTCTAACTCTCGAAGGGTGAAAGGGTGAGGGTGAGCTTTGAGGGGTAAAATTGCACTTGCAAACATAAATACAACTATTATGTGTGATAATCGGCACTTTAGTCCTGTTACGTGCATCAGATTAACTAGTGAATACATTGTTTCTCTTCCTCTCAATTAGGTTTCATCAGATATAATGCGATATGCTTAAAGTGCTTTCATTACATTTATATTTCAATCACTTTTAATCACAATCTATTTTATGTTGTTCAGTAATAAGTTAATGAAAGTGCTGGTAATTATATTTGAGTTTGTCTAAATCAAAATCCATTAAGTTTGGTTTGTATATAAGTTTACATATATTCAAAATAAAGCTAAATTAAAAGCACTTTTAATCACAATCTATTTTATTTGGTTCAATTATAAGTTTATAAATATATATTATGTGAAAGTGGAGGAAATTATCTTTGAGTCTGTCTAAATCAAAATGTATTAAATTTTGTATAGATATATAATTTATAGTTTTTTAAGTGATATTAAATTTTAATCAATTTTAAATTAAATCTATTTTATTTCATTCAGTTAAGTATTTATATATTTTGTATTTATGTTTAAGTCGTTCTTAATTAAATTATAGTTTATTCCGTTCATTTATACGTTCTGAAAGTGGTGAAAACTTACCGCTTTGTGTGAGAAATAAATCTAAAGTCGCTGTCAGCAGCAGTATGTTGAGGAGTAAATTTTTCGGTGGCGAAATCCCCGGGTGCCTGCGATTGCGACTACGACTGCGACTGCGAATGAAATACCGCCCGCAGGGATAAGCCATTGTGTAATCAACCGCCAAAGCGGTAAACCTGCCAGCGAAAACAAGGACACGAACGCGATGTTCAAAATTGTATTCAAAAATAAAGCATACATATGTTGTAAAAACTCCAACTCGAAGTTAAACTCAAAATACAATACACGAAACACAATACACACAGAGTGCGAACATTTTGTGCAGCAAAAACAGAAACCAATACACAAAAGCATTCTGTTGGCCAAAAGTCGAACCCGTTAGCTCCTCCCCAGTTATCTCTGCTCTGTCACGACGCATTCCCCTTATGCAATCGACACTGGAAATATCAATTTGTCAGGTGTTTTTGCCAAATCGACAAGGAATTAAGGTCGCTTTTGCTTTCTGTCCGGAACAAAAGAGAACACAAAATTGCACTTGGGTTCATTTTTGAATGTTTGGCAAACTCTTTAAGGTGAATGAGTGTGATAACAGCATCACATATACCTAAGACTTGAAGTAGACTCTTCGAATTGTCAAGAAAATCCAGTTCAGCCATTGATGGCACCCAGTCGAACGAACATACATCCAAACTGGCTGAAGGAAAATAGTATTGCATGTCAGGGTGAGAGGAGAGTGGAGAGTGGGGAGAGTCTGGTGAATGGTGAGAGGGCAACGAAAAGTGGCGAGCTGAGTGACGATTTCTCTTTTGGTCATATACGGGGCTGCATGGCGCAATCGCTGGGCATACCCAATGCGTTGCGCGTCAAGTGGTAGACAGACATATCGAATTCGTGTTCATTAGTGTAAGGGAGAGGCAATAGTTCCGTTTGCATGATTTTATTCACTGATCATTTCGCAACTTGTCACTTTTTCATTAAATATTAAATAAGTTAAAGTTTAAGATTTAATTATAGTAATTTTAAATCTGTTCACTTTTTTTATTGGCGTAACATTTAAGGATGACGTCACTGCTTCACATGCACGTATTTAGTATTTTGTATTTAGTAGTATTGACTGTGTTAAGTACACAACACAAGTAGTAAATCTACTTGTTGATTACTGCTCACATACAAACACACACACTCACAGTTACAATTACACACTTTTCTTTTATCTTCCATATTAATTTTTAATATATTTTGGTTACTTTTCTCTTTCTCTTTCTATTTTATTTTAATTACATTACTTTTATTGCATGTAATTTGGGTTTGCACGTTCTCACAAACTCTTATACATACATAAATATGTGTGTTTGTTTTCAACACAAAGAAATAGGAACTGGTAATGGCATCCACAAAACTTTCTCAATGTGCGTTCCAACCGACAATAGCGAAAAATACGTGCGAACGATGTGTATAACAAGACGGTGCATTGACTACTGACTTCACGATCAGCTCTTGGAGCTTTGCGTCGTATGAAAAACGAATACGAAAAACTTGTTTCCCACTCCCAAAGCAACAAACTTTATTCGCCACGCTTAAGCGGACACTCTCTTTTGACAGCTTGCTCTCTTGACTGTGCTTTCTCTCTTCGAACCGCTCTTAAGCGTGAGCTTTGGGCATCGTCGCGCGTTTGCATATATCTATGTACTTGGCGATGGCACTTACAAGTTCAACGCGACATCTCTTTAATTTCATTTCTTTGGTGAATCATGACGAAGACTCTAAATTGCCAATTTTAGTGCTTGAATTAAATATGGTAATTAAATAATAAATTTACAATATTATGATTCATTAAATTTAATAATCAGTATAGACTCTTCATACTCATTTGTATGCATTTCAGTTTAAGAGCAGCGTTTGACAAGTAAAACGAACACGATTGGCTGCAGTGATCAAGTGTGTTGGTATGCGTATGTGTCTGAGAATGCGTGCTCAATTGAAAGACATGACCACAGACAACAGCGCTGCAAAATTCACCTGCACAAATTCGTCACAAAGTGATGCCATCAAATGTGAGAGCTTGCGCCTGAATTCACCACAGTGGTGTCCAAGCGCATGCCTATGGCTGTATGTGTGATCTACTTGGGTGAGAAAAAGTTGCTGAAATTCCCCACCGAATGTGTCATCGGTTTGGGAGAACTGGTTGCAGCCGGCAGATAAGCAGTGGTGGGGTTTATTCATACACACATAACGGCACCTGTTTACAGTTGTGAGCCGACAGCCAAAATCTAGAGCTGCTGCACAGAGACGCAGAGCAGAGTTAAAATATTTGTTAAATTAAAAGGTCAATTATTCTATTAAATTAAATTTTATAAATTAAAAACTAATAATTTTATTAGTTTAATTTAATTACTTGAAATATTAAAAACACTATTTTATGTAGCACTTTGTTTATTTTTCCCACTGTGGCTGATAAAGATTGCGTTGCCAACGTTACAGCCAAAACAAATGGACGAAACAGTTGTTGCAATACACTCAAAGTGTCACTCTGCCTTCACCGCCGCCATCCCCAGCACCACCACCAACAACAGCCTAACCGCTCCACTTAACCCCCTCACAAATTAGTACTAGTTTTCTTCTAGTCTTCTTCTTGTTCGTCGCGAGTTGCGATTGTGTAAAAGTTACGACTCTTTTGCAGTGCAATGAGAATGGGCAATTGACTTGTCTGCTGTCATCAGTTCACCGTGGAGCATATGCAATAAAATGATTTAATATTAAGTGGGAGCACTCAACTGCCCCACTGTGCAATGACACATAATCATCCACTTGCTGGTGCTTGTGCTGCCGAGCGACAAATAGACTGCAACAAGCCGCTAAGCGCAATGCCCAAAGCACAGTGCGACACGGGCAGCACAACAGTACGGTAGCACAGCAACACGGAGTTCATCAACGGCAGCACGGCAACACTGTTGACGCGGATTTAGTCTTTCATTGCTTTGTGTGTGTTGTTGTGACGTACGGTAAACAATTGATTGGCGCGAATGTGAACGCTTTTCGCCGTTATTTATTTACACAAACACACCTACACACACACATAAATGTATTCTTTTGTGCGCTTAACACTCTTTCCGTCCTGTAATTATATGAAACGTGATTGTACATGCATATTAATGTCAATAGGTCGCAATTATAGTATAAATTCTATTGAGAATGAAAATATCTTGTCATAACATTCAATACGGGAACATAATGTCAAATATTGATTATAAATTACAAGCACATTGAAGTGTAACCAAGTGTAAGTGCACCCAATAAAATAACAAAAGTTTTAACGATTACAAAAAAGAGTTTTTTGTGATTTTAGTGCTTTGCTTTCAATAGATGGATTTATGCACCACTTTCATCGCAAAGTTTAGGGACCCTACAAAGTATTTTTTCCATTAGTATTATTAAAACTTTGCATTTATTAAGTGTAAAAAGTGTTTTATATTTTAACAATGAAAATGGCAATTCTTTGTTACCAGAGAGAGAGAGAGAGGGAGGGAGGGAGATAGTCTGTGTTTTGGAAAACCACACAAATGAATCAAATGTAACTAAATAATACTACACTTAATCTACAAACAAAACTGCATAAAGTGAGATCGTATACAAATTTATCTAAACACATGTACTCGTGTGTGCTTATCAACTGCACTGTTTGTAAGTTGGCAGTAATAAAATATTCCCTTTCAATGTTGAGCACTATAACATACATACATATATATCTTTATGTAGTTTGAGTGCTTATATGCAGCTTTATTGAAGCAAATTGACTAGAGCGCAAACGGCGTACTTGTAGAAGATACACAAGCAACCAAGCACACAAAAAGATACAAATGCACATATACATGTATGTATATATATATACAGCAAGGGAGATCAATTTTGTCGCAGTAACTCAATTGAAATTAACTAAATCTTTGTTTCAGTTGTGATTCGTAGGCTTACCGGCACAAAAGTACGCAAAAAATAGTTTCAAATAATAAGTAAAAAACTTTTTTTTGTTTTTTACATTTCAGAACTTGAAACTCTTAACGGACATGCATGAACATGACAATCGCAATTGTTACCTTTATACATTTAAGCAAATTAACCGCGTAAGTATTTATTAACTTACAAACTTTTGGCTCAGTGTATGTGCTAGTCGTTTCCAACACCACAAAACATTTTCGAATCATTTGTTAACAAAATTGTGATAAGAATCGTTTGTTATTATACGACGCTGATAAGAGCGGGTTCCGCAGAGCACCGCGGGAAGTTTCGAAAACCTTCAGAGCTCAGTTGGAATGTTTAGCTCTTAGCGTGCACTACGCTAAAAAATAGGGCGTCTATTTATTTATTATTTAATTGTTATTCGTTATTTGTTTACACATATACATATCAGTGTAATAAACACAACATAGCTGTGAGTAAGACAGTGCTGAGAAATAGATGACTAGGAATACTTTTAAAATACTACAAACTTTAGTAGACAACAGTTTCAATGTTATAATTTCTCTACTAGATTGTGTGTGTTGAAAACAACTTCAGCTGGCAAAGATACAAACATGAGTCGGTCCCAGTCTAAGCGTATGCGTTGCAATGCAGCCGTGCTCCTCACAGCCCTGTATCTCAGCCAGAAATGGTGCGGAATTGAGGCGAATCTGCAGTTTCCACAGCAATCACTGGATGATGAATATTTGGTAAATGAGCCACAGCAGGAGAAAATGGATCAAATGGAAAACTCTGGACGAGAAGATCAGAAACTCACCGTACGACTACCCTCAAATTCACTGCTGAAGTATACCTCCTACAAGGATGTTTCCATACTCCATTTTGAGGTTCCACCAGATTCAAGAGTTGCTTATTTTAGCTTCAAAGCTTTTGAGGAATCCAAGAGTACCTTTCGTAAGTATGCAGCTTTAGTGAGTATAACTACTTAAGTATACTAGTATGTGTGCTTAACTGTCTTTAGAGAGCAAGTGCAAAGTCAAGGACGTAACGCTGCATTTGAAGGCCAACAGTTTTCCCGTCATAAGTCCTGAGAACATAACGTTCCCCAAAAACTTTTTAGACTCGGAGCAAAGGTAAGTCCAACTTAAGCTATGATTATAAAGTGATTAAACTATTCCATCTACAGATTCAAGGTGTATAATCTGCAGTTCCAATCGAATGAGTACCAACAGCGACTCGAAATACATGGACCCCAGACTGGCAGCTGGTTTGCCGTGGCTTTCATCAGCTGGACCGATCCTAACAATGACCGCATCGAGCAGCAAGGTAACTATGACTGAACAAAATATACACTGATAAAAAAATGAGCTAAGTTGTAGAAGAAAGTTGCCTTTAAAGGTGTCCAAAAGTTCTTTATTTCTTAGACCAGAATTCTTAAACACTTTTCTCAGTGTACCGTACTTAACTGTGCTGTTGTTGCTTTCCAGGACTTGCTGCATCCTGCGACACCTTGCTGCTGGCCGAGCTATCAGTGTCCCGCTTTTATCCCATAATCATAAACGATGGCCAGGTCGATAATGGCAATCTGACTAGTTCCCCTGGCCCCTTCCCCCAGGAGCCGCATCGAGGCCTGCGAAACGGACGAAATCATTACGCAATTTTGGTAAATCCAACGCCTGAAGACGAGCGGGGAGAACGTAGCTTTGAGGACATTGGACCACTGCAAGAACCAATGCAGCAGGGCGAGGAGCTGCAGGAACTACATGCCACATCCCTGTTTGAACCGGGGCCAACCCAAAACTCAACGTACGACAGATTGGGGTCGAGGCCAGAGGCCGACAATCACATGCACAGCAACATCAACATCAACAACAACAACAACAACAACATGAACTTTGGCAACAGCAAGTCAAGCACAAGCAATGAAATCATTTACAAATTCTATGTGCCAGACGAGATTGGTGTGGCCACCGCACGCATCTCGTTTGGCGAGGTGTGTGTCCAGTGTCCTGATGTCAGTTTCCAAATCCAGGCGAACGCCTTTCCACCCAGCAGCAGCGGTGGCCAGAGCCATAATGGCAATGAACACAACTACATACACCGCACACTCATCAGTCCAAATCAGACCGAGGAAATCTCAATTGAGTTTTATGTGCAGCCCAGCACATGGCACTATGCCATGCTCAAGTTCCTCAGTGCCGCCGATGAATTCTGGCCAGCCTTTGCACCCGCCCCAGCACCGCTCTCTGCGCCCAGTCTCAACAAGGAGTCACGACAAGCGCAGACAAAATGGCGACAACAGAACAATCGCACCGAATTGGACAGGGAGGAGGTGCACAGTGTCTCCTATATGCTGCAAATTGATTTCCAGCAACTGGAATCACAGTCCCAATCTCAAGCCCCATCCCAAGCGCAATCCCCAAACAATTTCTCTGATGCGGATAATGCCTGGCGACCCGTACGATTCCGTGGCATGGACTTTTACTCGCTGCTACGGCAGAGTTATCGGGAGTTCTTCATGTTTGACTTTGATCTGCAGCCAGATGCTAATGGCACGGTGCCTTCCCTGCTTAATCTGACTGCCCAGTCACCGGCGGGATTCGCCTTTGAGCTGGGCGATGTCTACGACATTGGCGGCACTTTGACCTTTGCCATCTCCATGAAGCATGACCTGCGCTTCACCAGTGAGATCAAGACACCGCAGCCCACGACATCACCACCTTCGGAACGAGGTGGAATTCTGGCGGAGAAGCTGGTGGCCGGTTTGGATGATCACACACTGATCATGGGCCAGGAGCAGGGAACGCGCACAAATCAGAGCATGCAGATTATTGTCTGCATGCACCTGGGCGAACCAGGTGTTCCCACCTGGCCTGACAAGTGCCGTTACGGCCAACGATTGATGCACGCCTCCAGCATTGTTAACAACACTGAGCTCATGGGTCTCATACACGTGCCCTTCCCCGAGAGCGGCCTCTGGTAAGTACACACGCACGCCAGACACAACTTACACTCCAGGGAATACAGTGTTTCAAAATTAACCCATTTGCTTAAAAAGTTTGCAACCTATTGATCGATAACTTAACCTGCCTGACATATCGACGGACTTTCATTCCAAATTTGGTGGCTCTAGCTCTTGTAGTTTAAGAGATCCAGGTGTTCGGCCGAACAGCGGACAGACAGACAGACGGGCAACGCTATATCGACTCGGCTGTTGATGCTAATCATGAATATATATACTTTATGGCGTCGGAAACGCTACCTACTGCCTGTGACACACCTAATAGACCCCTCTACTCAACTCTACTCATTTTCTTAATGATGCATTGACAAGTACAGGGTCTTTTAAAGTCTGTTTGCCAAACTGTTGCCAACAATAAAAGTGCTTCCATTAATTCCACTAACCACCGATTGGACTCTGTTTCTGTAGTTTCATGGACTGTATTAACCCTTTCCTAACCTACTGTCCGTATTCACAGGTACGTCACCATGGGCCTGTACTGCCATGGGGCGGAAACGGCACGGGTCACCATCATCGACAGCGTCAAGGATTTTGTGCGTCAACACGCCGATCTGGTGCGGGAAATGCGGGTTCCGTGCGCCTGTGCCGGGCACGCGGAGCGTTATGAGAGATGCATTCGATCGAGGGACTGCCTGGCCAGCATGAACGAGACGGAGACGCTGAAGGTGAAGGAGTGCATGATGGATTTCAAGTGTACACCGGATTATCTGGAGATGACACGTCTCTTTGAGATCCATCACAAGGCGGCAACGGAGCAGCACTTTGCCCTGGACAACTGCAATACCTCGGTGGTGTTCTCGATCTCGTCCAGCCCGTGTGTGGCTGGTCGTTGTGGTCGCTTTGGACGCTGTTATCACTACATGTCCGGCGGTTTTGTGTTCTCCACATGCGTTTGCATGAAGGGCTACCGTGGCTGGGACTGCACGGAGGACACACAGGTGCCATCGAGTATATCGATTCTGGTTGCTCTGCTGCTGCTCACGCTGAGCAATCTGCTCTTTATACCCAGCATTTATATGGCCTTTCGACGTCGCTACTATACGGAATGCGTTATCTACTTCTTTTCCATGTTCTTCTCGATCTTCTATCATGCCTGCGACTCTGGCGAGGATGAGTATAGCTTCTGTTTGGTTAAGATCGGTGTGCTGCAGTTCTGTGACTTCTACTGTGGCCTTCTGGGCATTTGGGTGACCCTCATTGCCATGGCCCATCTGCCGCAACATTTTGTCTCGCTGCTGCACATGTTCGGAGCGATCCTTCTGGCCTTTGGCACCGAACTGAACAAGCAGAGCCTCTGGGTATTCCTGGCACCGGCTCTGACCGGCATCTGCCTGATCTCCACCAGCTGGGGACTGCGTTGTGCCAAGACACGCAAATGGTTTCCAGCACGCAGATACCTTGTGGTCTTCATGCCCTTCGGTATGGTTCTGGTGATGGTCGGATTGGTCTGCTATGCCTTCCTGCAGACCAAGCAGAACTATCACATCGTCCACTCCATTTGGCATATGGTTATGGCGCTGTCCATCATGTGCCTGCTGCCATCCCGTAAGTCCTTTGTGCCGAAGTGCTAGCATACGGATTCCTCGAAGGAACTGCTGCCCACAGATCAGGAGCTGTACATGTGAAGGAGCCCCGAGTCGTAGGACTTAAGCCCCAGCTCATTTGTAAGCCACTAAGCAGATTTGTACATTGGCCATACTATGACACAAATACCCTGTACCATTTATAGTGTAAATAAGCGATGAACAGGCGAACAGGATACTTGTTTGTTAGGACTGTGTGCTGTATGTGTTTATGTAACTAGTTAGTATGTACAATAAATTAGTAATAAGTAGCTTGATACTGGGTACAGGGTATCTGCTAGTCGACTAAACTCGAATTTGTTTCTTCTACTATACTTTGTAGATAACCTAACAAGCAATTAAGGATTTGATTAAGAGAGCAGTTAGTATTTATTAATTAATTAGAAACTAAATACATGTGCTAAACCAAAACTAAAACTGCAACTAAAGTTATAAATAAGAAACTGTTGATATTTTTTAGATATGATTGTATGGAGAACCTATTGATGAAGCCTTACTAATCTTAATGGATATCACATTTCTAGCAATGTATAGTAAAGTACTATATATATATATATACCGTTATGGGTACATACTAACACGCAGACTGCACTGAACTGTAGAACTGTAACCTAACTGTAAACTAGTTAACAGGACCCGCTTTCTCACTAACGACTTACATAAGTGGTAGGTAGTGTAAGCGCATAAATGTAAACACAATTACGAATTTCAGAGCAAACAATTACATATGTTGTACATCATACATACATACTACACTATATTACATACATATGCAGTACATATGTTTGCTAAGGGCTATTCATTAAACTCTATCTATCGACATTAGTCAGCACATTGGAATTATTTACCATTTGAATGGACAAAACAATTAGAATTTATTTGAATTCACTGTTTACTGGTTCCTTAAATTTCATTAACTAATATTATTACATATTTCCTATTGTAACACATACGAATTATTTATTGTTTACAGATTGTTTCAATTGTGAAAATTACATTAAAAATGTGTCAAGAAATTCTTGAGTTTTATTTGAAAATAATAATATGAAATAACCAAAACGTAACGAACGCTAGATGGCGCCTATATGTTGCAAGCTGTGGCAACCATGCCATACTGCATTTGCCACTGTCGGTAGCATTTATTTATCAATATTTGGAAATTTAATTTGTTTATACTAAACAGAGTTTTGCACATAGCAAAGATCATTTGTGGTAATTCGGTAAGTTTCTCGAATATAACCCAGAATTTGTTAACAACAATTTAATATAAAGACCTGCACATCGATAGCTCGACTGCGATGAACAGATCGATAACTACGAGTCATATGTGAATTTTACTTTAATTTAGTGTACTTTTACGGCGTCAAAATGTCCGAGCATGAAAAATTTAAGTGGACCAAAGAAATGGACAAACACAAAATGGAAATGGAGAGACGGCAAATGGCTTTAGAGGAGGAAAAGTTAAAACTGGAGGAAAAGCGAATAGAATATGATTACGCGTTGAGGAAAAAGGAACTGGATCTAAAGGAACGAATACGCAAGATAGAACTTCAGCTGCAATATAAAACTGATGTTTATTTGTAATATATTTAAATCCAATGTCTTCAACTGCATGAACATCACAAAATCAACGTAATTCACGTGTTTGCTAAAAATAAATGTGACTCAATATAAATATATATATATATGCTATATGCATGTGTTATGTTTAATTGAAAGATTTATAATTTTCTCAATCACATTAGTCGAATACTGAATGCTGTTGGCTCACTGTAAACTGGGCTTCAGTGTTATTTGCATGTCCAGCTGCGCCTGGGCAATGTCTCCCAAAGCGCTCTGAATTTTTTCAAGCAAAAGCTCTCCCTTTTGCACGACTTGTTCCAATTGCTCGGCGGTTTCTTGATTCTCAATTTCTAGTCGCTTGAGACTAGAATTTTGGAGTTCTATGGAGCTGTCTTCATTTGGCAGAGATTCAATAAGAGTATCAATATCTTTGGCACAACGTGCGATTAGTTGCGCAAACAACTGTGCATAGTCCTCCTGTGGCGGATTTTGTATGGGCGTCTGTGAGCCCGTTCTGTCAAAATTGGCAAACTTGCTGGGATACGAGGTCTGCTGAATAACACCAATGGCATTGCAAAAGTGCTCGGCTTGCTGAAAATGCAATAAGAAACAGTTAACATCTCTCAGTTTGATTAGATTAGAGAAACATACTTGGTTCACAGTATCCTGCAGTTGTGTTAATCTATCTGCCATACTTATATTTAATTAAATTACTTTAGTTTTAAGAATAATAAATATAATTACTACAAATCTTGTTTTGTGTTGCGAATTAGCGATGGCTTTTCTTATGTTTATGTCGTACCGATACAACACTTGGTATCGATAAGTTTGCATGTCAACTATCGCATCGCTGAGGAGCTAAGATAATGAGGAGTACAAAGGCGTTTAAATTAGTTTGAAGTTATTTTAAACAAGTTTTTAATTGTTAATAAAAACTAATTATTTCTATACAGCTTATGAACAGATAATTGGAATTGAAAACTTTTAGTTTAGAATTCACGATATTTATATATATATATGAACGCATTTATCGATGCTGTAAGCGATACTAGTTTTGAAATGTGCTTAGCGCCATCTGTTGTTTGTTTGCGTGAAAACAGTTTAACAGTGTAGTAACATAGAAATAACAGCACGAAGTGAAGCGGGAAGATTATTTAAAAAGAAACTGTTGGTTTTATGGTTGCCCTATTTACAGCTGTACTTCTTTTCAATATATTTTTTTGGATTATATATTATTTTTTCAGTTTTGAATTGTTACTGAAACACATTTTGAAAAACGATTAGTTTGTTCTTGAGTCTACTCCTTCTCTCTTGCTTAAAAAACGTTTTCTACACACAATTATTGTTCGCCGTTTTTATAGGAAGCGCGCATAGACAAATTCGTGTTTCTTTTGTTTACTAAGCAATTAAGTAATATGTCGCCAAACGTGACAAGTAAATTGTCTAAGACAATTTGGATTTATATAAATGATGTGTGCTTTCGGGAAGACAATTTAAAGTTACCCAAGAGCACCAAAGACTTCTGGAAATGGTAGATTGAAAAGCTGACAATGCGCTTGTGTAAAAAAAACACACGGTTCCTTGGGCACTGAACCATGACCACTCTCAACAGCTTTGGCCAAATGAAGCCAAGGCCTGAAGACAGTGCTTGTGCTAGTATGTACAAGTTGAGACCATAATTTCTTTTTGCCCGCAACATACTAACAGCTCATTCAAGCGACGCTCTTCAGTTGCCATAAAAAAATTTCTCCAAACCAGTTGGACAACTCAAAGAGCCGAAAAAGTACCTGAAATCCGCATGCTTCGTTCCCAGCACACTCAGTGTTGGTTTGGACTTTGTGGCTGTTGGATGACAAAGAGTCAAATTTTTTGGGAGTAGTGTTTGTGACAACAATATATATCTGTATATGTTGCTGTAAATGTATCTGTGCAGTGAAAGGCAAATTTCTCAAATCTTCTGATCTACTTGTGACTGAAGCCGATATCAAGCGTTTCAGCAGCCTCTTCGCACAGCAAATAGTACGAAATAGTCGGCCAAAAGTTACTAATTCTCTTAATTAGCAGCCAAATTGATGTGAGTAACACTTTTTTGTTAGTAAATACCAGTTGATGTGTACACTGTACATATATATGCGTAGCACACGAAACTTGGGCAAGAGCTTACCCCAAATATATATACATATATATGTATTTCTTGTATTTCTTAAATTTACACACAATGCTTTATCAGATTGTGCAAGTTTGCGTGATTTAATGTTGATTTCATTTATGTACAATTGTACATCACATGTATATGTATACATACATATGTAATACATAATTATAATTAATCTATATGAATGCAGCACTGCGAGTGTTTACTTTATGTTGTATTTACTGTAAATCCAAGTGAAAGTTAACAATGAAAGTAAAATTTGATTGCATTTTAATGTACTGTAATGTGTTAATTAACGTCTTTGGGGTTATTTATTGGTCATATCTCTTTCAATATATACATACAATCAATAATCCACCAAGTGGTTTCCGCAAAAGGATATTTTTTATGCAGTGCGCGTTTGGTTCGTTTTTATGGACTCATTTGCGGCACTCGGACTGGTTCTGGTTAGTTTAAGGAAATAAACATTTAAGTTTATTTGTATTCAAAACCAGTTTTCGATTTTGGTGCACGAATATCGTGAAACCGTTAAGGTTCTAAAAATATGCGTGTGTGTGCTGCGCCCACTGGACACCAGTGTGTACACACTTTGGGCATATCTGCATTAACTGTACCGTTACATATGTTTTTTGATTAGCCTACAGGTGTTAGGTGATGACTCGATCCATCACACAGATATGTCTATATCTTTGCACCTTGATTATCGCCTGCCTTGTCCATAGCGGAGATGCACACGGTCGACTCATTGAGCCACCGAGCAGAGCGTCTGCTTGGCGGTACGGCTTTCAGACGCCGCCGGACTACAATGACCATGAGTTGTATTGCGGTGGCTTCACGCGCCAGTGGAAGCGCAATGGCGGCAAGTGCGGCGAGTGCGGGGATGCTTGGGACATGCCCGAACCACGACCCCATGAAAACGGCGGTCAGTGGGGCCAGGGCGTGGTGGTACGCAGCTATTTGCCTGGCTCAGAGATGATCATACGCGTCGAACTGACTGCCAGCCACATGGGGTGAGCTATACGACATGGAGATCGATAGGTTTTTAAACAAACTTTTTAATTCTTCTTTTTCCTCCACTTTAGTTACTTTGAGTTCCGATTGTGTCCCAAGCCGAGCGCTAAGCAAGCCTGTCTGGATGAAAATCTACTGGAAATAATCAGTGGTTCACCCTCACTGCGCAGTCCCACCGATCTGGATACGCGTTTCTATCCCCGTAACGGTAGTCGCATCTACGAAATCAAAGCTCAATTGCCAGGTGAGTTTATCTGGAAATCTGGACTGAAATTCATCCAAAGTTATGTCAGAAGTGGCAAAAAAGAGATTCAAGTACTGCACACTTAAATCAAGTTCTTTGTCTCCACGATACTTTGTCCTCTGCACGACTCCGCCAGTTGGTAACACCAATGACATCCAACAAGTCCTTCTACTTCATTGTCCCTCGGCTTCATTGTCCGACAAATACTTCATTAAGTTCAGCACGGCCTGGAGTTGCACCCTAAATGAACTTACTCCAACTCCCTCAAGTTTTTTTCCTATAAAGTGTAATAACAGCGAGCTTTTTGTCGTTTGCAGATATGTTGTGCAACCAGTGTGTGCTACAGTGGCGCTACATAGCCGGAAACAATTGGGGCATGTGCGACGATGGCGTCGGAGCCGTCGGTTGTGGTCCTCAGGAGGAGTTCCGTTCGTGCTCGGACATTGCATTAACCAAGGACGCTCGTCTGCCAATTCGTCCTGCTCGTCCCACGATTCGCATTACAACGACGCCACAAAGTCCCAAGAAGGATCAAGTGGATGTGGTTATGGATACTGACAGCTATAGTTCACTGATATTCCTGATAAGCCTATTACTGCTGCTCATCTTTTCTGGCATTGGCATTTGGCTGGTCTATAAGTATTATCCAGTCAGAGTCACCGAATGGAAGAAGTTACTCATGACCAGATTCTGCAAGAAGGAAGTGAATGCTTCCAAGTTAAACCTTAGCCCAAACAAAGTGTTCAATCCAATACTATCGATCGATGAAATCGAAAAAGCTAAAGATAAATCAAATGTACAAATAACACCGCCGATTCCACCTCCACGCACCAAACGAGACACTCGTGTCAGGGAGAATTCCAATTTATCCTAAGGAACCTTTAATTACTTTAAACTGCCTCTCTAACCTGTTAGTATTCCTTTGCATTTCTTTTACACTAAATCATATGATTATTTAATTATAAATCTTAGCATTTTAATTATGTTGAGTTGACACTGTACATTTAAATATAAGTAACATATATATGAATATTTATTTAACGACTGATAAGATCATTATTGTATGTGATACCATATAATCGCTTCCGACAATAAACTGTACTCATTTATGTAAGCTGTTTTTATTCGAAAGTATAAATAAATAATATTTTTTAAATTGAAATCTTTGAATTTTAATGCACTTTAAATCAGTCCCAAAATAAACACACTGAATTTATAATTTTTCACTTTTATTTAAAATTTGCATATCCTTTCTCAATCTCCAACTTCGACTCCAACTGCTCATCCATTCGAAAGTATAAATAAATAATATTTTTTAAATTGAAATGAATTTTTTATGCACTTTGAAACAGTTCCAAAATAAACACACAGAATTTATAATTTTTCACTTTTATTAATAGTTTTCATATCCTTTGTCAATCTCCAACTTCGACTCCAACTGCTCATCCATTCAAAAGTATAAATAAATAATATTTAGACCCCGTACTCTAAAAAAGAGTAGAGGGGTCTATTAGGTTTGTCAGAAGCGAAATGTGCGTAACAGGCAGAAGGAGGCGTGGCCGACCCCATAAAGTATATATATTCTTGATCAGCATCAACAGCCGAGTCGATATAGCAATGTCCGTCTGTCCGTCTGTCCGTCCGTCCGTATGAACACCTGGATCTTTTAAACTACAAAAGCTAGAGACACCAAATTTGGAATGAAAGTCCGTTATTTTCGCGAGCAGATCAAGTTTATTTCAAATTGTTGCCACGCCCCTTACCGCCCCCGCAATGAGCAAAAAACCAGACACACCTCGAAAAAAATGTAGTTTTAGGCCAATAACTCAGTAACTATGGCACTTAGGAACACCATTTCTGGTAAACAGGTTGCTAGAGACATCCTTAATGCAATGCCATTAAAAATTTTGAGCTGCCACGCCCCCTTTTCTCCTGAGAGTTAACCAAACGTTTTCACTTTAATGCCATGTTTAAGGCATTTATTCATATAGTAGGGTGTTGTAATTCAACATAAGTATAGAGACATATAAAATCAAACTATTCTGAAAGTGCCATCATCATACTACTTTTAACAAAAGAGTTACTGCGTTACAAAGTTTGTTATTTAACTGCAATATCACTTACGCGCGAGAGCGAGACAGAAACATACAAACACATGTTCGAACGTTTTCGATGCTTGTGTGGCGACAGCGCTGCCGGCAGACGCTGTGGCGACAGCGCTGCCGGCAGACGCTGGCCGCGCCGAATACACACATACATACATACATACATGCATACATATAATTTCAAACGAATGTGTGTTTGTATAAATAATATGTAAATGCTGATATTCGGGGAGAATTCTTGAAAGTGGCGCGTGGTGCAACTGATAGAGTTTGTCTGAGGTTGTAGGTTCGAATGCTGGCAATGCGAATTGTTAAATTATTTTTTTTTAAATTTCAATTCAAATTGAATACAAATGTGCACTACTATGAGAGTACGGGGTCTTTTATAGTCGGCTCGGTCGACTGTAGCCTTTCTTACTTGTTTTTAAATTGAAATGAATTTTTAACGCACTTTAAATCAGTCCCAAAATAAACACACTGAATTTATAATTTTTCACTTTTATTAAAAGTTTTCATATCCTTTCTCAATCTCCAACTTCGACTCCAACTCCTCTTCCATCCAATTCATTTAAGTATTACGTGTTCGTGCGATTTGTTGTGTATAATTTTTCATTTCTTGTTTATAAATTTGTTTGACAAAATTGTTTTTCTTTTCTTTTTTCTTTTCTGTTTTCCGTTTGTATTTTAAAAAAGTAATAACTTTAAAATTAAATTAATTGTAAATGTATGTGGACGTGTTGTTGTATGTGCGGTTGTGTGTGTTGTGTGTATAAATGTTTTACATAAAATAAAAGTAAATGTTAAAGCAAAAATTGTACAGGTTTCTTGTGGAAAAAGAAACATAAAACATTAAACATATAAATGGTGAAGTAAATAATATATATTTACTCATAAATAAATTACAATTTTCTCCTTTTATTTTTGTGGTTATTAATTTTAAAGCAGCGTTTTTGATATATATATATATTTATAGATAAATATTTATATATGTGTAAGTTTGAAGGAGATTCCTCTGGTAAAATGAAATATTTGATAAACAAAAAGATTGGACAGACATAGTTATTAAACAATTGGGTCTCTTTGTTATACATAGACGTACGTACATGGAAAACTTGCGCGTAATAATTTAATAAGTATTAATTATGATTGTTAAACATTAATCATGCCACATATGCTAAGTATTTAAGAGTTTTCATTAAACTTTATGTTTATGTTTATGCTTTTCTTTTATATGTAGTAGTATTTATGTAATGCATATTTTCACAAGTGTTTTCTTTAGTTTTTTTTTTGTTTTTTGTTTACTTTTGTTAAGGACAAGCAACGAAAAGTCACTTTTCATCAAGTCAATTTTCAATTTGCAATTTTTTGTTTTGTTTTTGAATTTTCTCTCATTTTGATTAGATATAGAAATATATATAGTATAAATGTAAATGTAACTAAATTTAACTAATTTGATTAATTTATTATTATTACATATATATTCTTGTTGTTATCCAGCAACTTGTTGTACAAGTTTTATTGTTGCTGTCTCGCTTGTGCTACAAACAGAAAATTTGATTAAAAAAAGAGCAATTGAAGAAAACGATCTATAAACAATTTGATTTCTTTTTTGTTGTTTTTTTTGTTATACGAAATTGCGCCCATATCGAAGAGGACTAACAAAATGTCCCACTGTGGGCGCTCATATGTATGCGTATTCTATAACAAAGATATAGATAATATATAGATAGAGAGAAAACGAGGAACGAAATGTATACAATGATTGAGGGTGAGAGGATGTGAATAGGGAGATTACAATTAACACAATAATATTGTAAATATATATAATAATTAATAATCGTAATTGTAATCGTAATAGTAAACTACACAGTTGCCCTTTTCCGCTTGGAGTTGGTTAATCAATTTGAAATACAGCATTTGCCTGTATCGTATATATATATATATATATATATATATATATAAATACATATATATATTTATGTGTATATATATGTTTATGTATAATGTATGTATATGTTATATAGTATTTAGTATTTAGATCGTTAGCTGGGCGCAACTCACTAACATTGCTTGATTGTGTTGGGTTTCTTTCGCTTACAAAAAACTTATCGCATAAATTATATATGTAAATAAATTGTTGTAAATTAGCTTTATACGTCTATATATATATTTATCAATATATATATAATTATTGGTACGAAAAATTGTTGCGTTCAGTGTTCAGTTTTCTGTGTGTGAGTGTTTCGTGTCAATGTCTGTTGAAATGAAGTCCTTTTAAGCATTCCACCTTCATAAATTAGTTGTTGCCGCTTCTCCGCTCATCTGCCTCTCACGCGGTTGCATTGTTCAGTTGTTGCAACTTCACTTTGAGCTCGGCAAATGTCGGCCGCTTTCCTGGATTCAAATCCCACGCCTGACGCATCATCTCATAGATTTCCGCTGGACAGCCCTCGGGTGCTTCCATTTTGTAGCCAACCTCGACATGTTTTACCACATCCGCCAATGGCTACAGGGCAATAAATGTTATTTGATTTATATAATTAACATTTCTATTCGAAGCACTTACAATTCTGGGATAAGGCACACGTCCAAAAGAATAGATTTCCCATAGGAGTATGCCAAAGCTCCACATGTCCGATTTGTTGGAGAAGCGCTAAGTAAAAAGAGACGACGTTAAAGTTTAGCTATAGATTTCTTATTTAGTTGTTATGCTGCACTACTTACGCCATTTTTAAGTGCCTCGGGCGCTGTCCATTTGATGGGCAGCTTGCCAACATCCAGATTATAGCATTCCTCGCGTGCCAGACCAAAATCTGAAACCTTGGCCACACAATCCTCCGAGATAAGAACATTGCGTGCGGCCAGATCGCGATGCACAACCTTTTTAGCCTCCAGATACTCCATGCCAGAGGCAGTATCGCTGTAAAATAGAGAGAGATACAAATGTAAATTTGTGGCTTGTGGGTAAAACATTCGATTACGTACAAAGCGAAATTAATTTGATCCTTTTTGGTTATGTGCTGTCGTCCACGCGAACGCAAATAATCAACCAGCGATCCTTTGCTCATGTATTCCGTAACCAAGTACAGATGTTTGCTGGTAAAGACGAGCCCAATAAACTTGACCAGATTCTCGTGCTCCAGCGTGCTGCCAAATCGAAGCAGAAACAGGTGTTAATTATTAAAAACTTAATTGTTTTTAGTTATTTGCTTACGTCATGACCGATGCCTCGGCTAGAAACTTTTGCACAGCGCCCTCGTCCTTAAGCATCTTAACGGCGACCTTCTCGTTGCGCAATATGCCCAGCATGACGTCACCGAACTCGCCCTTGCCAATACTCTCTCTCAGCTGCAGATCCGATTCGTGTATAACCCATCCCTTGTCCACAAACTCTTTGGAGTTGATGCAAAACTCTTGTTTACCCAATTTGGGCAAACAATTTATCAGCTGCGTGCACAAACCATCCGCATCGGCCTCATAGTGCTGCAAGTTGGTAGAGAAATTAATAATTATACTCAAATTATATTGAAATTTAGTTAACTTACTGCAACAAGTTGTCCCAGATTCTCAAAGTATTCCTCATCATCGATGGTCAACTTGTTTTCCAGATCCTTGACGCGATAATGCTCAACTTTGCCCTGAAAGCAAACGCAGAGCGTGTAATCACCGGGGAAATTTGTCGATTCGCGCACCAGGAACAGACCATCCTCACGGGGTTGCAGCAAATGCTCAGCCTCGTCACGCGTTATTTTGCCATGGAACCAACTGTAAAAGCAGGGATTTGTAAAATATATATGGTAACTGAAGTTATATCTTATGTCTAGCAAGTCATTCAGCGAAAAAGTAGCGCTGAAATTCTAGTAAAACACACAATCGAGCTTAAAAAGTACATCCACGACTGATCAGCTGAAACAACGGACTATATAGCCTTCATTGTATATACAACTCGTTTTGAGAGACTAAACAAACTTTAGCAAACATTTGCTTCAAGTAAATGAAGTTTATTTAAACACTTCTCAAGCGCAGATTTAAATCCTTTAAGTAACTGAACCAAACTAACTAATTTTGTGTTTAAAGTGTCTCATATAGTGGCGAACTTTGCGTAGAATCAAAGAACTATTGGGGCCTTACGAAAATAAAGTTCATAATCAAGTTTTTGTACAAAAACTTTGTAAAGTTTGGGGATATAATAAACTTAACTTAAGAATTGTATGCTTGAAAATGAGTTTAACATTTGCTTGGCTAGAATCTAATATAATCCGCCTCATAATGAGTTCTTCAAGCTTATGGGATGCTTGATATACCAAGCACTTCCAGGTTTACTTCTTATTTCTTTCACTTACGGCATTGCATTCAGTTTGACTTCACACTTGCGCAGGTGTTGCTGCTGCTGCTGTTGTTGTTGCTGCAGTGGTGCACCTGTGGGCGAGAGGGATGCATGATTCATGGCCGTTGTGGAGCCACTTGTCCATTTGTCCATGCTGCCGCCGTTCAAATCAAAGCTGTGCAGAGATGTAGACATTCCTGTGCTTGCGGTTGTTGTGTTATTGTTGCTGCTGTTGTTGTTAATGCTGTTGCTGCTGGTGATGTTGCTGCTGCCACTGGTGATAGCTGTCGTTGGCTGTGAGGATTGTAACAACATGTTGTTGCTACTGCTGCTGTTGGTGCAACTATTGTTGCTGCTGTGGGCTAAACTCTTCGGCGGCAATGCTCCAACTGGAGCGTGCAATGTTAGCGAGGAGGACATTAGATTATTGCTGGTGCCACAGTTGGCCAACAGCTGCATATGTTGCTGCTGCTGTTGCTGTGTCACGGCTGCAACAGCTGCTGCCGTTGCCGATGCACTCTGCTCCGACTGCGCTGCCGCTGCTGCTGTTGCTGCTGCCGACGGTGCAAACGTTGACAATATGCTGTGTTGCTGCTGCTGCTGCTGCTGTTGTTGCTGTTGTATTGTCGTCGTCTGCTGCTGCGTCTGATTGGGCGATTTTGGCGAATGATTGTTGATTAAATTATGACTATTCAATGCATGCGATGACAAATGCAATGCACCCGCTGCTGCTGCCGCTGCCGCCGCCGCTGCTGCTGCTGATGTCTGCTGTGGCTGGTGCTGCAACAAAATGATGCAAATTGATGAGTTTCATTTTATTTTGTTTCGCTTGTGAGTTATGTAATTAATTGAACGCTATCTTGTGTTTATGTCCCTTTAGATAAATAAATATCTAACCAGGTTTATTAATTAGATTTGTGGCGGACTCTAATTGCAACATGATTAATTGCTAATAACCTTTGATTAATAAAGGCAGTACTAAGCTATAACTATTAGTAACCCATAACAGAGTCAGTTATTATAATATCTAATAGTTAATGCTTTAAACTAAAGTTTATCCGAAACAGACTAAGTTTTCAGAGTGAGTACAGTGTCTTTCACAGCGTCTTTTAAACTTGTGAAACAAGTACAGGGTCTCTTAAAGTTGTGCTTACCAAATTGTTATCGCGATGATGATGATGATGATGGGGTGGTATGCTTGGTGGCACAATATGCGGCTGTGATTGGCTTAACTGTTGCTGATGCAGCAGCGAACTGCCACCAGCTCCGATTCCAACTCCAACTCCAGTTCCGATTCCGACTCCGATGCCAACACCCATTGAATTTGGCTGTGGCGCGGGTCGTTTATTGTGTCGCAATGGAGCTGTGGGCGGCATCTGATGCCCGGTGGCCTGTAGATACCATGGATCACCAGCTGTGCCACCGGATGCGGTTGCTGTAGCCACCGACGAGGGCTGCGAGAATCCCCGATGATGTCCAACGACCGTTGTTTGTCCGTTTTGTGTCGCGGTCGCGTGACTGTTCATATCCTCGACCTTGCAGCTGCCACTCTTGTCACCTGTTGAGGCTACAGTTGTTTTAACTGCTTTCGCTTCCTCCTCCTCCTCCTGTTTCCCTTCCCCAAGTGCTTCCTTTTCAGTAGCTGCCTCTGTTGTACCTTTCTGCTGCTTGGGCTGCAGTTGACCTTGTTTAATTTCAACGGTTATCAGCGCACCTTCCTTGTCAATTGCCTTTGTCCTTGAAGTCCTTGCCTTTGCTGCCCTTGACTTTAATTCAGTTGCTTTTTCTGTAGCTGCTTCGTCTGCAAAAGTCAAAAAAACGTTTTTTTTTTTTGTTATTTAGCCAGTTGTTAACAAAATTGCTAATCTAATCACAACAATACACACACACACACACACCGAGTTCCAATCACATTTTTCTTCATTCAGGTGTAGTTAACAGCAAACTGTTTACTGATTCACAATAGACTAAAATGTTCTTGTTATTATTTGCTCAATTCATTAAATATGCATAAATCATACAAAGCGATTATTAGTCATAAATTTGCTAATAGGATTTCAAGTTCAAATTCATATTTAAATGCAGCTCACTTCAAATATTGTTCACACACCAAAATTCACACATCTGGCAACGCTTTGAGCACACAGTGGTGCTTAAAGATATGTGTACCGCGGCTGTGTTTGCTTTAGAATCATAGTTTCCGCCTTTTATGTTGGTTAATTAAATGTTTAAATTATTTTAGTGTAAACTGTGATTAATTTAAGAAGATAAAAGAACTCTGGCTTAAAACTTATTAACTTATCTAAAAACAGTAGTTTAACTTGTTGTCTTTGTACATGTTTTACTATAAATTTTTTTATATAAAATTTAACGATAACTTTGGACATTTCCATTTGTAAATTAATTCATTGTTTAAGCCACTTAATCTATGTGACAAGTTAACAGTTTATCAGAGCGCAATAATTATAGTAAATGCAATGTGCGTTCGAGTGATTAGCTAATCCAAAACACGTTTGCTTAATCAGTGATTTAACTGCACTAAACACTGATTACTCAAGCGCTGTAACAGTGTCTATATATCAGACACATGTATGCATTATATATGTATATACTTATGTCTATATACACTGCATGTAAATTGCTGAATTCGTAATGCTAATTGTTGATCAACTAAAAATGTCGGAACTAAAGTCGCATAATTAAACACAGTGGCAACGCCCACGCAGCAAATGGCAATGCCCGACGAATGCAAAGGAAGGGAGCAAGGGAGAGAGAGAGAGGGAGAAAGGCAGTGGAAAGAGACAGTGCGTGATTTTGGCAAATGTAAAACATTTGCATGTGACAAGCATAATTAAAACTTTAACTGCGCAGTTTGTAGGTAGCTTGAGCTACTGTATTTGCCATACCCTGTAAGCCTGCGTGCCTCAAGTGGGGTATCTAGTTAAACTTAACCACTTTCACAGCTTTAAAGTATAGCACAACATGCAGTCCATCAACTTTTTGAAGCCTTTCGTTGAAGTAATGATAAAATTTATCGGATGCTGATTCATCCGAGGTTTGACATTAAAATTCCCAAGGCATTTACTTCATTTGGATGTGAGCCATAAATTCACCAGCGATAAAAACTTGATTCACTTTTCAAAGTTTTCAATTTAATTTGGCGAGTAGTTTTGTTAATTTTCCAAAATGTAAATTTCATTTGCGGAAACACTTTTTGCATATTCAAATTCTAAACTCGAGTCACGAGAACAGCAATGTCTTGTAGATTAATCGTGGGATTTTTGTGTGTGCAAAAGGGTTGTTAAGACCGTCTTTGGCAGGTAAAAGCCTATCAAATTAAACAGTTGCCCATTTGTTTTGACCTTGGCCAGTTCAAATTGTGAAACACATCCGTTTTTGTCTGTTCAGTTTGTACAAATTCATGCAATTGCAATTAGCTACAGTCTCGATAATATATCATTTGAAAATGAGTTTTAAACATGACTCTACAAAATTTGTTAAACACACGGAATTGCATGCAGTCATCGTAATCGTCATCGTCAATCGTAATCGTCATCGTCATCATTGTTGTTATCGCTATTGTCTGTTTCCTGTTGCTTTATAACAAAGTCACGCCAGTTTCCCAAATGTTATCTAACAAATTTCGTACCGAATTTTAATTGCTCTAATGGTTCTATTTAACAAGTTAACAGTAAAAGGTATTTTCTTTCTTTATTCTTTATAGTTAAGCTAGCACTTATCATACCCTGTCATAACTTGATCAGTTGAACTTTGTGCATCTATTTTTACTCAATGAAATGTTTTTTTTATAGAAGACTGTGTAAATTATCTATACACGCGATAAGCTTAAGCTGCTGATACCCTGTAAATAAAGTTTATTTGAGCTTTGCTTGCAATAAACACAATTTATTTATAGCTAGATATATTTAACTTATTTATGCATTATATAAGTTTAACTGGCTATTAAATTTGTATGTCATTTTAAAAAACTTACAAACAATTAAGTTATTCAAATAAACTTTAAAGTTAAATATAGTAAATTTCTTTAGACATTTTACAGGGTAGCAAGCCACACATCATACACAAAACTTGAGTTGTCTGCCTGACACTTTAGTTTAAGCCCAGTTGATTGAGGCTTGACCTTCGGTATCAAGCCGCCACCTCTCCCCCCCTCTCTACAAAGAGCCCTCCCTGTTTATACAATTATTTTGCGCATTTTGATGTCACTTGGCATGAGTCAGAGTAAGGAATATACTTTATATAGTATGTAGGGTATATAGATTCAGAGTTTAACGCGCTGGTCAGACAAACAGAGTCGACTCATGGGTTGTGCGTGTGTAGAACAAGTGTTGAATGTAATTGTATTTACAGAGCGAAAGAGAGAAGTAGAGGGTAGGGGTAGGGGTAAGGCGGAGCGAAGTTTATACTGTAAATAACTGTCATCATTGAGCTGGCGACACCCGCATGAGACATGTTGTGACATGATGACTTCACCTCACTTTATGCTCAACACTTAACACTCAAAACTCGACGCTTCTCACTTTGCCTTTTACTTGAACAGTTGATGAGATGTCAATCAACACAGCACTTTTTATCGATTGCGTGTTATCGAATAGATTGTAAACAAATTCGTGTAAATTGCTTGCGAAACTTTAAACAAACAAGAGAATTGCTCAACTAAACTTTAGTGTTTATAGTTGTGTTTTGTTTATAATTGTTGCGTGATTCTAAATGTTAAAAAAAATCAGTGCTAACCTTAAACAAAGTCAAATGCTCAACAAACATTGTATTTTATGAAAGACAATAAAATGATCTTAAAAATAATTTATTTATATTTATATTTATTAGCCACACTGCAATGCATTGTCCAGCTGTCAATGAAGCCATTAAAACGCTGTGCTTACGATTATTTCGGTATTGTAATTTCGGTGCAAAAAAAAGATAAATTTGAAAAAGGGAGTTTAAAAATAACGACAATCATCTGCCGGATATGCTAAAAAAAAAAAAAGCTTCGCATAAACTTAAATGATTCATTGACAATTGTTTTTATAACTCATATTTTCATAATGATTATTGTTATTGTTATTTTGTGCACAAAGAGACACACACTTTTGCAATGCACTGTAGGAAGTGTGTTGTGGGTGCAAAATGCGCAGTACTTATATGGCCATATTATTGGATGAGCTTTGGATGAGGTAACGCTAATCTTAATTAGCTAGCGAAAAAATAGCAGACGCGCCAAAAGACCTAATTAAAATTTTTTTTTTACATATACCAATTGATTTCGTAATTAAAAATAAAAACAGTACTGTTTATTAAGGAAAGAAACAGCTAAAAATGTGAAACATTTATTTCTGGCTGCAAATATGTTTAAAGAAATATATTTTAAAAATGTAGTTCAACTTTTTCTGAAGTAATTGTTTGCTTTCCTTAATGTTTATTGTTCATAAATCCACATATGCACATAAATAATGCTATAAATGTTTTATATTGTTTGCTTTATTGATTTAATATTAATCATGCCATTAATAAAAATCATTCATAATTTGCATTTAAAAATACACAACTATTTATAAACACATTTGTGGTATAAAACAGGAGTTTCAATTTTAATTTCAAAGAAAAATATAAAACACACGACTCTGAAAATATGCAGTACAAAATTCTAAGAAAATAAATTAAGAATTATTGCAAATCGTAATCGCAACTCTAACAAAATAGTTTATTTATTTGCGGTGTTAGACCATTTTGAAATAGTGCTAATAATACCAGTGGCTACAGGGTATATCGTACCAAAGAAAAAACCCCAAGCAACCCTGTGCCCAATGTCGCAAGTGCTGCACTGCATATAAAGTTACCAACGTTGCGCTTGGTAAACCAAATTCAACATTAGAGCCACACTTTGAAAGCCTCTTTGCTTTTGGGTTGACATTGATGGTCGGTTTTGGGTTTTAACAACTCGTAGTCTCCAATTGCAAGAGCTAACATCTTTTTTTTGAAGGCTGGCTAATAGAAGAACTAGCCAAGAATGTGCATGAGGCAATAGAAAATTTTAAATTGTGCATATAAAAAAGAGAACATTTTTAGTTGGAACTAGCAGAGTTAAACCTAATATGGAAAATATGGAAAATATATCTAAAGGTTTATTCATTGGAACTACAAATAAGAATATCTTTTCTAATTTGCATAAAGAGAAGTTTGGTCAAGAAAAATTAGCAAAATTAAATTGAAATTATAAAATATTTGTAGAGTGCTCGTAATGGAACTACAATATAATCCAAATAAGCATCTGCTAAATTATTTAGTTCAGCTTCTGCTGGTTTTAATCCATTCTTCTTTACCCTCTGCGTCCAACCAACTGTAACCAACTAGCCAAGTAACTAACTAACTTAGTAAATGACAGACTACCCTGGGGCAGACTCACGTCACGTCACGGCACTAAAAAACAGAATAAAAGGGAAGAAATTGTATATTGCTAGAATTTGGAGTAGGAAGAGCTCAACCAAAGGGGCAGAGGAGGAAAAAGAAGATGAAGAAGAGAAAGAAAATACAGTTCAACACCTATAGAGGTAACAAGTACGTGAGAATCTTTTGTATTGCTTCCTCATTGGGTGTGTAAGAGTTAAGGAAGGAACATGTTGAATGAAGAGTAGGAAAAAGAAAAAACAGCGACATGCATGTGCATGCATTTGCATGTATGTACAAGGCATCACAATTATTTCGTGTAGTTTCGAGCTGGAAAGTGTAAAATAATAATGAAAGACACAAAGACAGACAGAAGGACAGACGGACAGACGGACAGATAGAGGTAACTTTAGTCAACTCAGTTAGTCAGTCAGCAGAAGCAGCATAACAAAAGGCATGAATGAAATGAGAGGCGTATCAGTAAATGATGACGATGATGATAATGAAGATGTTGGCGTGCTACTGCCACATGATGAGCTACACTAAGAGCCAATTGGGTGGGACGCGTTGGCTTTTTGGCCAACAACATTTGCATATTGCAATGTGGAATGCGGCGAGAAGGCGCAGGAAAACCGCAAGCAGACAGACGAGCTAAAGGACGGACAGACAGCAGGAAGAAGGAAGCCATGCTTCAAACTTGCAAGACAAAACATGCAAAAGTGCAAACATGTACTAGCTACATATACATGTATATGTAGTACAACAGTAGTAGCTGCATGTACTAATTACCTGACTAGTTGTGTCAGGTGGGCAGGCCTTTGAGTGGGTAGCTCCCTTTTGTTGTTAGCTTTTGAAGCTACCAAGCTGAACAGCCTGTGATGATTGGACTGTCAACATTATTTAAACGTTGTCTGTTACTGAATTGTTTAAATTTAACTTGGCTTTGATTATCAATCACTTTTTGTTTACACTTAAATCCCTCTCTTTAATCTAGGCAGCCTAATCAAGTTCAATTAGCTTTGAGAACCTTTTTAAACCCTAATCGATTATTACTCAATACAGTTGTCGTATTTTATACAAAAGTTGTAAACTAATCTTATGTTTCTGCTTTGAAAAAGCCCCAAATATTCAAAAGACTTTATGCTGCATTAATCCATAAAAATCTCTGCTTTTAAGAACAATAACTTACATTTAAAATTAATTATTTAATTAAAAACTGAGAGAACTTTAAAAGCAAACTAGAATTTATCCGATTTATGAAAACCTTTTTAAACACTAATCGATTAATACTCAATACAGTTGTCGTAATTCGAACTTAGAGGATGTTAAGTAAAATACTTATATTTTTGCCAAAATTGGTAAACTAATCTTATGTTTCTGCATTGAAAAAGTCTCAAATATTTAATCCATAAAAATCTATGGTTTTAAGAAAAATAACTTCCATTTAAAATGAATTATTTAACTAAAAACTGAGAGAACTTTAAAAGCAAACTAGCATTTATCCTATTTTTGCCGATTAACTTAATTTATTTTCTTTTTTCTTCTTTTTTTACTAACCAATCCAATCATCTGTGCTGATTATAGGCGGCAAAGAGCTGCTTATGTTGTTGTTGCTGATAATCCTATTGTTGTTGTTTCTGGTTTCTTTGGTGTTGCTTCTGCTGCTGTTGTTGTTGTTGTTGCTGCTGTGCTCAGACTTTGGTTTAACTGTTGCTGCTGCTGTAGACGACTGAAATTTGCGCTGCGCACTACGCAGAAAATTCAGCAATCGCACATCGATGGGCTGAGCAGAGGCCGTTGCTGAATTGCTGCCCTTGTTGGCCACGCTGCGGGCTGTGTTGTTGCCTCTGTTATGACCCAAAGCATTTCCCGTTGCCGCATATTTATCACAAAAGTAGAATTCTCGGCGCTTTGGTGGTGCATAGGCAGCACTAAGGCTACTGCACAGTTGAAGCGGTCTCCTTCGGGCCTTGGCAATCAATTGGCCACTGTTTGTGGTGGCATTGGGTGAGGTGTTGTTGTTGTTGTTGTTGGCGGTGGCCTCACGATGCCCCAAACTGCTGGCACTGCGAGTCAGACTCTGTTTGCACCAATAAACATCCTTGCTGCCAAAATAGTAATAACGCCTGCGTGTTTCCTGTGCACCTATCGAGGACACGCCTCCTACACCTCCAGCAGCTAATACACCGCTTCCACGCTGATGTCGATTGCTACTAGAGCGATTTGATTTTTTGGTACTTGTGTTGCTTTGACTTCCTGTCGTTTGACTGCCACTGCTCGTCTGTGAGTTGTCGCTCTCGTTGTTTGTTGCTGCCGCTGATCCTGCTCCTGCTCCTGCTCCTAATACTGATCCCAATCCCAGTCCCTGCTCAGACTCCTTTGCAGCATTCGTTTGCGTTGGCGTGAGATACGAATTGGATTGGATGAAGACGCCATCGCAGGTTATTTTTATTGTTGTCACCATGTTCCAGGCGGCATTTCGTTTAAGCCACTTATCTTGTTAACACTTTACTACTATTCCACTTTTAGCCAACTGTTGGCTTTGTTTATGGTTCAGTTTTTGATGGCGCAATGATCTATTTGTAGAGCTATCATTAGTTTAAATGTTCCAGGGTTTAAACCAGCTTATAGATAGTGATTAGTAATGGAAGCTAGCCAAACGATAGATTAATATACCCCTTAATGATGTGTAAGAAAGTGGTATATAAAAGAACTATTTCCAAATTGCCATTTAAAAGCAGCACAGAGAACAAATGTGGATTCAAATCAATCCTAAACTGCAGACAAATGGGTAATTCTTGTTATTTATTAGCCAAGTATAAAATACATGATTTCCTACTTCTAATAAATTAAACTTTATTCATAGTTTTACACATATATATTTTAGATATATTCAAAAATCGTTCCAAGCTTAAATGGAGAATTTTTCAACTTTATACAATTTGTATCATCTGTTTACATTGCGAATTGGGCATGTCTTTAGGAATAACTGATTGTAAATTAAATCAATTGTATAAATTTACAATGCGACTTTCTGTTCCCTACCCTCCGCTCCCTTCCCCTACATTCTACGCTCCATTGAGCTGCCCTAGTTGAATTGAGGCTAATTCTGAAGCAAACAATGTGCACTGCAAATTGTTTTCTTTTGTAATAATACTAATTAAAGTTGTTTTATATATTTCTTTTTTAAGCGCATCGATTTGATTCTCCGAGCACAATGGAAAAATAAAATCAATGGAGAAGCAGAAAAAAAACGCAATAAAGAAGGAACTACGAATGATGATAATACCCGATGGAAGACAACAAAAACTACAAGTTCCAATGGAAAATATCTACAGAGAAAATCCAAAGCGCAAAAAAGTAAAGTGGTGAAAAAAAAGAGCAGAAATTGTTTTGATTTCGAGACATGCTCCATATTTGTCAACGGCAAGGAGGGCAGCTAGGGGGGTAGGCTAGAGAGAGGGGGGGCTCTACACTACGTAGTAATAATAGTAATTGTGTTTACTTTTTTCTCTTTCTTCATTTTGGCATTTGGCAAAGTCAATTTGCCACATTAACTGTAACTGAGTTAAAAAACCACGACAACTTGGCTATAAGCACATCAAATGAGTAAATACACATTGAAATGGTAACAAAAAATGTGCCCTTTTGGAGTTGTTTTTTTAGCCTTTCTTTGTCATACCCTGCACAAAAAGTTAATCAAAGTATTTTACTGGGCTAACTACTGGGTATCTGCACGTCTAGTCGGCACATCTATTTTTTGTGGGTTGGGAAAACACGCAGCAAGTCGCTTGAGTTGAATTGGAATTTGAAATTGGAATTGGAACTGGAATTGTGTGTAACGTACGTAAAAATTGTGCAAATATATAGGAGTAGATTTATATATATACATTTATATATAGTTGTATTATTTTGGGCGTGGGAACGCCGACAACGCCCATTGTTATAGTAACACTTTATAAAATTTAAATGAATTTATATTGTATTAGCTTAAAGCCAAGTCAAGGCAGGTCTGCTGCTTGGGAAAGTACGTGAAAAATCAGGTGAAATGTTACAATTGAGTCGACACACAATGCACTGATCTAAGCTGTAGCTGAGAGATACGAATGTCTGCAGACCTACATAGATACACACGCACACACATGGTGTTAATTAAGTGTGAGTTTTTAGTTAAGTTTCATTGATATAAAAAAACAATTGACAGAGAGACAAGTTCAAAAAGTGCAAATGAACCGCAGTTCAAGTGAACCAGCTCATAATAGAGCTGTTGGCAGTTGGAACTACTTTAATAAGTCAGCTAGAAAATGATTTATTTAAGTGAACTAGTTCTTTATAATTAAAGATACCTCAAAAGTTCAATTCAATTCATTTTAAATTTTGTTTAAATAAAATCAAATTATCTTTTCTTGCCTCATGAAAATGTAAACAGCTTATGAGTTTACCTAAAAAGAGAACTAGTTCATACGCATCTGAAAAGTGTTTGGCTTAAACGAACTTTAACTAGCCCGCTGAACTTGATCTCCTTAAAAGCCAGCTTCACATTTGCAAAGTGCTGTAAATGCCGCTTTTAATTGGTGCTTTTCCAACTGATTTTCACTTTCCACACATTTTATTGGGGTCCAAGAACTTTCCTCAACTAATTTTGTGGCAATTCGAGGGAAAATTCAACGGCTTCTGACAAAAATTAACTATGCAAATGAGCTGAACCCTCAGAATTGAGCACGTGGAAAGTGATTGCCCATCTAGAGAGATAGAGAGCGAAAGAGTGAGGAAGAAAGATACAACATTTTGTATTCTATTTCGGAAACGAACACCGAAAACTAAGTAAAAAAAACGTGCAGTCGAATTCAAGTGCCGCCAAAAGAAAGAAAGACGCAGGTTGAATGTATAAACCACAAAAAAAAAAAAACTAATTTAAAAACAACAAAAAAATCCAATTAAAAACGACAACAAGAAAAAAACTTAAAAAAAATATGACACAACAAGTTTGTGTAGAAATGCAAAATAAAAAGCGAAATCAAAATAAAAGTTAATAAAATAAAAACCTGATCTCGAGTAAAACAAACTAGGTAATAATTTAAAACAATAAGACTGTTCAAAAAATAAAACAAAACGAAAATAACAATGGGGCAAGTTACATGAAAAGCGTGAGGCGCCACGCAGCGGATATCCGCAGGCTCTTTTTCACTATACACACTTTAAGATACATGTATCTTATGTATTAAATAAAGCGTGCTTTATTTTGGCAGTGAAAGTTGCGCTTTATTAAAAATCATTTTGGTTTTTTTTTAGGGCGTTGCACAGTTGCCGGTTCAAAGTTGCAGTAAAAATTGATTAGCAATTAAAGAGTGAGCAATTAATTGAATGCTTGCCACGCATTGAACAAAATGATACATGATTTACTGCAAAACGAACTTTAAATACACTTGCTTAAATATATATTATATTAAATTTGAATTTTTGTTTTAAAAAATAATGAACTTGATTACTTTACTTTTTCTAAGTATAAAGACGCATTTCTTAAGAATTTTCTAGCAGCTCTTAAGCCTTAAAATTAAATTTCTTTATTTATTAAATTTATCTAGTGTCTGAATAGTTCTCTCTGAATTTTTTTTGTATAATTTTTTCTTATAATTTCTATGAAGATTTTACAACTGTCTAGTAATTAAAAGATACACTTGTATCTTGAAAAAAACACTTCAAAATCGTTAGAGTAGTGTAAAACGAAGAGACGAAAGCATAAAACAATAAACGAAGAAAAATGAGAAAATGGGAAAAAAATGAAATGAAATGCGGCGCATGAGCAATTGAAAATACAAAATGAAATGCGTTATTGGCTTTTGAGTATTTAGTGCTTTGGCTATTTGTTGTTAACTTATTTGTTTGCATTGTTTCTTAACATTGTTTTTATTGGTTATTTTTTTGTTGCTGTATTTTTGGCCGTGTGCAGTGAATGGCAAATTGCCTAAGTAGATGGAAAATATGTGCATAAATAAGTTAAAAAAAAAGCAATGCACAACAGACGTTCGAAAAAAAATCAACATTAAAAATTAATTCACGCGTCTGCAATTGCTGATGTTGTTAGTGCCGTTATTGTTGTTGTTGTTGTTTTTGGACGGGCGCATTGTCCACTTTCACTTGGCTCTTGGCAACTCTCTCAGGATGATGACGGTTTTTTATGTGGATTAGCTACAAAAAATTGGCAAGACGAGACAACGGAAGAAACCGAGACTGAAACGGTGTCTTGGACTTGGACTGGGACTACAACTGCAACTGCGACTAAACGAAAACTAGTTACAATTTAAAGGCAACAAAACAAAACTCGAACTCAAAGCGACGATGACTAATGCGTTGGAAAATTGAAAATTTGAAAATGGCTTTAACCTGAAGGCTGAAAGCACCAACAACAACAACACGCTTACAGCCCACGAGCATTTTGTCAAACTCTTGGCTTAAACAATTTCTGCACGTTACCAAAATTAGCGTGCAAATCAATTGCAAAGCTAATAATGATAATGATTCATGCAATTGAAGTAAGCTGTGCGTTGATTAGCGGCAGGGAAAACGTTGTGCAAGTAAGAAAATTACTAGGCAAATCAAACAGCAAAAAACAAGTCTCCAAAAAAGGCCGTTTAAGACGCATTTACAAAGAAGAGATACACCCAACATGCTAAAGATACTTCCAATATCCGTAAAATTATATGATATATTGGCAAACTTCAGGACAGACAATTAACACAACACTTTTAAGCCAAAAGAAATCATTAAACAAACGAATCCGAAAGATACAAAAGGTCATTGCGCCACCAGAAAAAGATACAACCAGAAATCATATATCATATTTATCACATTTATATAGTTTTATAGTTTCTTCTTTTACGATTTTTGCAAACTTTTGACAGCTTTTACATGTTAATTATACGCCTTCATTTGCATATGGAAAGAGAGCTTTAGTTTCCTTAAGGCCAAACAACAGAAAATTGCGCACTTTTCGGGTTTTTGTTTCTTGTATCTTTCGGCGTGCTTTGAATTAATAAAAATATTTTCAAACTTTGATTATACAATATCGCTGTTTAAGCATTTGCACACATTAATTATTGTTATTAGCGCGAGATTGCCACAATAATATAAAATTGCAATTGATTATTGGCAATACTAAATGGTTAACACGCGAGCCGCGACTTCGTATTGCATTTTTAAGTCGGCTGCGCATGTGCGATGCGAACTGCTCTGAACCGCGCACTTCGCTTGCAAGTTTTCAACTGACTCAAAAGTCGCGACTCGCAACTCGCAACCGGCATTGCGTTGAAGCAGCTCTCACACAGTCGAAACGGAAAGAGAGGAAGAGCGAGAGAATGAAAAGAGCGAGCGCAGCGTCAAGTCAGAGACGAGTCGAGCTTTCTTTATGCACGTAAGTGTGTGAGTGAGTGCGCTCACGTCTTGACAGCGTTGCACTTTTCTCGCATGCGATAAATACAAGTCTTATACCTACGTCACTCTACTTAAGAGCAAAACGTATAAGTCTTTCGTTTATCGCATGCTATATAATATTAGTTGCTCTTACTTTTTGGCTTCAAAATTAATTGCCAAAGCCTAATTACCAATACAAGCCAAATGTTGCTCAATTTTGTGCGATTCTTTTGGACTTTTCAAGTTTTTGTTGTTTAGCTTTTTTGTTTTACTGGTTGTTGACCAAATTCGTTGGTTAAAAAGCATAAGTAAGTCAGAGTTTAAGTGTGTGGATAGTGTTTTACAAAAGATTAATTTGTTATTTAGATTTATCTAATATGGCTCCGAAATAGCCCAATTGTAGGAGCAAGACAGCTGCTAATGGGAATTATTTCAAAGTTTCCATTTAAATGTAAGAGTCTGTATCTTGAACTTATTCCTACATTTAAATATTTTAACAAATAAGTTTTATGCAAATTAAACTTGTCTTGATATGTGACTTCCTTTTGAATACTTAATTAAATTTTACTTCATTCATTTACTTCAGTCGATTTCCTTTTGAATTTTCCTATTTCTTTTTAAGCTCATTCGACACATTCTAAGTTCTAATTGTTTTTCCCCTCTGTTGCTGGCAATTTTAATTAATTTTCAACTTGTATTGTTCTTGTTCTCATTGTTGTATTTGTTGTTGTTGTTGTGTCTGCCATTTCTCGTGTGTCAATTTTTGCCTCTTTTGTTTTGCATGTTTACGTTTCACTGTAATTTTCAGGCAATATGTTCTTGTTGTTGTCGTTTGCAATAAAAATACAAATGAAAGCAATAACAAACAAGAATGTAAGTTTTTGGGAGCGGCTTGACTACAAGATACCCGGTAACAAGCTTAAGCTACCCTTACCCTTTTGGTAACAAGGAATTGACATAATTAACGACTAAAAACTTTAAGCTAGTTAATTTGACACTTCAAGCTCTACGAAACTCCAGCTTAACTACCCCATTTCATTAAACTTATGGTTACGGGGTATGTGTGAGTGCGCGCTGTTTATGTTGTACGGTGTCGCATTCAGTTCGTGATATTTTGCCAATTTTCGCTTCTGGCATTAAATGTGCATTTTTTTTCATCCAGCACATGCAATTAGCACTTGGCTAGAGCCACGCCCCCTACTCCAGCCCTCTACATACCAAAACGCCTCTGCTGGCCAGTGTCTCGACTCGTCTCATTTGCAATATTCATCTCTAACTGTGCGATATTAGCAAATGAATGTGAATAGAGAAATTGCATTTACAAGATACATTTGCATTTACAAGATACACATGTGGCAAAGTGCAGCAAATAGGGAAATTGAGAGCGCGAGACACGAGCCCCAAATGACGTCATCAAAATGTGCAGGATGCTTGCAATTGGAATTCGACCCATAAAAACCAACAACACTAACGCCTTTTACACACACACACACACAAACATAGATACAATCTGTAGCATACATATTGTCAGCTCCCAAAGAGTGCTAAAAATAAAATGTGTGCAAATTCACAAAGAGCAAACAAAGCCAAAATAAATAAATAAATAAACAAACAAGAAAAGTAAAACAAACAAAAAACACAGGTCAAATATGCACGCGCGTTGAAATTACATACAAAACAGCATGTCGTGCTGTCTACCTCCCACCCTCCCGATAACGATAACGAAAACGTTATCGATTACGACAGGTGCTGTCATGTTATTTGGCTTAAGCCCACGCGTCATGAAACTGATTAAACACTGGAAATGCACAATAAATGTTCACTGATAACAAACAGCTCTCAGTTTTGTTTAATTAATAATTCTCCTTTTTTATATCAATAATTTAAGCAAAGAGTTGGCAATAAAACGTGTTCATTGATATTAAATACTTATTAGCTTAACCAATTAACACAAATCGTTATCTCTGCTTGAAATTGTTTTTTGCTAAAAAAATTCCGTTGTAGTTAACGCAAGTAACAATATAAACAAATAAAACAGCGAACGGAAAACAAAGAAATCGTTTCTACACTTGACCATTGCGCGATCAGCAGGGCAATATACATACACACACACACAAACACACTCACACCAGTGCAGAAAAGTTCACGCAATTCCAAACTCCAACAGACACACACACACACAAACGCAAACTTCAACCGACAGACAGGAGCTTGAATACAACGCCCACACGAATTGCAATACACAAATAAACTAAAAGCTTTGGCGCCGACAGCGCCGTTGACGTCGACGTTGGTGCTGCAAAGACAACAGCAACAACAACTACTGACTTTACAGTGCGTGACGTCAGCGCACGAAAAATTGTTCCCGAAGTCGACGACGGCTACGCACCAAACAAACTGACCAGCTAAAACCGACAACAACAACAATAACGAAATACGCACATATACACATCCATACATATATACTACGACGGAAACTACGATGCGCTACGCTTCGGTTATTGCCGTTAATTATTGTTGTTGCTTTCAACTGTTTGCAGTTTTTGTTGGTGTTAGTGTTGTCATTGTTGTTGCTGTAGGTGTATTGTGTATTAAATTTGGTCATTCATGGAGCGGCCGCTCGTTTTGCATGTGTGTGCGACAGTGCGTATGTATATGTGTGTTTGTGTGTGAATGTGGAGCCTCGTTTGCTATTCACAATAAGCCTAAAAGGGGCAACAAAATTGCGCGCCATTGGAGCGCAGAGTTGTAAAACGTGTTTTTGTTTTGCTGTTTGTGTTGTTGTTGTCGTTGTTGGTGTTTTTGTTGTTGTTATTATTGCTGCTGTTTTATGAACAAAAATGCGTAGTTTGTTGTTTTTCTTATTGTATTAATGGCGCCCAATGTTTTTGCTTTCGTTTTTTATTAAATAAGACACACACACATACATACATTTATATTTACAATAATCTTATTTAAATGCACATTCGAAACATTGGATTTTTCAAAAACTTTTGCATAGTTTGACCTCAGACAACATACATAAAGCTTGTTTTGGTTTCAAATCGAAGCTTTTATATGTTTGTATGTGTTTTTCATCTACATATGTATGTATGTATTATTTGCAATATTCATCAATGGAACACAGACACTGTGTGTGCATGTGTGTGACTTTTTGTGTGTATTTTTGCAATTTTATTACGGCTTTGTTTGTTTGCATGCAATTTTGACATCATCGCAAAGATTTACGCAATAGTTAACGGTTGAAAATTATGCAAACATTTACACACACATACACACAGACAGCAATAGTTGCTCACAAACACACACACGCTCAGTGTGAGGTACACAGACAGCTGCCAAGGCGCGCCCCTGAAGCATGCGAGGAATGCGAGCAAAAAAAAACACGGAGAATAGATAAAGAGAGCACCAGAATTACGTTACTGGGATGCTGCTGCTTCTTATTGGCAATTGCTTTATCCTTTTTGCGCAAGTTTTCGTCACTTTCACCCACACACACGCACACATACACATTTAGAGACAAGCACACTCACACAGTTACCAGTGTGAGACAGACAGCGCGACGCGCAAAAAGGGCGTTGGGTAGTCCTTATATCAAAACAACACAAAAATCTGACAATCTCACACATGCATACACACGCGAAAATACATATACACGCACACAGTAATATATTTACATTCACATTTTTACACCTTACCTGGTTCCTATTGCTTTGGTGGTACTGCTTCTGCTGCTGCGGCGACTGCTGCTGCTGCTGCTGCTGCTACTGCCGTCTGGCATTCCACTACGCCTCCAATGCTGCTCCGTTGATGCTGCTGACGACAACGACAACGTTGACGCTGGTCGAACATCAAGCAGCGATCGTACACATGCACATTTTGATTTCGAATATTATAAATTATTTATAAACATTTGCACGCACACACAAGCACCCACACTCGCGCACTCTGTGGACTTTTTTTTGTGTATATATGTATATATATGTGGCTCAACTTGCTTCTGGTTTTTGTGGAATTTTCGACACTTTTTCTTGCTAGCTGCAGCACATTTGTTATTTATATTTTATTTACCGAAGCTTTACCAGCACGACCGATTATATACGTTTAAGTACTAGTACTAACACATATTCAGACAACAATGTTTTAACGCATAGAACGTACTAATTTTACGGCAACAAAAAATTCCATGAAAAAAAGCAGCCATCTTTACCAGTATTAGGATTGTTGATATTATATCGGTATATCGATGTATCTGTGGCAAGGTATCGATACATTCCAACACATTACATGAATTATCTCATGGCTAAGGGTATTCCTGATATAATTTAAAACCAATTTAAGTTAATTGAAAGTTTACTTTAAATTGTTCAAGAAACTACATTTATTGAGCAATAAAATTAAATTTAAAATTGACACCAATTACATATTCACAAATTTGCCAAGAGAAGTAAAAAAAATCATTTTTAATTTTAATTTTACACACATTTTATAAATGAGGAATAATATTAACAATATTTTATTATATTCTTTTATTTTGAAGCTCATGCTCACTTTTACCATACATTATTTAAATAATTTAACAAATGGTTAAGCAGCTGTGAACAGCTTAACGATAGTGTACCCAAATAATATATCGTTTATGAAATTCATGTTATGTTTAATTTGGTACGATGAAAACGTGAGGCCATTATATCGATAGCGACCGATAGGTAACTAGTCCGTCTTCGCGCACGTTGTTGTCATTGCATGACAATAAATCAGCAACAAAATGCGCAATCTTAAACTACAATATTGTAAAGAGGAGGACACGGGCATCAAAAATGCCAAACATCTGTTGCTGCATCCAAACACCGAGCACAATGATCAGAAAACCACGTATGTTGTCACAGACAATAAAATCTATGCCGTCACCGAAGCCGGCGATGGCGCGATGGAGACGAAAATAGTTGCCGATCTGCCGGATATAGCTGGAGCAGAATTCTTACAGCTGGATAATGCAATATGTGTTGCAACAGGCGCTGGCGAGGTGCTGCTAATAGATCCAGACACATTGGCTACTACCGAGGGCACCTACTGCGATGTGGGCATTATGGGCATGGCCTGGTCACCCAGTCAAGAGGTTGTTGCGTTCATAACCAAAACAAAAAACGTCGTGGTGATGACATGTAATTACGAGGTGTTGAGTGAACAGCCACTTGATTCGGAACTTGCCAGCGATCAGCAGTTTGTGAACGTGGGCTGGGGGAAAAAGGAGACACAATTCCATGGCACGGCTGGAAAACAGGCGGCCAAACAGTCTCCAGAATTCAAGCCACCACAGGATGTGGAGCAACTACCTCAGGTATGTGAACAACTGCAGTTACATATTAATATCAGCTAAATCATGATTTGTCTAGGATGTTCACATTGCTTGGCGTGGTGACGGTGCCTTCTTTGCGGTGTCTTATGTGGCCAGCAATGTGGGACGCACATTTAGTGTCTTTGACAACGAGGGAAAGCTACAGCACCTGGCAGAAAAGTGGAATGACATACAGTCGCCAATCACCTGGCGTCCGAGTGGCAACTGGATTGCAGTGCCCCAGATCTTTGCCACGAAATCTACAGTATCGTTGTTCGAGAAGAATGGACTGAGGCATCGAGAATTCGTGCTTCCGTTCGATTTGAACACGGAGTCGATTGTGAAGCTACAATGGAGCTGTGATTCGAATATATTGGCATTGCAGACAAACACGGCAGATGCACAGCGCATTTACCTGTACACGATTGGGAACTATCATTGGTATCTGAAGCAGGTGCTGGTCTATAAACGGGATGATCCATTGGCATTCTTTCACTGGTCCAGCGGGCATATGCTCCATGTTCTCCTTGAGAGTGGCAAGCGTTACTGTTATCGCTGGCATTTTGATGTCGATCTTTGCTCGGAAAACATTGTCTATGTTATTGATGGCAAACGTGTGCTATTAACAGATCTGCTAAAGGCTGTGATACCACCGCCCATGTGCCAATATACCATGGAACTGGATTACTATGTTAACAGCATAACGTCAGGGAATGGAGAATTATGTCTACACAGCAGTGACAACTTCTTGGATTTCTGTAAAAACCCAATTTCCTATCATAAGGAGCTTACAAAGTTATTGCCCAGTGGACAACTGGCTAATCTGCAGTTATTAACTGAAAGAAAACTGTTGGCCACACGCACACTTGGCCAAAAGACGCAGATACTCCTGCTGGAATGTCCGAAAGACAATGAATCTTACAGTGTAATTAGTGCACTTGTCATCAATGGCACTGTGAATGCTGTGGCCAGAGGATTAAATGATATTTTCTATGTGCACAACGTCAACAATGGACACATCTCAGAGATTTCCATAGTAAATTCGAAACTGAAGCTGGGAAATGTGGTGCATCAGCTGATGCAGCCAGCGGATTACATGCGCTTGAGTGTTTATAAAGAAAAAGGTATTTTTAATTGATTTTCCGATAGGTTCCCGCAAGAAACTAACTAGAATTCCTGTTGACTTTCAGCCTTGGGACTAGTGACCCTGCGTTCCCAGCAATTGCTGCATATCGACGGACAGCGCTTTGATGAGGATGTCACCTCATTCATTCTGGCCGATAATTATCTGATCTACACACAATTGAATTCCATGCACTTTGTTGATCTGTGCAGTCGTCGCAAGGTTGCAAGTCGATCCATTGAACGCGGAGCAAAGCTGGTGATGCATGGACAGGACGCACGTGTGGTGCTGCAGCTGCCACGTGGCAATCTGGAGATGATCCATCCTCGTGTGCTTATATTGCGTGTCATTGGCTCCCTGTTGGACAGCGGCATGTACAGAGCAGCCATGACCATGGTGCTGAAGCATCGCATCAATCTGAATATCATTTGTGATCATAATGTGGAACAATTCGTTATGGATATGCATAAATTTCTGGATCAGGTCATGGATACCCAAGGACTCTGTTTGTTCCTCAGCGAACTGCAGAACGTCGACGTTGCTTTGGAAATGTATGCGAGTAACTATGAGGCTTCGCAGCAGCATTATACCGATAAGTACCAAGTTGACAGTAAGATCAACTACATCTGCAACGACTTGTGTGGTATTATGGAACGGGCTAACATTCCGGCCTATAATTTACCCCTTATTACCGGCTATGTGAAGCTGGGCAAGCTGGAGAAGGCGCTGCTATTTATTTGGCAGCATAGGCAAAAGGATCCACAGCTGGCAGATCAGTTACTTAAGTATCTGCTGTATCTAGTCGATGTCAATGAGCTGTACAATGTCGCCCTGGGCACCTATGACTTTGGCCTGGTGCTCTTTGTTGCCCAGAAAAGTCAAAAGGATCCCAAAGAGTTTCTACCTTATCTCAATGAACTGAAGGTCCTTCCACTTGACTATCGCAAATTCAAGATCGATGAGCATCTCAAGCGTTACGATAGTGCTCTCATCCATCTGGCTGCCAGTGGCGAACAACACTATGATCTTGCCCTGGAGTTCATCAAACAGCACAGTTTGTATAACAAGGCATTGGTGGTCTACCAGGATCAGTTGGACATGCATCGTCGCATCTGTGTGGCCTATGGTGACCACTTGCGATCCAATGCACAGCTGGAAACCGCTAGCATTATGTACGAGCGTGGTGGACATCTGCAGCAGGCACTGTTGAGTGCCAAACATACACTGGACTGGCAGCGTTGTCTTAATTTGGCTCAAAGGGCGGGTGAATCCCTGGAACAGATTGTCAGCTCATTGGTGTCGCCGCTGCAGCAGCAGAACCGTCATCTGGAGGCCTATGAACTGCTCAAGCACTTCTCCAAAGAGTCAGAGGAGCCACATGTACAGGTGCTTCTCGATGGACATCTTTATGGACGTGCCATCTACGAAGCACGTCTGCTGGACGAGGAGCGGGCAGTTAGTCTATTGGGTAAGTTTAAAAAACTCAATTTTAAAGGACTTTTACTTATGCTTTACGATAAGACAGTGTGAAATAACTAAAGTTTAACAATAGTTCAATTAGTTAAGACTTCGTACCCTCATGCCGCTTAGAACCTACGATGATCAGTCGATGGGAACAAAAGAACGGGGTTTCAAACGTTAGGAATTACTTATGTTATTACATTTTACCAGTTTTTTTTGGAAATTCAGTCTCTTTCTAACCTAACTTTTTATATAACTAGTAAATAACTTTAGCAGTCATCTGATTTAACTGAACATATTAAAAACAATCAGCTACCACAGTTATATGAATTCAAGTTATTTTGAAAAAATTCCTAAATATAAATCAAGCTGAAATTACATCGGATATCGCCAAATAACTTATATGTAACAACTGAATAATACTGAAAACTAAAACATATGGAATTTCTTAAGTAAGAGAATGTCTTGGATAAGAATAAATGGTTTGGACTAACATTTTCAAAGACTCCATAAATTTTGGATAAGAAACCCCATCAAAATGGCGTCTAAAGTTCGGCTATATAAGAAGGTGGGTAGTGGGTAATATGCATCTGGAATCCGAATGAAAGCCCAACAATGCGAGTTCTAACAACTGCTATAGTCGTCCTCTTGCTGGTGGTGATTGTGGCACTGGCCCACGGGGAAAATGGATACCAACATTCAATGAGGGATCGGGTCGAAAGTCCTTTTAGAAGTCTATTTCGTAGGGCTCCAGAGGATATAATAGCACGAGATGGTGTTGAGATTGGAAGCGCCAGAGGATGGGGAGTACAAGACGAAGAGGATGATGACGAAGAAGAAGATGACGATTGGATAGATGGCGATGATGATGAAGAGGACGACGATGATGATGATGATGTCGATGAAGAGGAAGACGATGATGATGATGTCGATGTCGATGAAGATGAAGACGATGATGATGATGTCGATGACGATGAGGATATTCCTGATGGTGATGAAAACGACGATGATGATGATGATGATGAATACGATGAAGAAGATGATGATGATGACGATGAATACGACGAAGAAGACGATGACGATATTCTTAATGACGAAGACGATGATGATGATGAAGACGATGAAGATGGTGATGATACTGATGTCGATGATAATGTCGATGACGAAGAAGAGGAATACGATGATGATAAAAACGACGATGATGATGATGATGAATACGATGAAGAAGATGATGATGATGACGATGAATACGACGAAGAAGACGATGACGATATTCTTAATGACGAAGACGATGATGATGATGAAGACGATGAAGATGGTGATGATACTGATGTCGATGATAATGTCGATGACGAAGAAGAGGAATACGATGATGATAAAAACGACGATGATGATGATGATGAATACGAGGATGAAGATGATGATGATACTGGTGTAGATGAAGATGATGATGATGACGAAAACGAGGATGATGAAGATGATGAAGAAGACTATGACTACGATGAGTAAGGTGTTGAGCACGAATCTAGTTTTTACGACTATGATGTATAGTGATTTTAATACCACAAAAACCGTTGTGTAAAATGTATGGAACTTATTTTGTGTAGTATCGGCGTAATAAAAAGCATCTTCAGTATTGGTTGGGTACAAATTGTAGTAAATTGTTGTAATAGTCAAGTCGCTTACATTTTTAACTTTTTTGCCTTGCAGCTAATAAAATTAAACCGGCGCTGATTGCATTTGTCGACCAATTGGGAAACTCTTTGAACACAGAGCGGGATTTGTTTTTGGAGTACAAAAAGCGATTGCTGGATGTACGGAAACGCCAGGCGACAATCGCGGAGGAGGGCGGAGCCGGGGATCACGAGGTGGATATAGACGAGGCGGATCTGTTGTCGGATACGACTAGCATGCATTCGTCCCGTTACAGCGGCAGTTCGCGCGGCACAGGGTAATTAAGTTTGAAAATTCTAAAAAAAAAATTAGTTAAAAATTAAAAATTGTTTTGTTTTTCAACTATTTTGCAGCAAAACTTTTCGATCTAGCAAAAATCGACGCAAACACGAACGCAAGCTGTTGAGCTTGAAGCCTGGAAATCCGTTTGAAGACATTGCACTCATCGATGCACTGCACAACCAAGTCACGACTATCGCACACCAACAACAACGCCAACAAGTCGTGCGTGACACATGCAAAGCGCTGCTACAACTGCACACGGAGGACGAACGGGCAGCGGGACTTCAGAAACTGTATGGTAGTGTTTTATCTGTGGTTCAGGGTTCGCTGGACGAGATCTGGATACCCGAACTCATGGGTGGTACCGCTCAACACTTGACCGGACCCAATATCGATTACTTGACGCTGCGAAAGGAGCAGCGATTTGCCTTATTAAGTGAGTGAAGTACCAAAACAATTCCCTAAATTATTTATTAAACTAAAAATTATTTAAAAAATACTATAATTTGATTAAAATTCTTTTTATTGCGTTAATTTTTACAGCTCCACTGAAGCGCTTCAAGCCGCAGTTGACAGTTATCGATTGGCAGCACAGCATGCTGCAGTAGTTTCCTTTATCGTTATCGGGCCAAGTGATCCTTTCTCTACCAGCAGACGTTGTTATCGTTATCGCAAATCGGATTTTGGAGCTACTGTAAGCAACTGCAATTTGCGTGCATTGGATTTGGATTTTCACTTTTCATGCAAATTTTTTGATCCAATTAAAAATAGAAAAAATTATAAAAAATATAGACGCATGTCGTGTCCGCCTCTCATTTACTTTCACTTGTGTTTTCAGCTTAAATAAACGTTGCATTAAATTCACTAATTGAAGCTCTCGTTTTTTATATTTATTAAGTACAAATTAATAGCACGAAATAAACAGTTGCGTGCTATCGTTATATTTATGTTTATTATTGTTGTTGCCCTAACTGTGAAAAGTGGGTGTACATTTGTAACGGTAATTGGTACGGACTATCATTTGAGAGGCGTTTAAATTCAACTTATCACTGTGGTACGCCCTTTAAAATATTTCGGATAATTTGACAGCGCTGCCTGCAGTTGCAGCGCAGCGTTAGTTTGTTTGACAAACAACAACACCGACGCAGTCTGGGAACAGGTTTTGTGATTTTTGTGTTGTAGGCGCACATTGTTGCCAGGCAGCGCATAAACATAGCGCACAGTGTGCCAAAGCTTGTGTTTATGGGTAAGTAAAAAACAAATTTCTTAAAAAAAATAAAAGAAGAATGAATTATCTAAAAAATAATTTACTTTTGACACTATTTATTCTTAATAAATTAATAAAATGCATTTCAAATAATTTACACAAAGAATTCTTTCCATTTGCTGCGCACGCTGGACATGCGCAACGTATTCTGCCGCTGCCTAGCTGCCAGCGCCAACGTCCAACCGCTGCCGCAGTCGCAGTCGCAACTCCAATTGAGCTGATGCCTCTCTGCTCTCTTTCGTTGCGTTGCGTTGATTGAATCGCATTTCAGTGAGCGACGTCGAACGGTGCGGTCGTGTGTTCGTTTGCGTTCGCAGTTGTTGCGCTATCGTATTTTGCTTTGCCATCGCGTTTCTCTACTCGTTTCGTTCTTCGCCCGCCAAATAACTAAATATACCAAACAAAAATTTTGTGTTAATAAACAAATATTAAATCGGGGCAATATTTGTATATAGTACAAGCCGCAAGCATAAAAGCAACTTCGTAGATTCCATAGGCAACGAAATCTTTGATCAAAGCAACAAGTGCGACAGGAAATGTGCGTGAAAAACACAAACGAAAACGAAACCGAAAACAAAGTGCAAGCAAAAATGCAGATGAAATAATTACATACATCTTTACAGCTGTGTGTGTATGCTTAAAGTATATGTATGTGTATGTGTATTTGTGCGCGTGTTTTATTGGAAATTACAGTTAATAGCAATTTGATGAAGTTTTCCAATCATTACTAAAGGCATTCAATAGAAATCATTAAATTGTGTTAATTGTTAAAGAAAGTGTGAAAAGTTATATGTAAAAATCATATTCATATTTAACATTTGGTTGCCAAGGCGGCAGCGCAGCAGCAGAAGGCGGAAGCAGCGCAAAGCAACGCAGTCGCAGCTGAGTGAAAAATAAATAAATTCACAATATAATATAATGCCGCTGCTTAAGTGCTCGCATACAAATAACAACAAATATCATTAACAAAACTGGAGCTGACTACTGCAAAAACAACAACAACAGCAACTGCGAAATATAAACATTTAGCAGCAAAACATATTTTGGTAAGTCTCCGCAGGGTGTTCTGTAGGCAGCGCAGTCGGCGTCAAGTGGAGCTTTGGCTGCTGACGCCTCTCTCTTTATTTCTCTCTCTCTACCTCTCTTCGCCGCTGTCTTTCGCTCTTTGTTAGTGCGCTGTCCAGTTTTAAGCTTAGTTCAAACTTGCAAAACGACTTTCAACATCATTCGTTGTTGTCATTTTTCTCTCCGTTGTTGTTGTTGTTGTTGTTGTTGTTGTTATTTTTTTTCAACTTCTGTTGTGGTGTTTATTTAATTACACCTTCTACTTTATTTTCCCAGTGCTTTTGTTATAATTTAGATTTGGGTTTTATGCTCGTTTTTATTTGTTGTTGCTTTTAGCACTTTGCTATTTTCGCACATGTCGAAATCTCGCTGCCGTTTTCGAATTGTATTCCATATACAGAGTATGGAGAATATGGAGAATATAGCGAATAACGCACAACGCAATTATTTATTTATTTATACACTAAACGCCATAATTGTATAATTGTTGTGATTTTTTGCTTTATGGCAATACGTGGAAAATTCATTTTGTTTCTGTTATTTTAGGCATGCGGCTGGCACCGTTTTTGAGGTTAGGCAACTTCATAAACCGTTAAGTTTGGCATTTGATTGTAATAATTTTTAAATTGTATTTTTTATGTGGCACTTTAGTGTCTTGACATTGCTCGGTAATGTCGAAAATGATTACAATGTAAATCCTTGTGCACATTTTTAAGATTTTATGCTATTTTGTGTAGACTCGAAATTGTTTAAAAGAATAAAATTATAGATCGTAAAATGTATTAAAAATATATACAGTATAGTATAATTTATTTTTGGTTCAAGACTGTTTAAATAAAGCACAATAAGTCAATTAATTATTTTATTTGCTTATTTTTGAAAAACAAGTTTTAATAAATCAAAATCATATGTTTATATTTTAACTTAAAAATAATAACGTATGCTCATTCTTCAATCTCTAACCTTTGAGTCGAATAAATAAAGCTTAGAATAATTCTGAATATACCAAAAGTGGAAGAAAGCAGAATATTTTAGAATATAATTTGTGTTTTTTAATAAATTGTATTCTAAAAATATTCTGCTTAATATAATTTGTGTTTTTAAATAAATTATATTCTTTTACTACGCCGCACTTTGTTGCACTTTTCGCCTTAACTCGCCACACTGTGCAGCTGGTTCTACCACGTTTTCACAGTCATTGACTGTCGGACAGGCTAACGGACTGACTGACTGACTGTCGGACCATGTTAACGAGCGAGAAGGTCGTAAAACAAAAGCCTTAACTTGTCTTAAAAGCTGCACTTATAACTTGGTCAAAACGCCGTCGACGTCTATAACTCCGCCGCGCATCTATGCAAAATCGAATGCAGCAAGTCTGACACTAGCTCTGAGGCGGTGATTCAGACTGAGACTAAGACTGGGTCTGAGACCCTGCCACACATTGTGTTTGCAGTCAACCCTTTTGTGTTTTTTAATTAGAGGTGGAAAAAACAACAAAGAGATCTGTGCAAAATGCATTATGCATCTGCATAAATCGTGTTAATGGTACCGGGGTCTTAGAGAGCATACGTTTTGAATGGCAAATGAGGCAAACGCCAACATCGATGATGACGAAATGCCAACATGAAGGCAGGTAAAGGAGGTGACTGAAAGATTCGAACCCAAACCAAACCTAAATCCAAACTCAAACCCATAAGCCCATTAGCAAAACCAATGTTGACTTCCATGGAATGTTGTTTCGAGTTGAGAACGCGTTTTGAATTGAGCATAAAACCGGTCTTACGTTGGGCGCCACAACATTAGATTGTTAGCTATTGCCCGATGTTTTCATTACTCTTGGTCACTTTTTGGGGTCAGAGTCTCTTGAGATAAGAAAAAAAAAGAACACGATGAACAAAAAATACAAACATCATGTGTGAGTCACGTTCAACATTTTGGGACTGTCTCGAAAATCTGTACGTGCTGAAGATTGAGTAATACCATTTCCAGTAACAACTGAAAACCAGCGAAAAAACAATGAAACAACGGCAAAAACATTCGCATCTTAAATTATGAGATAATAGATAAAAAACAACAACAACAAACAGTACTCGTATGTCTGCCATAGAATACGAAGGCGGATAATACGTTAGACCCCGATTACGATTACGAGTACGAATACAAGTACTCATTACTTATGCGCATAGCTTTCAGTTTGCCGTTTGCCATTGTGTTTTGCGGAAATGATCCAAAGTGTTGCCAAGTCTTGTATCGGGGAAACTAGAAACTGTGGCTTTAAGTATTAAGGTTTAAATTTAAGAATACTTTTTGAAAAATTCCATTTTCAAGAAACTTTGATCTTGAGTGTAGTCTATAAAATATTATAAAATATACAATGTGAATTTAATAATATTTTACAAAATTTTTTTAAAAATATAGTCTTCCTGTTTAAGCTGATTAAGTATATTTTAGAAAATTGAGATTTGTTTTTCAAAGTGTTTACTTACAATTAAAAAAAAAACATTTTTTTTTCAATGCTTAAATGATTTGATTGGCCCCTGACTTGTAAATAAATTTCAACCGATTTGACCCATTTGAGCTATTTTACTATAAACTTTTCAGAATATTTATAATGGGAACATACATAATGTGTAAAATTGCTCACGATAGCTCTAGTAGTTTCAAAGTGGGAGCGGTAGGGGCGTGTCAACAGTTTGAAATAAACTTAAACCAAACTCAGACGGACTTCCTTTCTAAATTTGGTGGCTCTAGCTTTTACAGTCTCGAAGAAGCAGGTGCTCAGACAGACGGACATCGCTATATCGACTTGGCTGTTGATGCTGATCAAGAATATATATACTTTATAGGGTGGGCCACGCCTCCTTCTGCCTGTTACGCACATTTTGCTTCTAACAAACCTAAAAAAAACTCCACTCTTTTTGTTGTACTTTATAAAATTATGCAGCAACCCAAGGACATGTTTAGAAATTTAAATAGTTTTTCAACAGTTAAAATAAATAAATCTCCTACAAGTTTACACCGGTAAATTCCTTTCTCTTGGCAATACTTCACTGAAGTTCTTAGACCCGCCCATAAACCTGTTGATGACTCAAACTTCAGCTTCGATTCGGTGTCATTAAGACCAAATGCAAATCTCTGTAGTTATCGGAGACTTACATACATATGCATATATAGGGAAGAGCGAGGTTTTGAGTTACGGCGAGTTAAATTAAGGTTATACCGCAGACCCAGAGACCTGACCTATGGCTTTTGTTAATGGTTGTCATTTCTGGTTCTTCTTTATGTTATTTTATGTTTTTTTGCTTTTGCTTCGTTTTACTGTCGGTCTTTGTTTGCACTGTCTCTTTTTGTCTTTGTCTTTTGGTTTCTTTTTACGTTTTGCAATCTTTTGAATGGAAAAATGCAATTTGACCACTGACACGAAAGCTATGAGCTTTCATAAAAGCTCTTTAACTTTATAAGGGAAGCTTAGCAGGGTCTAAAGGGGACTCATCTATATAAACTTGGGTCAAACTTGAGCTTAATAAACCAAATCTTTGAGATAACTTATCTATCTATCTTTATATCTATTTAGCTACTCATTTTTCTAGCTCTTCCTCTCTCACTCAGTCTTCAATCACTTAATTGAATTAAACCTTTAATTAATTTGTTGACAAACGTAGCTAAAAAAGTCAATGAACGTTTAAATTTAATCTGTGAGAGCAAATTGTAGCTGCCTATATTTGGCTAGAAAGAGACAAGTAGAGCAGTTGCTGAGAGCGAGACAAACAATAATGTTTATTTTAAGATTTCTGTAGTATAATCAGAAGAATTGTGTGCACCTTCCACTGCTCACGTCCCAAACTCACAGGGTCCTCACTGAGCCCTCGTAACAGGGTGTTACATGTTACATTTGGTTTCAATTGAATTAAATTCAATTTTAGCATTCGAGAAACACTTTGAACACTTGAAAACTTTGATTGAACTTAATTGAATTACGTCCGCGTCTCGTGAGTTACAACAACTCGACTTGATTCGTCCCTGAACTGTGAACTCTGTGTGTGTGTGTGTGTGTGTTTGTCCCTGGCCCCGTTGGCCCAGTCAAAAGGAAGTCGGTTTGCCTATGGCCAATTGTGAACTAGTTTAGTTCAGTTGGCTTTTGGCCCAAATGGCCTAAAAGCCACTCAAATGTTTACTCTCTCAACGGTTTCAAATGCATCGGTTAAAAAGTCTTTTTGTTTGCCTTTCATAAGGGAGGGCAACCCTAAACACACACACACACACATACACACACACACACACACTCAACACTTACTTTCTGCATTTGTTCAGTTTGTTTGTTTATAGCACTTGAAAAGATACATTCTGTTTCTTTGTTTCGTATCTTTAAGATACACAAACCACTGCAAGTTATTGGCCATTTCTCAGACTTTCAACTTTGCTGAACTCAGTTTTGTACACTGCAAAAAATAATACTTATTTGGGTTACAAAATTAGTACAAATTTCTTAAGTTAAAAGCCGATTAGATGCATTTATCATTTAAGTTCTCTAAAAGATTCTCAGCTAGAGCTTCTCGAGTCTTTGTTGCTTACTACGTCGCAAGCAAATAATTAATTATTAAACAATCGAATTTGCATTTTTGTTTATTTGTTTTTCGTTTGTAAAAAGTCGCAGACTGAGACTGAGAACGCAAACATTGTATAGTATATTTATATATATATTTATTTATATAAATTTTATTAACCATGTGTCCGAGTGGGTTTTGCCCCTAGGCGAACCTTGTCTCAATGCCCAGCCCGTTTTTCTGGCTAAGAAAACAAGTTTTTAGCTTCTTTCTTTCTAGGAAATTTTACATGTTTAATTCTGGGAATTTAGCGGGCAAAAGGGCAAATAAACAGCACAAAGTTATAAACAATAAAGAAATCATTAAAAAGGGCATTGAAAAATATAATCAAAAAGAAGAAGAAAAAGATTATGATGTTTATGATGATGAACAAGAATAATTCATCAAGTACATTTACATAGTTTATAATAAATTCAATTATTTACAGCTGAATTTGTTATGCAAAATGATTGCACGTGTTCGGACTGTGGAGAATTGGGAATTACCTTGTCTACGGCTTATTGAGATTTCAACAAGTGCACTGAGAGAAATAAATGTGGTCAGTTTTTGTAGGTCTCAATTCAAAGCCAAAATAATAATTTTAAATACAATATAAAATTGTTTAATCGTTGAGTTTTAAAATGTAATTATATTTTGTTGTCGGTTAATTTGCGCTTGAAGTTAACACGCTTTAGCTAATCAATTAACTGCATAAACCTTGAACTCTGTGTAACTAACAGATAAACCAACGCACGTAGATACAATAGTAGCTGCGTATCTTTAATTAACAGCAGCGCTGGCAATGACAAATTTGCGTGTGAAAGAGGAAAAGCAAAATGAAGTTGACACAAAAGTAAAGAAAAACAGAAACAGAAACGAAAACAAAATAAATGATTACAGATACATTCGATAAGTCATTAAATAGACCATCTAAAGCTACAAAGTTTTGCTAAAAATTGTTGGAAAAATTGAAATTTAATTTATTTTTCTCGCATTAATTCCGAAAGTCTCCGAAATTTTTGTGTGTCATGTGAAAAGTTGTTGACTGGGAAAATGTTTTGCTTAATTTGCAAATGACAAAAAATTATTTAAATATTTTTTTTTGTTGACAAAGCAGCAGATGATATCAAAAACTGATTAACCTTTTTTTCGTATTTTTTGATGTGGGAGAAATCGGCCAATTGAGCGGATCAAGCGAATGGAAAGTCTCAAGAGAGAATTTTAATTATATAATACACAAACAACTGTCCAAATGATGCCGCCCCCACAAACAAGCGTAGCGTCTCTCCCCTCCTGCTTTCCCCTCTTTACCTGCCTTCCACTCGCCAGTCAATCGTTAACACATTTAAATGGTAGCTGACTGAATGCGGGGAAAACTTGTCTGTCAACTGTTACAGCTGTTGCCTCATGTGGCTGCCACATCGACGAGTACTCTGCTCCGAGTACAGCAGATGAGGTTGCTGTGAAAATTAACCATGAAAATGTATCTTACAGTTGCAGATACATTGGCAGGCACGGTTGAAAAGTAAAAGTGTCTGCTCTAGGTGGCAACACTTTTCCTTTCATTTAACAGCAACCACAGCAATTATTAAAACTGAATACTTTCAATTACTTTACAAATTTATGTAGCTGATAGCTGATGGAAAAGTTGTTTAACTACTAGTAGAACTATGAGATACTTTTATAGTTTTCAAATCAAAGCAAGTCAATTAATATTTTAATAATAAAAAACTTAACTTATAATGCTTTTGACAGTTTCTTATATAAACAAAATGTTTTAAAATTAATTTATTTATATAAAATTGCGATCACCGAGCTACCAAAATGATTAACACTTGGTTTAAAGTTGCGTTTACCTTGTGCAAAATCTGTCAATTCTGCTGTTTGAAGTCAAAAGTTTAAATAAATATGAAATCAGCTGTATTTGCTCTTTTTCTTGCATAAAATTTAAAGTTTTTTTAAATTTAATATGCGCAGATCGTTGACTCATAACTTACCCAAGAAAGAAGAAACGACATCGGAATAATAATGAACTAAAAAGGAATTTCAAAGAAAAGGAGAAAAGTAAACATTATTCTCAGTGTAACGCAGCATAAATATAAATTTTAATGCCTTTGGCTATAAGGAAAGACAGATTTTATAGAGAAAAGCTAAGGAAATCATTTTGTAGTTATGCTTTAAAGTGATAAATAAATGATTAATTATGAGCCAGCAAAAGTTCAATAAAAACTAGTAATCAATTTAAAACAATAATGAAACGAGTACTACAACAAGTAAATTGTTTTATAAGTAGAAAATTAAATGTAAATTCTAATTTTTTAATTAAAAATAAGTGTTTATGTAAATGACAATGATTAGATAAAGGCTACAAATTAAACTATGCTAATAAAAATTATTTAAAGTAAAGAAGCGAAAGATTCTCTGCATTTGTTAATTTAATCTTTTTTTTTTTTAAATAATTTTATAATATTTTTATTTTTTGGTATAGTTTAATAAATAATAAGCTATATAATTATACCCTTGCAGAGGGTATATTGTTCTTACCACAAAGTTTGCAACGCATTGAATTAGGCGTTTCCGACACCATAAAGTATATATATTCTTGATCAGCATCAACAGCCTAGTCGATATAGCCATGTCCGTCAGTTTCTATGTGATCTAGTCTCTCAGTGTCAAAGCTATCTTGATTTAATTTGGTATCTGTATTCTTTCTTTCTGCACGCAGTTCATATGTTAAAATCGGCTAGATCGGAACACTGTACCATATAGCTCCCATAGGAACAATCGGTTGATAATGCTTAGTATGAAAATTTTCAATGTCTACTGACCGATTTCAATCAAATTTACGCAGAATGTATTTCTCATTGTCCCCCATCTGTTGACCAAATTTCATCCAAATCGAACTACTATATCATATAGCTCCCATAGAAATAATTGGTTGTTGAAACCAAATTAATGCAATATTCATGACTGCAAGGGTATTTCATCTTCGGCGAGCCGAAGATAACCGTTTTTATACCCTTGCAGAGGGTATATTGTTTTTGTCACGAAGTTTGTAACGCATTGAAGGAAGCGTTTCCGACCACATAAAGTATGTATATTCTTGATCAGCATCAACAGCCGAGTCGATATAGCCATGTCCGTCTGTCCGTCTGTCTGTCCGTCTGTCCGTCTGTTTCTATGCGAACTAGTCTCTCAGTTTTAAAGCTATCTTAATGAAATTTGGTACAGGCCTGTATTCTCTCTGCACGCAGTTCATATGTAAAAATCGGCCAGATCGGACCACTATATCATATAGCTCCCATAGGAACAATCGGTTATTAAAACCAAATTAATGCAATATTCATGACTGCAAGGGTATTTAATCTTCGGCGAGCCGAAGATATCCGTTTTCTCTTGTTTTAAAATAATTCATTAATATTTTTATTTATTAGAAAAGTTCAATAAATAATAAGCTGTATAATTTTTTTCTTAAATTTATTTTAAAGTAACTCAATTTGCTGCTTAAAGTAAAGTGTTTTAAAAATCAGAATTAGTTTGGAATTTAATGCGCAAATAAATAGTGTGATGGCAGTAAACTCTATTGTGATCTAATTCGCTGTCGTGTAAACCATAAATACCCTGTAAGCAGCGTGCATTACTTAACTCGTCATTTGATGTGAACTATGCGAGTAAACTCAGAGGCATTCAGAGCTGACACGACGACAATGAATGAACTCGCATGAGTCACAGCCAACTCTAATGCACAAACACACACACACACACACTAATGCATAGCTAAACTCACACAGATACAGACACAAACACAGACACTGTTGGAATTGTTAACTCATCTGGTTTTTGTCTCTCTCTTTTTTTGTGGCTGTGGCTTTGGCTGTGGCTGTGGAATAACCTCAATTTGGTTCACACTGCGGCTTGTGATGGCTGTAACTCTATTTGTTGTTGTTTTTACTGTAGTTGTTTGCATGCTCGTAACTAAAAGCGAAAAACCCAAAAAACAACAAAACTCCAACAACAACAAAAAAAGGCCAACAACAATTGTGTCCAGCAACAAAAACAAGCGAAATGGAAAATTTATCACGACGGTAGCCCCAATTTTTTTGTTAACGCTTTTCAATTTCGTGACATTCAAATTGGCCACGTACAAAAGGGTAGAGATTTTCGTATTAGTCGCCTCTTTCGCTGCTGTGTGTGCAACAAGTGGCAGTTGTTGCAACACAGCGTTGTAGGTGCTCTGGAGGTGTGTGTGTGTCACAGTGTGTGGGTGTGTGTAAGTGCAAGTGATTGTTGATTGAAGTCGCGTCCTTCAGTTTGATTGAATTTGTCAAGTCTGCTGACAAGGCTGTTTCTTATAACAACAGAAAACACTAATCGCATATTTTGGAGCAACACTTTGTCTATTTATAACTCACATTTCATTTAAACCAATTAAGATATGGTAAGCAGAAGTATAAGCCTTGGTAAGCTCGGCTTAAGCAAATCAATCTTAGAAGAAAGGAATTGGAGGAACGAATTTAGTTTTTAAATTAGTGTAGTGACAACTTGTTGAGCTTATAACTGAATGGAAGTGAACTTAATAAAGAAAACTTATAAAAGTTCTGCAGTAAACTGTGAAAGAACTCCAGTTAGGTGCAAAGAGAACTAAAACGGGCTTCAAAGGAAGCAAATATTTGCTACAAATTCGTATAGATTTAAATTTAAAGTTGAAAAAGAATTTTGTTTTATGCATAAGACTGGCATTTCATATTTTATTTAAATGTGCCCAAATATTTGCTTGAAATATTACAAATTATTTTTTTGCGTTTGGTTTAAATTATGATAAATATTTGGTTTATTTTTATTTTTTTATATTCGACATTTTAATTGAATTAAGCGCTTCAATCCATAGAACTTATAAACACAGTTCAGAACGAAGAAAACATTATTTGCTTAAAGTATTAGAAAACATTTCCTCAATATATTTCAAAATATTTACTTAAAATATTTGAAAAGATTTGCTTAAATTATAAATAAATTATAAATTATAATATATAATTATATTTGCTTTAAATGTAACAACATATTTGCTTGTAATATTACAAATTATTTGCTTTTCCATGTAATATTTTAATTCACTGAATGTCAATAATATTTGCTCAATATTTTCAGCAAAAATTATATTAGACTAAATCTTTGCTGCAGTTAATATCTAACTTACTCTGAAACCTCGAGCTCATTCCACCTTAAAGCCATGGAATGTCTAGGCTTTCACACTAATAGAGCCACTAAAAACAGATATGCAAGTAAAGCGCGCTCCCAACCCCTAGACTGACTACTATTGAACGCTCAACCCTTAAACTAAGATCAGATAAACAATTGTCAGTCTATAAAACATAACTTTTCCCCAAGCAACCCTAAAATTTGGAGCTCAATGCATTTCGTGTGGTAAACTACCCTTCGAAAAAGCTGGGACTCTTAGTTATATATAACACCCCACATAGATTGGAATCTTGTTCAGTCAGAAAGCTGTTTCGACCTGTCTAAAACTGAGTACTTTCATTTAAGAATGGACGCATTCAACTTTAGTTTTGACCCAAATGCATTCATACATTTGTATCTATGCTTCCACATTCAGTACACGAGTGTGTGCAATTATTTTAATGACAAGCACTGTGAAATCGGTTGTAGATATATACAAGAGATAAACCGCACGGCATTAATTCATTTAGGTGCTTAATGTGCTCGTCAGCTGCATAATTGCCTCTAATGCATTCAAGCAATTAGTCAAATATTGCATTATTTTGTTAGCTCGTTGATTACCATAGAGTGTTTGCCACAGTCTCTTAAATTGCCATTCACAGCGAACGTGAACACAGGTTTCTTTTGGTACAGTCTTGCTCAACTCCTTTGCCCTATCGTTTCTACATCTTGAAAGCATTATCTGACTTTTTTACTTATTTATTTGTTATTTTTTGCCATTCACAGCGAACGTGAACACAGGTTTCTATTGGTACACTGTTGCTCAACTCCTTTGCCCTATCGTTTCTACATCTTGAAAGCATTATCTGTGTTTTATTTATTTATTTGTTATTTTTTGCCATTCACAGCGAACGTGAACACAGATTTCTTTTGGTACTGTCCTGCTCAACTCATTTACCCTATCGTTTCTACATCTTGAAAGCATTATCTGTCTTTTATTTATTTATTTGTTATTGTTTTTTTTTTGCCATTCCCCACGAACTCGATCACTTTTTTTTGTGCTTGGGTACAGTCTCAGTTCATTACACATTTGTCAATTTTTTCATAAGCCTCAATCACATAAAGTGGACACAAGTTGCCTACATATAAAAGATACATTTGTGTAGATCGTATATATATATACAGATATATATATATATATATATATATAGTTCATGAAATTGACAAATTTGCTCGGCTTTTGTTGTGATCATGCGATAGTTGAGGCCAAACTAAGCGGCTTTTGAATTCGTTTTGTATGGCTTTTGATTTCATCATGAGCATTGTAAGTAATTGGAACTAGAGTGGTTTATGGCTTATGACTTATGGCTCATAGTTTATATCAATAATAAATCATCATGTTACAATTTCAATTTATTATAATTAATCATGTAGCACTCTAAATTGGGCAAGATCCGTGTGTGTATTGTTCGGAAAGTAGTGCAAGCTGAGAAAAACTGTTTCAATGAAAATTGTAATAATACTAATATAATTAGAGACAGTTGGAAACTTTATTAAAAATACAAACTTAAGCAGAAAATTTATTAAGTTTTATTTTAATTCATAATAGTAACAAATTAATGAAAAGTCTAATGAAATTGTGAACAATAAAAAAGATTCAATCATTAATTCATAATTAATTAAAATATTGATATTCTAATGAAAACTTCTTATAGATCTAATAAATTACACTCATAACTTTTCACTTTCTTACAAAATTAATGGTTAATGTAATGACATTTGCTACTTTTAATGATAATTGCTAATGCAAACACTAATATACATTCAATGAGTACACATTTCCCATTTATTTACGCATTAAAGTGAGGCTGAAGCATTTTCGTGTTTGAAATTAGTATTATAATTGAAATTATTGTTTTTCATTTATCACGAATTTATGGGTTTCAAGTGCATGACGACGTCATAACATTTATAAATATATCACAAGACAAATTTGTTGTTTGTTCATTAGCGCTCTCGAAAGCAACAAAACTCAAACAAAACATAATAATAGCTAAAAAAAAAATAAATAATAAAAAAGAGCAGCAAAAAAAATGAGCATTTATTTTGGAGGCGTCGCGCTGCCTGGTTCAATAAACGCTTTTTTTTCAGGGCAACAAGGTCAACATTGATGTATAGTTTTTGGATATACATTTTGGTAGTGATTTTCGCTGATTTTCATTTTGATTTCTATTTTAATTACGTTGAAAGTTATGCCCAAAGGGGAGGACTGACGCGCATATTGAACTGACTTGATTCCGGCATTGATTTCCCTCTCGAATTTAATGTGTGTGTGTGATATAAGCAAATGTCATGCAAATGAGTCATTCGATTTTGAGGTCAGAAAGAGTTATGAACATGAAGAAGTCAAAAAAATAAAGAAGGTAAAGTCGCTGCTTAGATGTCCAACGAATTTCACCAATAATTTATTGTATAACAAATGCTTAAGGAATGTTTTTAAAAATGTATGAAAAGTATGAGGAATTTAACTGAATTTTTTGATACGAAACCTTTCGCAAAACTCAGTTTTCCGCCTACAACACAACTGTCAACAATTAATTTCTTATTTCCACATAGATAATTATAAAAAAAAAACAGTTAAAGTTGGTTAAATTTTTGCCGAATTACTGTGAATTACATAGCCAAACATAAAGATACAATAATTAACGCCCCGCATTCGCTACAAGTGCCTCATGTGCCCCATTCCACTTGGTTGATTTCTGTGTCAAAACGTAAGAAATACAGGGTATTTATTAAGATTAAAGTACAAGTATTTGTAGAACTGAAACAAATACAGAAGAAAAAGAAAAAGATACTTTTTTAGATCTGTGATTAGCTAACTGTCTAACTGTTTGCATTCTCCAGCTAAGCCATTGGCATAGAGACTAAAGAGTTGCGTGCATAGCAGATTTGGGTTGAGTTAAGATGCGGTTCGTCAATTGTGGTGATTAGTCCGCAGAAAAATTATTTAATTAAGGCCAAAGACTAAAACTAATTGCAGACTTTAAACTTGCACTTAAGCTCTCTTTAAATGTTGACTATTCAAATGTGTAGACAAGTGATTTCTGCAGCTGGAAAAGGAGTTTAAAAATTGGCTAATGATCACATGATTTTAAAGCAGCAAATATCATTAATAATGACATTAAGTCTTAACTGTTCATGGTAATCCTTATTAATTAGCAGCGCACAGATCATTAATCAGAATTCAGCAAAATGAAAGTGATCTTCTTGCTGAACTTTTAGCCAAATTCTGCAGATTAGTGATCACCAACGATCAATCAGAAATGTGCTTAGACATTTGTGTTTGGGATTATTATAGACTGGATTGTCATAAGATCATTAGAGTGGGTTATTATTAGTGTTTTCAACAGCACAATTTCCCCATTTTCCACGGCATTACAATGGAAGTGAAATCATTTTAATTGCAAATCGATTTCAACTGAAAGACTAGGAGATCGATCTCATAGCCACAAAAACTGGTTTAGCAAAGATCAACCGCATTGTTGTTGTTGTTGTTGTTGTTGTTGCTGCTGAAGTCATCATCATCAACATTGTTTATAAACTATAGTCTCGCTATATGAATCGAAAAATCTAAAGTAGCTTAAGAATTCTGCAGATTCTAAGACATTCGTTCATCTTCAGCGACTTACCGCTCAAGCGGAAATGAATCTTCTCTTGAGTTTGCTTTCTTTCATTTCTTTACCTTGTTGGGTGTGTGTTTGTTTGTTGTTTGCTGTGTGTGTGTGTTTGCGTTTCTGCACTTGCCGTTGTTGTTCCACAGAGTCACGTTTCAGCCCCAGACCCGGTACTTGCTTTCATTTGGGTTAAGTGTAGGGTTCAAATTGCAAAACAGTCTCTTCTCTTCTTCCCTTCTTCTCTTCCCCTGTCCTTTGTTCTCTCTTCCATCTTCTTCTTGCAATCATTCGCCCTTTTATAAGTTTGTTGTGAAACAGTTTACATTGTTTTGGGATATTATTTCGTAATTGTGCCTACGTAATGCTTCAATTGCTGTAATGTTGCAATACTGTTAAGATCTGCCACTTAAGTTCTAAGTCGAATGATTCCAATTACATTAAATTGACCAAAACTTATTATTAATATAGTTACAGTCCATAAACCTTATGTTTGCATTGTGTGTGTGTGTGTTCCTATTTTATGCACAGCCTAAAAGTATGCAACGCTTTCTTAGTGATGCTTAACAGCGCGTAACCCAGTGAACAAAATTGTAGGTACACTGTAAATCAAGCTGTTAAGCTGAATATTTAAGAAAACTACATCTCATATCAACTCAATATTTTTCATACCTAATTATAAATGAAGAGATTTTATAGTTTATTTTAAAAAGGAACTTTTAACTAGAACATTTCTTATCGAAACCTTTTTAATATATAGGTATCCGCTTAAGAGACTAATTTGAACTTTAATTATATGCCGAAACAAATAAAATAAAATGTATTTTTGAGGCAAACTCGCTTTTCGACATATTTAAATAATTCAATATTCGTTAATGCGTTTTGTTCCATAAAAAAAACTGTTTATGACTCAACTTTGCACAGTTTGTCACAAGTTTGCCCTTTTGATATGGAAATTGTTGGCTCCCAAACGCAATCGCAGTCACAATCTGTCACCTTGTCCGGCTACTGGACAGGTAATTCTGTTGGACAGCGCAGTGGAGTAAAAGGGGGCGCAGGAGAATGGGGCACTTGCAGGTTACTTTAGCGTACATTTTTGTGCTTATCAGCAGCTAAGTTGACATTCAAACTGAAAAAAATACAAACAAAAGTTACAAAATATTCTGCTGAGATTGTTGTTGTGGTTGCAAACTGCTGTTAAGCAAACAACGTGTTATCAGAAGGTGTGTGTGTGTGTGTGTGTGTGTGAGTGTGTGATTTTTATTTGTTGTGCGTGAAGTTTTTCAACGCATTAGTCAGCTAACAAAATGTTATTTCTGAAGAGTAGTTTTAAGAAAATATTTCAACTTCTGTGTTGTGGAATTTACATTAAATATTTGGAGATTTTCCAACACTGTGCAGTAAACAAAAGTTTTATGTCTTTTGGTGTTCCAATTAAGTCCCAAAAACACCCTTAAATACAGTGCCAAGTCACACCTTAGCTGGAATTCCACCTGATGGTTGCATTAACGCACAGTGGTGCACAAACCCACGAAATGCTAACGAATATTCAAGTTTTAGATGCACAAAACTTGTGTTTACTTATTTGGCATTATTTGTTTATTTGTCCCACTGTGCCGACGCTGCTTTTAACATTAATTGGCTGGCGTTTAGGCCCTCTTGGTTAGCTGTTCTCCTTTCGGCCCACGCCCCAAAACGTTGCATGCAACATTGACATGACATCGGCTTGAATCGGTAGATAACAAACATGTACAATAACCATGGTGAATGTCCCAAAGCGAATACACACACACACACATACACACACACACACACTATTGTATTGAAATAGTTATTATTGCTTCATATGAAACTTTGATGAACTTTGCTCGCTTTCTGGCCCATTTCGAATTTCGATTTCGAATTGCAAATGGCGTGAGCTGCAGTTGAATGAACCCTACACATCACTTCATTCCATCAATTTGGTTTCAATGCGAGCTTTTTAACCTCCCCCAAAGTGCATTGAACTTGGTAGCTTTTGTGCTTCGTTTCGGCGTGTGCCTAAGTTTTGATCTTGCCACTAAAACTCATTTATTACTATAATAAGCTAATCTCCTAAGGCATTTGGAGGGAGAAAACTGTTTGACTTATTCTATTTCTGTAAGAATAGTTGTATTTGTGTGGCATGGTCACCTTAATAACCATTTGCCTGATTAGCGTCAAGTCTATAAATAGTTTTCTTGTACTTGTCGCATTCTCTGAAGAAAGCTCATTATTTCCACTTTCCTTTTCGCTTCGTTTGCAGCGTTTCTCCCTTCCCTGTTCCCTCTTCCGCTCACGGTGAGAACCTCTTAACCTTGAACCCAACGATAATTAAAATGTATTTCAGGCGCCATTCAAACGTGTCTCAACGTGTTATGTGGAAAATTATTATCGCTGTGGGTGGGGGGAAATTATTAGTAGATTTGTTGCCGTTAAGTTTTAGTTGCTTTTATTTGGGCTTGTTGTTGACTTTCTTTGGAATAGTTGAACGTTCCTGACCTGCATATTTCGTGCCCTAAACAGCATTGAAATACCAACAATAATTTACAGTAATTTCATAAAATTGTTAGACAACCAAAATGTTAATTCTATTATTCGTCTGTTGTTTTTTTTTCTTGCAGGTCTCGCATAATTACAAAATGGCAATGTGAAGAAACGTGAAACGAAAACAAAATACTCAAAAATATTAAACAGCAACAACAAAAGCAACAAGAGCAACAGCAAAGGCTCAAAATGGGCACATAACGAAAAGCAGCAAAAAGAACAGTAACAACAACAACAACAACGCAAGTGCAACTCAAAAGCTTTAGGCTCAGCAGAGTAAGAAGCAGAACAGCAATAATTGTAACAGTAAACGCAAAAGAGCACGCAAATTGCAGCAACAACTTCAAAGCGCAGCGAACGAAAACATTGTTTGAGTGCAAGCGAGAGAGCAAGAGCTAGTGTCGGCATTATGCGCCTCGCCAATGGCTCTCTGTCTTGCCACTGGGCCTTGGGCCTTTGCCTGCTGTTGGTTTGGGCTACGACTGCGACGCAGGCACGTTTTATTGCCAAAAGAGAAACGCACAATGTGGATATAGGCGTGGCAGCCGCTGCAAGTGACCCTGACACAATAACGTCCAGCAGCGAAAGTGTCAACGAAGCAACGGAAGCAACAAAGAGAACAGCCGATCAACTGGAGTTGGGTTCCACAACAACCACAACAGAGGCCGCACTGCTTGCAGTGAACTCTACTGTAAGTTCCACGACGCCCGCCAGTGTGGAAGCTGTTACTCATGTGGATGTCATGCCAGCTCAAGCAGCAGAAACAACAACTCAGCACAATGTGGAAGCTGTGAAACCAATAAAGCTTTCAGTGCTGAACGCAACTGTTAACGGTGAGAGAGAGCAAGTGGAGCTTACAACATCGTCTACAACAACAACGACAACAGAACGCATGGCATCCACACAACGTTCTGAGGATCATGCACGTTCCATGCAATTTGCAAGCAGCACTGAAAGCGTCGTCTTCATTTCCCCCGTTACGCCCATGAAGCTTCGTCCACTGCCGATGACAACAACCACGAGAACAACAACACACACACCACAGCTGCTGGCAGCGCTGTTACATGCTGGAGTCACTGTCACGCCGGTTGCTTCCCATGAGAACGCGATCGAGGAGGAAGAAGTGGAAGCAGTAAAAGAGAAAGAGAAGGAACAGGTGCAACCGCAACCTGAGAAGCGTGCGAAATTCATCACCGATAATTCGACTAATGCCCAACAGATGACGCTGCCAAATGCAGCCGAGGTCTGGAGTTTGGCAGCCATGAAAATGGTGCCATCCACCACCACAACAACAACAACAACAACAACTACTACAGCAAAAGCAATAACAACAGCAGGCACGGATTTGACTAACGATATAGATGCAGCTCACGATCGCAACGAAACGGTGCAGCATAATGAGAAAAATATATTGGATTGGCAACATATTATGATGATGCCAGCCGGTCAAGAGCATCACACTGAGTCAATAATGAGCACCACACTCGATGCCACTGAAGCCGCCACCCAAGCCACAACTTTGCAAGGGGTAATGGAGACAGCTGCCAGTGGTGCTGTAATAACCAGCGCTGTTAACACAACAGAAGAGAGCAGTGGGCAAACTATGGCGACAACTACTGTTAAACAACAGGATATGCCAGCATCGCAACAGCAGCCACCAACAACAACACCGGAAGCAATAGCAGCAAAGTCAAACTTTATAGAGGCAACAGAGGCAGAGACTGCAGCGAGTGCAGTTGTTACAGAGGTCTCAAAGCTGCAAGGCGCTGTAACAGAGTCTGTTAAAAGTGCAACAGAGTCTGTAACAACACCTGTTAGTCTGGCAGCTGAGACAGAAACTCCAACAACAACAAGAAAAACAACTACAACGGCCATGCCAAGTGCGTTGAACGCCAGCACCACCCCCATCCCCATCCTAAACACAAACAACAACAACACCAACACCAATACAAATGAAATGGCAATGAAAGCGACGGCACATGAAAATAATGAAAAAGGCGATAAAGCCAACGACGTCGACGTCGACAGCGACAGTGAGAGCGACAATGACGACGTCATCAACGTCTCGGACTCAGTCTCAGTCTCAGTTTCAACGACCGAAACGACGCTGGCGGCAATTGAGCGCCAGCCAATAACAGTTAGTACGCGAACAGCTGGCGAAGTGAACACAACAACGACTACGCTGCCGACAACGACGACGACGCCAACGTTGACGCCGCAAACATTGCACGCAAAGGTTGTTGAACATTTATTAGCAGCAAGTACAACAACAACAACAACCACAACTTTGGCAACGCCAACGCAAACGGAAACTGCTCAAATTAGCAATGAAGTGAATTTAGAAACAATTACAGTTAAAAATGTGACAAGTGACAATAACAACAATAACATTGAGTTAACAAGTGTCGACAATAGTTTATTAATATCAACAACAACAACAACAACCAGCACTGAGAGACCCAATAACAGTGAGGCCGCGCTGCAAATCAATAATAACAGCACAACAACATTGTCATCGCTGTTAACCGATGAGAGGGCAAACAGTAAATTGAACGAGCACGAAACTTCGCTGGAAACGAATAACATAAGTGAAACAGCTGTTACAACAATACCAACAACAACAACTGTTGCAATTGAAACAGTACCAGCAACAACAACTACGACAACTACAGAAGCAACAGCTGCAGCTAGCAGCATTCTCAATGAAAGTAAACCAATAACAACAACAACGGAAGCCACGACAACAACAACAACAACAGCGAGAGCGACAACAACAGCAGCAACAGCTGAAAAGGATGAGTCTGATTTTTATGGCGATGATGAAGATGAGCAACAAGAAGTTAAAAATGATCGAAATGTGGAGAAAACAGTGCTAAACACAACCAATATGGCGAGCACAACAACAACAACGTCAACCACAGCAGCAACAATAACTGTCGCAGCAGCAACTGTCATGCCAACAACAACAACAACAGCTGTGCCGAAAACAACTACAACAACAGAGGCGCCGCTTATCAGTTTGTTGGATGATAGCACCACTACAACTACCACAACAACAACAACCACATCATCAACAACAACAACAACAACAACAACTCCCAGACCAACAACAACAACAACAACTCCCAGACCAACAACAACAACGACAGCTGAGCCCATTTACAGCTCCACCAGCAGAATGCTGCCCATTGAGAGCAGCACAGTGGGTGCTGCCAGTTTTGATGTACCCACCACAATGATGATGCCACCGCATCCCACCGATCTCGATCACATGCAACAGCCGCACGCGGGCAACACGGGCACCGATGTGAATGTCATAATTGCCATTACCGTTAGTGTTATCGGTGTGGTTGCCCTGGTTCTATTAGTGGCATTCCTGTATCTAATGCGCAAGCGACAAAAACAGACCTCGTACGGGCAACGCTGTCGTCCTGTCAGCCTGGACGCCTATTCCCTCGACAATGTCTCTGTGCTGGGCAGTGTACGGCGTAAGGGACGCGATCTGCGGGCATCGAAACGTACGTACGGCAATGCGGCCTTCGATGATCCCTCGCTGCGTCACAATATGATCAGTGCCGCCGAGTTGAGCAAGTTCCTGGAGCGACGATCGAGCATCTTTGAGGAGTTTAGGGATGTGCCGCAGATCATTGCGAGAGCCGATGAAGTACCCGCTGGTTGTGAGGATAAGAATCGGTGAGTAGAAAGAGGGTAGAGGAAGGGAGTTGAGAGCAGGAGAAAACAAAAAGGTAATCAAAATTTTAGACAAGATTTGGATTAAGAATAGATTTTTTAACTGTATTAAAATAACGACCAGTTGAGAATCATTCTATATTTAAATGGCAAAAAGTCGGATTTAAAAATTCAATAATTGTTTAAAAACTTCTTTAAGTGCTCCACAGTATTTTCGAAAGAATTCGCGATAAGCCTACGCCTTACTTCTGACATCGCTTAAGACTGAATTTCGCCCAGAATTCGCGATTATTTCACTCTGTTTGGGAAGATCTTTATGGGCTTTTATGACATCATAGTCGGGAAATTTTCAAGGTTATGTCAATATTGGGATTAATCAAGAAATTAATAGGGGTTGTGACTCTTAGTTAGCAGCGCTGGAAAGCATGTGTGTGGGAGTGAAATGAGATAAGATACAGATACGACAAACCAAAGAACTTGTACTCACTTGAACTTGAACACTAAAAGGGGATTAATCTGGAATCTTTGGGTATGCAAATAAGGGAAAGTGAGCGTATTTGTGTGAGGTAATGAAACCCAATTTAGATAAAATGTAGTTATAATTATATATTTATAGAGATTACGCATTTTGTAATTAAATGATTTACTCTTTTTATTTATTTTCATTTTTCACGTTTGTTTCCTGATCGTAACTCACCGTAACCTCAAACTGAAACCCAACTGAAGCTACGCCAACGTAATTCCGCTTCCTGAGACGCGGGTGGTGCTTCAGCGTCGAGGTGATGATGACAAAACGGAATACATTAATGCCAATTATGTGCGGGTAAGTGAGACGGACGATTATCTCTCAGCCGAAACAGTAAACAATCAAAAGCTCCCCCTCCCCCATACAAGCTGCTCTCCCACATGTGTTTGTCTGTGTGCGAGTTTAACGGTAAAACTCAAAGCTGCCACCTCGTCTAGCCTTGCATGACATGTACAGGGCCGAAGGGAGTAATGCGGAGAGTGGGAGTGGGGGTGTTAGTAGAGGGGGAGGGGCATAATTATATGGCCCATGAGATTGGCAAAGTGCCAAGAAAATTATATTCAACCTCTTTGTTACATCGCCTGTTGTAAGCAAATGAGTTTTGTGCGAAAAAACAACTCGCACACATTAAAGCAACAACAAATGCATATAAATATAATAATTATAAACTAGGTGAAAGTTTTGCGAGTGTACAGTAAAATAATCACACTAATTGAGCACTTCAGATAAGGGAGTTACCAAAATGCCACACAAGTTCAAGAAACTAATTCAAACTAATTAAATTCGACATTCGACAAATCACTTGATCGCTCAGTTTATTTGTTCATACTTTGAACTGATTCAATAACTGACGTGACAACCCAAAATAAGCAAAGTATGAATCACATTTATTGATTAATTGTTAATTTGATTTGGGGATTGTCCTCAACTGTATGGAGGCCAAAAACAATTGACGGCAAGAGCAAAGCCGATTGTTATGTTAAGGGTATTCCCGAACACAAACAATAGCATATGCATTGAAGCGTGAAGTCGGCTGCCAATAAAGCGCATTTGACGATGGCAGACAATGTACAAAATGCATCCATGCGAATCTGCCAGCATAATAAGAAAGAGGAGAAGAGAGACAGGGAAAGAGAGTAAGATTACGCATACAATTTTAGCTCTCATCTGTCAGCTGTTTAAGCGCTCTGTTGTTATACATGCATACATACTCACATATTTACGTGTGCAAACTGGTGATAATCAAAGCACGCCGTGATTTACGTTCTTAACGTTGAGTACTTGTATGTGTGCACACAAACACTTGCACACATATAAGCAATTTATACAGTAATTTATCAAAAACGCGCGCAGCTCAACGACAGTCATTAAATGACGCACACCACGCGCGCACACACCCACACATGCATGCAGTACATGCATAGGTAGTGAGAGTGAGTGTGAGAGATCAAAGCTGAGAGAGTGAGAGTCTTGTTTGGTTTTGCATGCGCTTTGAAGCTTTTAATTAACTGTTATGTCATAGCACACCCACATAATTTATATACTTACTCTGTTTTCCCCCCTCCTTTCGCAGGGACCACGAGATGCGCCCAATTATTATATTGCTTGCCAAGCGCCATTGGAGAGTACGACTGGAGACTTTTGGCGCATGATTTGGGAGCAGCAATCACGTGTGATTATTCAGGCAACCGATTTGAATGAGAATGGCATTGAACGTTGTGCGGAATATTTGCCGCCATCGGTAACATTGGATAATCACAGTAGCTATGGTGATTATCAAGTAACGCTGAAGCATCGCGAAATCAAGGATAAGTACGCGATATCCACGCTGATGCTGAAGCATGTGGATGGCGATGAATGCCGTGAGCTTACCCACTACTGGTACAAGTGGCCAGAGGCGGGTGTGCCTCTAGAGGAGGCACCCATTATAGCCATGCTGCTGGAGGCAAGATCCTCCCTCAAATCGTACGCACTTGAGCAGGCCAATGAGCTGAAGGAGAAGTCATTGGTGGAGACAACGCTGAATGGCAACAGTGTGGAGACAAAGAAAGAGGGGAAGGAAGAAAGCTCCTCGGAAGCAAGTGTCAATAATGAGATTAATGGAAATGTGTCCAATAAGCAGCAACAAGTGCGCAGTCAACAGGGGTAAGTCAGTGTGTGTGTGTGTGAGTGCGAGTGCTTATGTGTGTGTCAATCGTTTGCATGTGTTTTGTTAATTGTTTTCTGTTTTCATTTATATGCATGTCTTCCACTCCGTTCCCCTCTTTTAGACCGCTAACCATTCACTGCTCTCCAGGCACGGGACGTACGGGTACCATTATCGCATGTGACATGGCCATACGAAGTCTGGAGACACCAAAGCGTTCCGTGGACATTCCACAGCTGGTCTACTATGTGCGACGTGGTCGTGCCAGTGCCGTACAGACCAAGGAGCAATACGAATTTATCTATAAGGTGGCCAATATGTATGCGACCAAAATCACAAATTTGTCAAATGATAACTGAGATGAATCCCCAAAGAGAGTCCAGTTCATGTTTAATTCAAGTCCTTATATACGAGCTGTATACACATATTTATAGTCATAGTCCATATAAATATACATATTATATACATTTACCAATTAATGTAATAGATAATAGTCAATTAGGTATTTATCAATCAAATATATATATAATATTATTATTAATGATAACACATGCAAATATTTTAAATGATAAGCGATAAGTAATTTGTGTTGTGCTTGAAATTTCATTAAAAGTTAATGTATTCCTTTGTTATTGTGATATATTCGTACAGTTGTAAATCTCTTAATAATCTGTTGCATATTTATAATAAGGCTTTGTTTATTATTATTTTTGCGAGTAAATATACCATTTAAATGTTGTACACATTTTTAAATACACATGTATATTTTAATCAAAAACAGTTAACAATTTATTTCTGTATTTTAGAAGAGCTTTAATGTAAATTTGTTTAATAAATATCGCGTATACATACAAAAGTTATATATTTTTTAAAATTTAAATTTAAACCGCTTTAAATAGTGATGAGCGTTACAATTAATCGCCAGTCACTGCAGTAATTTTAATTAGCCGCCACAATCGTTGTGAATGGCACATTTGCAGTGCGATAGCTGGCGCACCTATCGATTATCAAAATCGAATTTGTTTGCTTTGGGAAAGACGAAAAAAAAACAAGCGGATTGCAGCCAGGATGAGAGTTCAGAATTTGTTATTAGTTTGTGGTCTTTTCGCGGCAGTTGTGGCCAATGACTCGCCCAAAGTGAAAATAGGCGTCAAGAAGCGTGTGGAGAACTGTACGAGAAAAGCAAAAAGTGGAGATTTAATTCATGTTCACTACAAGGCAAGAGAAACTGATAAGAATGGCGTCGGACCACGTCAGGGTTAAACTTTAACACTCCTTGAACACACTCAATATTACAGGGTGCGCTGCAGGACGGCACTGAGTTCGACAGCAGCTATGGGCGTGGTAAGCCCTTCTCATTCACTCTGGGTGCACGCCAGGTGATCAAGGGCTGGGATCAGGGACTGCTGGGCATGTGCGAGGGCGAACGCCGCACGCTTACCATTCCGCCGGAGTTGGGTTACGGTGCCAGTGGAGCGGGCGGTGGCAAAATACCCGCAAACTCTGTGCTCGTTTTTGATGTCGAAATGATGAAAATTGAGCCACGAGGATCGGAGGAGCTATAAGAATACCAAATAAAAATTGAAACTAATTTTTTAATTAAAACTAAACAAATTAATTTAATTTCATAAATTTGGCAACTGGAAGAGCTCTTGATAGTCGTGTAAAAACCCAGATTTATATATATTTTATTCAGTTACTTTCTAGGCCTCAAGCCAGTCAGTGAATAAAATAAAATATTAAAAAAAAAAACAAAACGATAGCACAAAAATGACTAAATTTAAACTAGGGAAACATTGTGATGATGGTGATGACTACGGATGGTTATGCGGTGAGTGCTTGGTTGGAGATGCGCTCGTCCACCTCGTCGAAGTGACGCCGCATCATGCGATGCTTCTCGAGGGCCGTGCCCTGTATGAACCGCTCCCCGCAGGTGCCACAGACAAAGGGACACTCCCCCGTGTGTTGCTGCAAATGCAATTTCAGATCCTTTGTCTGCCGGTAGCTCTTGTCGCAGTACGTGCACTTGTGTGGCTTCAATCCGCTGTGGATGAGCATGTGCCGTGTCAGCTTATCGGAGCGTGCAAAGTCCTTGCCACAGACTGTGCAGTGGAATGGCTTCTCGCCCGTATGCATGCGACGATGCGAGATCATTTCCGAGTGCCGAGGGAAGGCCATCTCGCAGAGATCACATTTGAAGGGCTTTTCGCCGGTGTGACGACGCATGTGGGTGACCAGTGTTGCCGCCGATTGCGTCTCCCTGCCACACAGCGAGCAGAGGAACTTCTTAATGGCCTCCTTGCGCTTCCTGTCCCCATTGATGTGCACATCCCGTATGTGATTGTTCAGTCGTTTCTTCATTTGATACGTGCGATCACAGTGCGGACATTGCAGCAGCTGCAGCGAGGACGACGCGGGATCCACTGGCTCAGCAGCGGCATCAACTGGCAGACGATCTTGGCTTGAAGCTCGTTCCACGCCGCCGTGTTGCAGCTGCATGTGCTGATGCAGATTCTCCGGCCACATGAATTTGTAGCCACAACGATTGCACGCATACTTTTTCTCTGCACTGTGACACTGCGACTGTCGATGCTGATCCATGATGCTCTGCAAAAAGATTGCTCTAAAGATTAACAATGGCTTTGGGTTAGTCACTAGACTTTAGTCACCTTGCAGACGCACTTGAAGATGCACAGCTCACACTCGTGTGGCATCTTGTCAAAGCGATGCATGGCACGCTGGTGCTGTATCATCTCGTACTTCCTGCGGCACTGCACCTTGCACAGCTCACAGACGTAGACCACTCGTGGAGTGGCTGTCTGCGTGGACTGCAGCTGCTGCTGCATTTCATCCTCCGTCTCGGAGTCACCCAGCTGCAGTTCGTAGCCCGATTGATTCGTTATGGAGTAATTGTGCGGGGAATCATAGTTCTGGTGCAGGGACAGCGCCAGCTTCAGTTCCAGCTGAATGTGGGCACGCAGATCGATCACGCGCTCAAAGTGCAGATTACAAATCTTGCAGGTGATTCGCTTGACGCCATTGGGTCTCGATGTGGCTGCTATGAGTGTCTCCGCAAGGGGAATGTCCTGCTCCCGTATGCCATGACGCTTTAGATGCTTCACCAGATAGTCCCGTCGATAGAACTTGCGTGTGCACCACTGACATGGTATCAGCTTCGATTCCTCCGCGTGTACGCTTAGTAAATGCACCGTCAGGGATTTCTTCTTGTCAAAGACACGTTTGCAGTCCGCACACTCGAAAGTCTGATTCTACAAGAACAAAAGGAGGGGCTTTAAACAGTCAACTCGATGGGGATTAGTTTCGGTACTCACTGTGATTCTGTGCTCCCGTATGTGCAGCTTCAGATTGTGCCTCCAGCGGAAGCGCAGTGGGCATTTGTGGCAGAGGAAACGTTTCTGGGAATTCTTGCACTGCGACTCATTGTGATGCCTCAGCAGCTGGAGGCTTACGAAGCGTGCATCACAGCGTCCACAGACGTGTGGTGCCTCCAGCCAGGTGTGCGTCTGGCGCTGATGCTCGTACAGCTGATACTTGCGCTGATAGCGCTCCTGGCACAGCTCACAGCTGTACCTGGCTCTGGGAATGCTGCGTTGCTGCCGGGACTGTTCATCGGCGTCCAGCTCGTAGTCGCTGTCGGTTTCGGAACTGTCCAGATCCATTTCGTAGCCGGATTGATCGGTTATCGAATAGAAACGTTGATAAATTCCGGCTGCCAAATCCTTGCGTATAAGTTGCTTCAACTCATCGACGCTCACGTCCTTGGCATCGGGATAGAAGAGCTCGGCAAGCTCATGTGGCTGCATGGTGGAGCGTGTGCCAAAGTTAACAATCTCCGGATGCTGTTCCAGATGCCGACGCAGATGGGAAATCTTATCGTATTGACTCTGACAGATCATGCACTCGATGAGCTTGTAGCCATGTGGTTTGCACACGTTCACATCAATGTCCTTGGCCTTTTTGCTCTCACCCAAGTTCGCCGAGCGCTTGGAGTCTCCATGTACCTTTAGATGCGCCTGCAGAGCTTCGCTGTGACTAAACTTGCGTATGCAGAAGGAGCAGGAATACCAATCTGACTTGGACTTGTGCACACGTGACGAGTGCTGCTTTAGGTATCTGGGTCGCTTGAAGCTTTTAGGGCATTCCTTGCACGGGAATATCTGTCGCTTGAGTCCACGCACTGTGTCCGTCTGCTTCCATTGCTGTACCCGCTGCTGCAGTGGCAAATCATCCAGAGAACTGAAATTAATCAATTTTGTTTAAAACAATGCCTGTAGTGGAACACTCCTCACTTACTCGTCCTCGTCGTAGTCAGCCTTATATTTGTATTCTCGCACAAACGATGGTCTTGTTGGATTACCCTCCTCCTCCTGCTTGACGGGATCGAGCATGGTCAATGGATCCGTTGACTTTTTGTTACCGAGATCACATTCCACTGTGCTGTTCTCCACATCGTTGGCATTTTGTACTATTGTAAACTCCGGCAGTGCTGTGCAGGTGATATCATTCTCCAGTTCATCCTCCTCCGTTTCCAGTTTAACCTCCACATGCTGCTCGGCACAGAGTTCCATGGGCGTTTCCTGTAGACAGTCGTTGGCCACTGTCTTGCCAAGATTCTGCACATGATTCATCAGCAGCTCATTCGCTGCCACCGCCTGTTTCACATAGTAATAGGCACTGATCAGTTTCCTGGCGCAGGTGCCGCACAGACACTGGGGCAGTCGTTGAGCTGACGACTCATTTAACTGTATGGAAGGTTTGTTTGTATAACTGTTAATCAATACTATAGTTTTCATAGATATTTACATCGATGTGCGTTAGTTCGACCAAAATGTCGGAGAGCAGTTTGTCCGGGAACCTTTTGGTGGCTGTCGCCAACTTGTACAGCTTATCTGTGTCCCTTGCATCGCAAGTGCGGCACATGACGGGCAGCTTCATACTGAGGAGTCCCCTTATTGTTTAACGCCAGCTCTTAAAGTGCATAAAACATGAAACATTTATAAAATGCACAAAATCAACAAATTCCCATATTCTTTTGATTATTTTCTACACACAGATGTGCCAGTGCACACATACACGCACACATAGACAGGTCAAGCACAGCGCTTTACAGCACTCATCTCAGCCATTTTGCAACACAGAACTGATTAAATGGGGGTATTCAGTGTGTGTTGGATTTATTTTAATCTGAATTAATAAAGTGCTAGTTTTATGTTAAGCATAAATACTTAAATTATTTACGCTTGTCTGCACATAATAAACTAAACATTTAATTAGTGAATAAGCAACTTAAATAAATATGTGCTTAATATAACACCTATCGAAACTATTCAGTTCTGTGCCGATAGTTTTTTGGAGGGATTTTCAGTTTTGTATGAGAAAAGATTTATTTCAAATAGTTAATTTTAAAAATTCCATTTTATACCGCCACAAATTAAACATTTTATTTTTAGTTTTCGTATATTTAAAGTAAATGATATATAAGTATGTAACTTTGCGCTTAATCTATAAATTGTTTGGGCTTAAACTAATCTGGTGCATTCGTAAATCTGACAAAACAATAAAGTCAGCAAATTAAATCACCTAGTACTTCTTAATGGTTTTCCTAATCAATGCCAAGCGCTGTTTATGCGCCTCGGTAACTGCCGCACGCTTATACGGCCTTAGTTCGTCCGTTCCGAATCCAGGTATCCACATGTTATATTTTCGTTCAAAGTGCAGCTGCACATCGCGTACTTCGATTTTGTTTGACTTACGGTGCTTAGCAAAGGCACTTGTCGACTTAACGGTGTCCTCGACAAAGTCATCGATGATGTGCAGCAATAATTCCTCAACATCTTCATCCAGTTGTGTCGTCGTGTCCACTTCACGCACTAATTCCGTCAATCGCGGTTTTGTAAGCATCTGAAAAAGAAATTTATAAATTAATTGAATTCTTAATTTTTGCTGTTAGATTCACACTAGTGGCTTACAGGTGTATTTTCCGCCCCTGTTGCAGGACTGTGATTTGTCGCTTTACCACTGCCCCCACCCGCACCACTGCCACCTGACCCTACACCAACAGAGGCACCGCCAGCTTGACTCGTTGTTGTTGTCGTGCCACCATTCTGTGTGGATGAGTTGCTGTTGTTGGTGGTGGTTGTCGTCATTGGGCTGTGCTGTGAGGGCGATGCCATTGGTGTATCGTGATCGTGGTGACTGCTGTTGCTATCGAAAGTTGTAAAGAGATCCGACATGGCTTTTTGATAAGGATTTGTAATTAAGTGGATTTTCTATAAAACCAATTGTTGGATTTAAAATGCTTGCTTGAGTGTAGAAATAGTTGGCAGAGATGGAGCCAAAGCGATGCAGTGTATCAGTGCGTGATTTGTGTGTGTATGAGGGTGTGTGGGTGTATGTGTGTGCATAATGAATAAAAGTACAGCGAAAAAAAATTGTTAATAAACATGGTGTAGGTAAAATGATTTTTCAGGCAGCTGTAGTCATGTTCCAAACACAAAATCTCAATGTGCCAATACTTGCGGCAAGCAGGCGGCTTGTGTGAAACTTACGGTGACACTTAAATAATTTTACTAATACGTTTTTAACAATTAACTATGAAAATTTGTTAGAAAAAATAACAAAACAAGCCCACTTGGCTTGTGTGTTGTAAAACGCTTGGACAATCGCGGATTGCCGGCTAGTGTTGCAAAACAGTCGTACATCGATATGCCATTCATCGATAGACCGATACCACTTTATTACGTATTTAATTTCAAAACAAAGAGAGCGTCAACGCACTGATAAAGTTATAGATTTTATTTAATTCTACTTATTGCACAAAAGCACAATGTCCACGGAGAAGACAACAACACGCACACAGGAAACTAAAAGTGCAGAAAATGACACTGACGATGTGGTGGATATGACATTCACAAAGGAAGTGCGCAAAGCAACAAAAGAAGTGCATAATTTGACCGACGTTCTGGTTAATGCAAAGTTTGCTTTCGGTAAATATATTTGGGTGTATTTATGTGTTAAATACTAATGTTAACACTTGCTTTTAGCACTTTCTGATGATGAAGTTTGGTACGATGGGCTCATGGCCTTTTATGAGTTATATAAATTTTTCGAGGCAAATCTGCCCGAGCGCCTGCTGCCCAAGGAGTTCCATCGAGCAGATGCTTTTGAACGTGACTTTGCATATTTCTATGGCCCCGATTGGAAGAAGGCTTATGAGCCACGTCCTGCTGTTAAAACATATTTAGCTGCGTTGCAGAAGGTGGCACAGAAGGATGAGGTGTTGCTCTTTGCCTATGCCTTTCAAATGTATATGGCCCTCATGTCCGGTGGTCAATTGTTGCAAAAGAAACGCATGATTGCACGTAAACTTTGGATCTTTCCCTCGGGCAGCTCCGAGCAGAAAAAGCAAATGGCAGCCGAAGCGGATGCGGCAGCTGCAACGGAAGCTGCTGCAGCTGTTAACGATGACAAGGACAATGATTTGCTGGCACGTCCAATGCCCGAACAGGTGACCATATGTCAGGTGGGCTGCGAATCGACATTCTTTCCACAACGAATTCCCGTGCTCAAAAACAAGCTACGACGCATATTCAATGAGGTGTATGGCAAACTGAACGAGGAGCAGCGGGCCGAGTACATTGAGGAAAGTCGTAATGTTTTCCGCATGAACCTGGAACTGGTGCGCACAGTCAAGGGTGTGAATCGTGCCAATCTGAAGAAACTGGCCATTGTTGTTGTCTTCATAACCAGTATTTATGTGGCATTCAAATTGGCTGTCAAATAATCAACTTATTTTATCTAGTAGATACTTTAGTGTTAGATATGAGGAGTTGATATATTTTTATGCATGTCTGTTCCAATCGCTTTTATCCAAAGGCAATAAATTGCAAGTTAACGTTAAAGGAAACTGAAACACCCTACACAGCTTAAGGAACTGGGCAACTCATTTCTAAACGGTAACATTTATTAACTTAAAACATTTATTTACACTAATATTTATACAACAGAAAATAATGATTTATGTTTAGAATGGAGTAATGGAAACAACTTAATCCAGGTCAAGAATTCCCCTGTGGTTAAGGAAGGGATATATGAGCTCAGCATGCTTGCGATATCTGTCGTTGCCAAACAGTTTTCTCTTGAACTTTTTGGCCTCCTCGCCGTTATCCATCATGTTTTCAATGCTGGCATTTTCGGTGGGATCCAGAAGCACTGCAGTCATCACTGTTAATGGGGTCGTGACAGCCCAAAGGGAATTCCTAAGGAGCATGACATGCAAATCCCTCAGTGTTGGGATCTGTCTTGTATACTTGAGTAGTTCCAGATTGCGCTGAAGTTCTCTTTGATAGAAGCGTATAAAGTGATCGAATTTCTCCAATTTGATGTCATAGCTTGGCGAGGACAACAGGAAATAATACAAATCCTGTGCGGGACTGTTGAAATTCGAACGCTGGAAGTCGATGAGGATTGTATCACGGATTTTACCCTGAGAATCGTGGGCAAACATAATGTTATTGGTCCACATGTCGCCGTGATTGAGGACATTGAATTGATCTTTATCGTAAATCTCCTCCTTGGCCATTAGCTCAAAGAAGTTCTCAAGGAACTTTACCTAGAGACGAATAGGTTTATTAAATTCTAGTTTCTTTAGTTGTTATTGATAGCACTACTTACCACTTTGTCGCCAAAGATTTCGCTGCCCTTGAGGTTCCTGACTCCTTCTATGGCCATATTATTGAAATTCTTGCTCATTTCCCCATCAAAGATTGGACGCGTCTTCTCGTTGTACAACGGCTTGTCCAGACAGTCTGTGAAGGCACCTTTGGTGGCATATAGTTGAGCTGAAGCTGCATGCAGTTTGGCCATTTTGACTAAAACATTTTCCACTTCCTCGACATTTAATCCAGTTAGGCGATCGGAATTCTTGAATCCCGCTGGTCGCATATTCTCCAGTAGAATGTGATCCTCATTGGGCGCATTGGCGAACTTGAAGCACTTTGGACCAAAGCTGACAGGCTCTCCAGCCTGCTGATAGAGCTGCTCTAGCTGTGGTAATACCTCATAATACATGGCAATTTCCCTCTTGAATGTGACCATCAGGTCCATTAATGCTTTGGTTGTTTCGCTGGCCGGCTGCACCTTCAGCATGTAGGAGACACTGTTCTTGCCACCGGTTACAGTTGCGTACTCGATATCAACAGAGAGCAGGATCGAGGAGTAATTGTCACCAGCCTCAGTGGCATTTTTTACTTTATAACTGGTTATATCCTTAAAGTCGGGCTTCTCGGCTTGCAGCAGCGCCTTAAAGTCGTCGATCTTGACCCAAGCTGGTGTCACAGGATCCACCTCTATCACCACCTGGCTCTGATTAGTCACTACGGTTTGGTTCGGCAATGGTTCGCTAAAAATCAATTGGATTATTAGAATGCCAAGCTAAAGATTTGCTTTCTATAGCACTCACTAGATTTCGAGGAGTCCACGATTGTCCAACCAGGGCAGAATCTTACTAACATAAGAAGTATAGCGTTTGTTTGAGTACATTAGGTTCTTGAAGGCAGCTCCATCTTCGGTGTCGCCCAAAAAGTTCTCAAAGGTGGCCGTTGCGGTGGGATCCAAAAGAATCGCAGGTAGCACCATGAAGGTGCCCATAACTGCCCAAACGCTATGTTTTTGTAGTTGCATTTGCAACTCTGATAATCTAGGCTTACGCTCCGTGTAACCCAATATATCCAGATGTTCAATGAGCTGATCGTGATAGTATTTGATAAAATAGTCGAAATGCGACAGCTTGTAATCAATGTGAATGGATGTTATGATGAAGTAAATCAAATCGCTAAAGGGATGACAGTAACGAGGATTCTGGAAATCTACAAAGTTCATGTCAATGATATCTCCATTTGGTGCAAGCTTGAAGAGTAGATTGTTAACCCAACTGTCTCCATGACCGACCACATTGAATTCATTGGGATCTGGTTCTCCAATTCGCATGAACAATTCTTTCATTCCGGCGAAATAAGTTTCCTGAAAAACGCTAAAGTTGATTAGCAACGAAATGTTATCAAAATATGTCAAGTGTTTACCAGTTTGTCATGATATTTTTCGCCATTTTCGAAGTTCTTCATGTTGGCCAAAAATTGTTTTTGCAATGGCGACATCATGGCATCTAATAGCGCCATAGCACCCTCAATATTTTTACCGAACATGCCAAAAACAAGTTCGTCCGGTATACCGTGAACGTTCTTATAATGCGCTCCGGCAGCATGATATTGTGCCATTTTCTTTATTACCACTTTGCTTTGCTCTACATTGAAGCAATCATGGCGGCTCAGATTCCTGAATCCATCCTGACCCAGATCATACATCAGCACCGAATTCTCCAGTCTTGGTTCCAACTTGACGCTCTCCTTGAACCTATAGGCTCGTGGAGCAATGGATATATCTAGACCCTTCTCTCTGTACATTTCTTCCAGTTTTGGTAGGAAATCAATGTAAGCCACGTTTTCGGTAATGAAGAAATTGCCCATTTGTAGCATTTGCTTCATTTGCTCAGTATCGTGTGCTATTTTCATCATATACGATACTGGCTTGATCGATTTGTCTGTGTAGTAAGAGATCAAAGTGATTAGATTGTGGTAAATCAATCAGTTTTGTATTGAATTGGATTGGAATTGTCCATTTAAAACTACAAATCATTCTGCAAATATTCCGCTTTGTAATCAATGCGTATTAGGAATTGTTTTATGCTTTGAAATTATAACATTTATAGCTTAATTTGACCATGAGTGGGTACAAGGCCAAAGATAGACTTCTTATCTTAAGTTATATATAAGTACAAACGAAGTACTATTGAACACTACTAAAATTTTATCAGTCAGCTAAATTTAGCAAGTTGGAATCTACAAAATCGAAGATTGACTGGAATTTCATGCTAAAATTGTAGTGCCATTTATTTTATGTATTACTTCTTATTAATTTTCAAAAATCTGTCTATTTATTCTGATTTAAAAGTTAATTTCCTAAATTCGCATTTAAAAATTCAAATTGATTTCATTAGGTTTGATTTTAGTTTGCTTTTCTTTCAGTGTACTCTGAATTACGCTCAGATTTCCCACATTGATAAGATTGCCCAATATAGTACAAGAATTTCATTGTTAAGTATTTAAGAATATGCGTAGTATACAATTTTGTATTTATTATTAGCTTTGATGCCTTACCTGTAAGCTCTGCCTCAATTTTGACTCTCAACATCACACTGGCATAGTTCTCTCCGGGCCCGAGAGCGGGCGCTACTTTAAAGCTTTTGATCTGTGAGAACTTTGGCACCGTCTCTTTCAGTATTTCCACAAAGTACGACTCTTTAATCCAATCGACATTGATGACAGGCATTGGTGGGGCTGCGGGAGCGGCTGCTGGAGCGGCTGCGGGAGCGGGAGCGGAAGTGGGAGTAGAAGCCGGTGCTGCTGTGACCTTCGTTTCATTAACCGAAGCTTTCGGGCTGCTGCTGCTGCTGCTGCCGCTGCCGCTGCTCTGCTGCGACTTAGCTTCGGACTTTGACACCGTATAGCTGTGTTTTGTTTTAGAATTACTAGAACCCATTTTGTATTGATCTTTACACGTCTTTTCGTTAGCACAAACAAAATTTAACTGAGCGTTTAATTGAAAATCGGCGTTGCTATTTATACCCAAAAACTGAATATTGATAACAATATGAGCTGATAACACTATTATTATTATCAGTGTACGAGTAGGGACAAGTGCGCGACGCAACAGGTGTTATTCCAACTGAATAGAACTAATGACTGGTCCGCTCGATAGGCCATAGTTTATATATACATGTACATATATGGGTATATACATAGTCGGCAATTTACCCTCGTAGTATACACATTCATAAACTCTATAATTGCCGTTCAGTTAGCAGCAAATTCTGGCATTATTCAATTTGAGAGCGCAAACATGAAATTGTCGTGCTGCGTACGCAATAAAATACCCTGTATGCTTAAGAGGAGGGTATGATGAGTTGGTTTTAGTGAAGGTTTTAAAGTAATTAATAATAAATGTAATTTAGAGTACATTTTTTAGCTAGAGATTTATATTTATTTTAAGAATTAATACATAAAAAACATAAAAATACTAAAATCGACTGAAGAAAATACTAAACTTTCTTGAACAATATCTGGCAGAATTATCCAATATTTTATACACAATAACTAGTTATTCAATAAATTCTTTAAATTAAAAGATATAATTATTAGGAACACGTTTTGATTGTGACTTCATCTTAGTATTTTTAGACCGCGTAAAGAGCGAGGGTGTTTTTTTGCTTTGTCAGAAGCGATATGTACGTAACAATATACATTCTTGATCAGCATCAACAGCCAAGTTGATATAGCGATGTCCGTCTATACTACTATTTTCATAGCAACTTAATTTGGAAACTATTAGTGATCTGCTCTTAAGCTAACGTGATAAAATTCACACATTATGGTACCAAGTTGTTCGGTATCGGTATAGTTCCAATAGGACAAATCGGTTGAAACTGAGGCATATGTATGTTAGTTGAGCTTTCGCAACCAAGCTCACATATTATGTGTATGGTACCATTATAGCTATCCTCACCAAATTTGATCTGAATCGAACATCTATAGTCTCTGGCTCCCATAGGATAAATCGATAAAAAATTGTTGAATTTTATGCAAAGTCGAGCACTATAATGAGTAAGGGGTCTTTTACAGTCGGTTACTTGTTTTGGTTTAATATATATTAATTAAATTAGATATTTTCCGTTAGAGTTTTGAACAAAATGCTCATTTTACAGAGTATTTTCAAGTTGCGCTTTCACTTCCTAAATTACACTTTTATTAATAAAATACAATTCAAGCGTATTGTTTATCTTTTGAAAATTCACAATGACTTTAAGTTTGTGTTTAGCGCGCGTCTTATCAACTCTCACTACAAACATTCATTAAAATATTAATAATAAATACTTATTTATTTTTGCCATTACTAGTTTTTAATAGATGATTAAATACGTTAATTATTCGAATGTGCGCATCTTAAAGTCAGTGACCGAATAATAAGTGTAAAATATAATAAAATATTCCAAAAGTTTGAATTTGTAATCAAACTTGTTGTAGTTGTGCACTTGTAGATTTTTTTTGGCTTAGTAATAATACCCTGTTATTTCTAAATTGATAGTGCGCAATCAGAACGTAGTTTTGAGTGCATGTTGAATGTTTGGGAAGTACATTATCTAGAAATTACGTGTTAAAAGTACTATATATGTATAATTGATTTTAAATGTGTAGACGCAAAATAGTGAATAAAATTTATTAATTTCAGAAAGTTTTACAAACTGTAAGTGTTGTAATATGACAGCTTACAAATATGTAGTATTTCCATCATATATATTTGTATACAAATCAGTAGATTATTTATAACTTTTCAGTCGGTATCCAAAAGACCGCGATTATCCAGCCAGGGCAGAATTCTTTCAATGTGCTCCTTGTAGCGAATGTTGGTGTAGATCATGTTCTTGAACTCTGGACTCTCGATTGCCACCTCATTGGGATCCAACAGAACGATCGGCAGTACCATCACAGAGGCCGTTATGGCCCATATACCGTATTTGTAGAGCTCTGAGTGGAGTTGCCTTAGATTGGGTATGCGTTCATCATAGCCCAATAACTTCAGATGTTCAATCAGATGATCGTGATAATACTTGATGAAGTAATCAAATTTGTGTAGTTTATAATCAATGTGAACTGATGTCATGATGAAGTTGAGCAAATCGGTCGATGGATGACCATATTTTGGCAATTGAAAGTCGACAAACATCAGATCGATCAATTCGCCTTTGGGTCCGAATTTGAAAAGTAGATTATTAATCCAACAATCGCCGTGATTGATCACATTGAATTCGCTTGGATCATAGGTGCTCAACTTCAGGAATTCTTGACTCATTTTGGAGAAGAGTCGAACCTTTAAAAGAATTGTTAGAGAATTTTTTGAAGACATCGTGTTACTTACAAATTTATCATAGTACTGCTCGCCACCGCGAAAGTCCTTCAGATTGTCCAGAAACATTTTCTTAAACGGTCCCATTATGCCGTTCAGTATTGATAGGGCTCTCTCCTTGTTCGCTCCAAATATGGGTTGGGTAAAGACATCCGAATAGGGACCATATACGAGGCGACATTGCGCACCAGCAGCGTGATATTGGGCCAACTTTCGAAGGACAAACTTGGTCTGCTCCATGTTGAGGCATTCCAAGCGATTGATATTTCTGTAGCCATCCTGGCCAAGATCATACATCAGCACCGAATTGGCCAATTTGGGTTCGTATTTGAGGCTCTCCTTGAACTTGTAGGTGCGCGGAGCGAAACTTATGCATAATCCCTTCAATCTGTAGAGATTTTCGAACTTTGTTATCAGTTCTGTGTAGGTCGCATTCTCAACGGTAAAGAAATTAACAGTTTTCAACATTTGCTGCATTTTCGCCGATTCGTGTGGCACTTTCATCATAAACGACATGGGCTTTATGCTCTTATCTACAAAATAATTATGATTAGAATTTTGTTTACAAGTTTTATAAGTGGTATTTATTATTTACCTGTTAACTTTACGTCAATGGTCACCCTCAACATTAGCGAAGAATAGTTTTCTCCAGCACTTAGTGCTGGCTTAACGAAAAAGTTTTCAATTCTCAGAAACTCTGGCACATTCTCCTTAAGTATCTCAACGAACTGAGATTTCTGTATCCATTTGGGAACCGATTGGCTTTGCTCGGTTAAAGGACTCTGCGCCGGCATCGCCTTATGATCCCTATCCTTTGCCCTTATTGTATTCATCTCGGAGCTGTTCTGATCAATTTCTAGTTTCAGATCAGAACAATCCTTAGGCTTTGAAGTACTTTGACCCATCGAAACAAGTTTCCTATTTGACATTTTGGTATAATTTGATAAGTAGTTGAATAAATACTGCTATTTATACAGAGCGAAGAACTTTAAAGGATTTTCCGTTATCATTTTGACATTTTAATTATCATTTTTTCACCACTTTGTGAAATTTGAGCTTTTAGCGTCGGTTTTTACTGATATTAGCAATGAAAAAGAGATGGAACTTGCATGGGTTGATGTAAATCATTTCCATACCCATTAAGTCTATTTAGATAAGTTAATAACTAAAACAGTATGAAAGACTACCGGCGAGCGAGCCGACTGTAAAAGATCCTGTGTTTATTTTAGTACGAATAAGCAATTTACGACAACAGCTGAGTGCTTTATGAGTGTGTGAGCCGGGTTAATCTAGGTCCGTACGTTTAATAAATGGGAACTCAGAGACTATGAGCTACAGTCACCAAATTTGGAATGATAGTCTTTTAATGCTGTACAGAGATAAAGATTATTTAATGATGACGTCTCCGCACATTGTAAGAAACCATTATAACTTTGAACCTACTAGAGCTATGGCGACAAAAAGTAACGCTTAATGTGTACGGTACCAATGTAACTATCCTCACCAACTTTCCTTCGGATCGGATAAATATGTATAACAGTCTATGTATATCAGTATATTTCCTGTATGACAAATCGGAGCAAAATTGGTGATGTGCATCAATAATTGTTTTAATTTCGCGATCGCACTACAATTCACACATTACTTGTATGTAATAGTACTACATAACTCAACTAAAATTGGTCTGGATACAGCTAAATTATATAGATCGCATAGGTGAAATCAAAAATGCACCCTAGCATGAGTACACGGTCTTTTAAAGTCGGTTTGCTCCACTGCATCCTCTAACATACATTTGTAGAGTAGCTAAAGTTCTGACTAGCAACCTTTAACAATTTACTTACATCCGTATGACGATCGATACAAAATCTCCGATATTTGCATCCTGTTCCCCAAGACAGCACTCATCTTACTTGGTCTTTGAAGGACATTAACACTTATGTGATTGACATGATTTTTGCACCGATGGTTTGGCTAATTTTTTAACTAAAATTTTTATGTATTTTATTCAAGATTTTGTAATTTATTTTTTCATTTTACAGCCTACTGATTAATCTTATGCTCTACTTATAAACTAAAAGTGTTTGTTCGATTTGATTGATGTGCAGTCTATCCGGAGGTGAGTTTTTAGCAATCTTAAGATCCTTTTGCTCCTTGGCATTCCTTTTGGAGTTCTTCGTTTGACTTTTCTGAGCTTTCTTCTCAGGAGATGTGCTTCTTGGATCCATTGAGCTGAGTAATATGTTAATCAACTGATTGACAATTGAAATCTTTTAAAACTGTTGAATCAATAGCGAATTTAGCTTCATATTTATACCATTATTGTTGGCATAGGTCTCATTGTGATAACACAAGAGAAAGCTCAAATATTCTTATCAGTAGAGCTGAGCTTTTTCCGAGTACAAACAAACCAATAAGTTTTCTATTTCATGGTAATGCATAATAAATTAATTCGTAGGAAAATTGTACACCTTCGAATTAAAGTTTATTATCTTAGTTTCCCAACTCTTGCTAGAAAACACTATCGCTGTTGAAATTCTTGATAAGCCCAATTTCATAAAATCACAACAATCTTATCAAAAAAGCTTTGAAATAAATTTTCAAATTGATTGAAATTGCATTTTTCAGTTCATATCAGATAATACTTTATGTAGTCATTATTAAACAGCTAAACAGACAAGAGTTCGTAAAAATGGATAGAAAATTATGTATTAAGTCATATAAAGAAGAATCTGTTCGAATTGTGTCTTAAAGAGTTGATTGGAGAACATCATGCTCTTAAGTTCATCAACTGCTTCACTGCTCAGTAGATTATCCCAGTAGATTATCGGAAATTTAATTCAATTATATTATTATTTAACTTTTATGTTTCGAAAGTATTTTACTAGTAAATCATAAAACTTTTGAATGAATATCTTTTACTCCAAACTGTTGAACGGATTAAATTCTTAACAAAACCTCTATAGTTCTAGCAAATCTGCCAACATTGGCATAATATTTGGCTGCTCCATTGTTATGTTGTTAAGCGAGCTTTGATTGAGACTGCGAAAGTCTCTCGCTGTATAATTGTTGATAAGCTTTCAGACCAAAAGCTTTTAGAAATATGAACACAAGTCTAATAAGTAGTCGCTTCATAGTTGCTCTATAATTTCATTAGTACTAACATTTCATTGTAATAAAAATTTTTTTGACTGAACTTTATATTTGTATAAGAAGTTTAACTAAAATAAAAACTGCTCGAGATTTACAAGAAAATTAAAATTATACGGGAAGTAATATTATTGTAATATTATTTACCAGAGATCATTTTCAGTTTAAACACAAAAATTTATCACGACTTTAAACCAAATTGTATCTGGGTTTAATATACTCAGAAAAGAAAATTGAAATAAAATTCAGAAACAGAAAGTAATTAATGTTTTTAAGCTTTTTTATTATTAAACCCTGTAAATTGAATAATGACTGTTAAAAACTATTAAAGCTTTTAGATATACCCAACCATAAAGTGCAAACTATCTTAATAGAAAAAGTATTAAATGAATTTGCTAATTTTTGACAACTTTAAGCGACATTAACTAATCGAACACAACTTCAAGTAGTTATTGTTGTCTTACAAAAAGATCGAAAATTGTACTTTTTTGGATTTAAAAATTCAATCCAAGAATCCTCGATTGTCCAACCAGGGCAGAATCTGTTCTATTTGTGTCTTAAAGCGTTGATTGGAGAACATCATGTTCTTCAGTTCATCCCCTGCTTCACTGTTGCCCACTAGATTATCGGAGGTGGCAGATTCATTGGGAGCAAGTAGTGCAACTGGCAGAGTCATAAAAGCAGCTATAACTGCCCAAATACCGTACTTATAAAGCTTGATATGTAGGTCCCTAAGAGTGGGAATCTCTCCACTATACTCCAGTATACGTAAGTGCTCTATGAGCTGACTGTGATAATAACTAATGAAATAATCGAAATGCTTCAACTTGTAATCCATTTGGACAGAAGATAACAGGAAGTTGAATAGATCGAAGGCTGGATGGCCATATCTGGGCAACTGAAAGTCCACGAATCGCATATCATCCACTTCCCCATTGGGTTTCAACTTATAGAGTAGATTATTGACCCAGCAATCTCCATGTAAGAGTCCACAAAACTCTGTTGGATCATAACTGGACACAACCGGCACATTATCTATCATTTTGGCAAAAAGTTTCTCCTACAAACGGAAATAAGTTTAGATTTAGTAGAACTTTAAGCAAATCGTGTTTTGTTACTTACCATTTTAGCATGATATTTGTCACCATTTTTATAGTGTTTCATATTATCAAGGAATAATCTTTGCATCGCCTCCAGCATTGTGCAAAATAGAGCAAAGGATTTTTCGCATGGAAACATACCCTTCATCATTTTATCGGTATAGGGCCCGTAGACTTTGAAATACTGCGCACCTGCTGCATGAAATTGAGCCATCTTTCTCAACGCACACTTGGTCTGTTCAATATCGAGTCCCACCAGGCGATTAACATTGCCGTAACCATCCTGGCCCATATCATGCATAAGCACAGTATCGATCAGTTTGGGTTCCTGCTTACACCCTTCAGTAAATGTATATGCTCGGGGTCCGAAGGTAATATCCAAGCCTTTGGCATTATAAAGCGCCTCGAACTTGGTCAATATATTCAAGTACACCTCATTTTCAGTGGTGAACAAGTTGTTAGAGCTCATCAGTTCTTGCATATTTGGGGAATCATGGGGCACTTTCATCATATACGAAAGGGATCGAACCGTTTTATCTATATATAAATATATATATTACACATATTAGTTATAGTTTTCATAATCCATATTTTCTACTCACCAGTTAGTTCTATATCGATTTTAATCCTTAGCATGATGGCAGCAAAGTTTTCTCCTGGTGCCAAAGCGGATTTTGCACTAAAATTTTTTATTTTTGAGATGTTTTTTTCACTTTCCTTTATAACTTCCTCAAAGTAGGACTCCTTAAGCCATGTTGGCACCGGACTTGCTTTTGCTGCTCCGTTTTTATTATCCTTTGACATCTTTGTGTACAAGTTTATACTGTTGGCAACCCGCGAATGTGTCCTCTATTTATACAGAATTTTGAACTGTTTTCAGTTTCTTATCAGCACTTGAATGAGCATTATCTGGTCGAAGGTGTGTGCTGAATACATTTGTAAATGGACAAATATGGAAGTATTCAGCATTGATAAGTATACTACTGATAAATTTACTATAGCTTGATCAAGTTAGACCAAAACTTTTTGTGATAACCAGAACGAATCAATCAATAAGTTGAAATATTTTCTTATTCGACTAAATTTAAAAATTAACAAGAAAGAAAAACTACAGTCTTGCGAGGCGACTGTAAAAGACCCCGTACTTATTCTGGTGTTTAGTTTTTCATACAAATATGCAAGTTTTGACTGATTCGTCTTTTGGGAGCAGTAGGACATAGTTGTCCAACTTGGACCAATGGATAGTTATAGTGTTATCAAACACACAATATGTGAATTTGGCTCCGGTAGCTTGAGTAGTTTCCAAGTTATGTTGATATTAAAATAGTCCTGATCTGCGCGCAAAGTAGACGGATTTTATTTCCAAATTTGGTGGCTGTAGGTTTTATAGTCTCGAAGATCCAGGGGTTTACCCGGACGGCCAGACAGACAGACCGACGGAAATCGCTATATCGCCTCGGCTGTTGATGCTGATCATGAATATATATACTCTATGGGTTTGCCCACGCCTCCTTCTGCCTGTTACGCACATTTCACTGCTGGTAGACTTGTCTACTGTTTTTTGAAAGTACGGAGCTCAAAAACTTTATTGTAGCTTCGGAACTCTCTATTTTGTGGACACTATAAACTATATTTTTTTTCATGCTCATATTTTAAAAATTTATAAATGTCGTTACTATATTTGTACAACATTATTACAAATGTTTTGTTTTACTTGACTAGTTTTTTGTACTCAAATAATCCGCGATTATAGGCCCAGGGCAATAGTTGTGTATAGTGTTGTATAACGCGAGGATTGCCAAACATTGTATTCCGAAACTGATCACCTTCATTTTTCTGATCCATTAGTGTATCCATATTGGATTTCTCGGTGGGATCGATCAGCACAAGTGGCAGTAAAAGCGAAATTACAGGATAAACTGTTAAAAAACAAAGATAGTTATAGTAAATTGCTTGACAGCTCGGAGAATATTAAACCTACCCCAATCTCCGTGGTTAAAGATCGCTGAATGTAGATCTCTTAGCGCAGGCAATTGCTTTGGATATTGCAAAAGTCTCAAGTTCTCAATCAGTTTGCTGTGATAGTAATGAATGAAATAATCGAACTTGGACAGTTTCAGATCAAACGAAACGGAGGAAATCAGAAAATAGATCAGATCTTGAGCTGGTGAGCAATACCGACTCATTTGTAGATCAATAAAATATGTTTCCGCGATTTTACCATCGTCATCATATTGAAACATGATGTTATTGCAGTAAAAGTCACCGTGGTTGAGGCAACGGAACTCGTTTTCGAACTTTAGAGCATGTGCCTGGTACATATCGGGTGCCTGTGATGTATATTCTGTCTAGAAATTATATAAATACATTTTATAAGTGGAAATTATTTTGGTTATTGAACTGATCTTACCAGTGCGCTCTCCAAGTGCTCGGCTTTATAGTGCGGTAGTGCCTTGATGAGGGACTTGGCTTGAGTATCGCGAAACTCTTGAAATTTGTCTTCTTCGCTGCACAGATTGCGATCATAGAGATCAGGATAAGGTCCTTTACGTTCGTAGCGTACCGCCGATGCTGCATGGAACTGCGCTAACTTCTCCAGCACTCGTTTGGTATGATCCATGTCTAGACCATTCTGGCGTTTGACGTTCTTAAAGTCTCTATTGCCCAAATCTTCTAGTACAATTAGTTCCCCATTCACTGGACTACTTGGCTCATAATACTTGGCTCCAAAGGAGACCTTCTTGTTGGCCTTCTCAAACATTTGCTCGAATTCTGGCACATAACTGCTATAGGAAAGCTTCTCCTTATCAAAAACCTTCCAGCTGGAAATCATATCACGAGTACTCAAAGTCGTTGGCAGTAATTTAACAATGTATGAGGTTTTAACTTGGCTGCCATCTAGAAATTTTATTTAAATTGATTAATTTAATGATTGTTGATCAATTAGAGTATTATTTTACCTTTTAGTTCCAGCAGAATTTTAATTCGCAATACCAAAGTTGTAAAGTTTTCACCTTTTGCGCAAGTTTCTTCCACTTCAAACTGTTGGATGGACTTAAATTCTGGAAAATCGCTTTGCAGAAATTCTATAAACAATTCTTGATTTAGCCAATCTGGCAACTCTGGCTTATTATTTGGCTGCTCCATTGTTATGTTGTTACGAGAGTTTCGATTGAGACTGTGAGAGTCTCTCGCCGGCTGATTGTTTATAAGCTTTTCAAGCCAAGAGCTTTTCGTGCATAGTCGCAGCATAGCTGCCCTGTAATTGCAAACAAATATTTGTTGTAGTTCAAATATTGGCTATACCAGAGTAAATAGTGTTTTCTTTTAAAGTATTAATTGTTGCACCTTTAAAAATATAATTAAATAGTTTAAAAACTTTTATGATAATTAATATTGTGTGCTCTACCGCACACTACTCTTTGAAACAAGTGCTAAATCAATTTCAAAAAAAGCTTAAAAGTTCATGCGCATATCACGCAAAGCTCAGCGCTAAGAGTATGCTTTCAAAAGCTTTTAAAGCTGTCTGTCGAAATGAAATTGATATATTTGTCTGTGGCCTCAGATACCATCTAACATAACATATGTATTTTGTTAACATCTGTTCTCTCTTAGTCCAATCATCTATCATGACCTTGATACATATTGGATTTGCGTCTAATAGGCTCAGTAAAGTGTCAATAAATTTGTGCAAAAAGTGCTGAAAATTGTAGCAAAATTCAATTAATTTGTCATCGCAATTTGACATGGACACAATGGATGGCCAGAAGGCGGGATTGTTTCGGGGATGTTCCCTGAAATCACAGTTTCAGACACTTCATAGAAGCTAATTTACTATGGGAAGTGTTTAATGAGACGCACGTGGCACGCGGCACGACAAAATTGCATATGAAAATATGTTCAGCTAATTCAAAATCAATCTAAATATTTAGTTAAGAGTTGAGTTTTTCTAGCACAAAAGTTGTTTCCCACACAGCAGGTGATCGCGTCAAGATTTTCAAACAGATACTTATTTGTATTTGACTCTTGATTTTGATCTAAGTTAATCGCAGACACGTGAGCGCACTTCATAACTGAAAAGTCATCCCTTTTGTGGCAGGGGTAGTGGAAGATGTGCCACCTAATGCGGCATGAAGTGTCACGAATTCATCAAAACATATTGCAACACCAAAAGCAGCCAAACAGGAGCAACAGCAACCACATGGCTAAGAGGGTCGCATAATGTTACAGTTTGTTGCTCTGACATGGACAACCCTCGTATTACCCTCAGGTAGAACCACTGCCCCTGCCCTCAATTCCCTGTCCCTTTGGCCCCTTTCCCTTGCCACTATTTATGCGCTCAAAGTTAATTTGATGTGGCGAAAAATAAAGGGGAAGCTAATCTGTCGAAAATGGGCGTTGAACGCAAAAATTCCTCGGTATTTAGGCAGGATTGAAATAGACTACTGAAAAACATATGTGGCACTACAAAATACCTTATGAATTTAGGAAGTTTAATGAAAAACGTATAGTGTTATATAAATTATATAAAAATGTATCAAAACTATTTTAAAACGATCGCTAAATTTATTTCAACTTGTCTAAAAATGTGTATTTGAATTATTTAGTTTATTTATTTTACAATGAACTAAAATGGTTTCAATTCAATAAATTGTTAACTGTAAAGTAATTGTAATAAATTACAAAAAATATATAAAATGCTTTCATATTTATATAAATATATTTAGAATCTATTTATTTCATTTATATATTTATTTGCGGCTTTAACTCATAAAATGAAAATGAATAAATAATTCTTTATTTATCCTAATTTTTTTATAGTCGATACTGCCTACTCTCAGCTATAAATTTTACAGGGTATGCTGGATTCCCTTTAAAGTGTTACACTTGTTACGAAGATCCCTTCGAGGGTTGCTACAAGAATTGTCATTGTATTGTTACAAATTCAATTTCCACATTAATTTATTAATAATAATTTTACGCTTTGTTTGCGTTGTCAATGTTTTGTATAATAGTTTATGTTTTGGGCTGTGACTTTAGTGTTGCATCAACATGTGTTGTTGCTGTTGCAGCTGCAACAATTCGCACGCAAATCAGTTTATAATAATGTTGTTACAGTTACAAGTTGTGGTTGTATGTAGGATTATCAGGTGGATGTTGGTCGAATTTGTTTGGGCATTTAAAAAGATGCTGTAACACTTTTAATAGTAGTTAATTGGCTCAGACTCTAACTCTAACTCAAAGTAGCTACGATTCTCCAGCCAAGGTAAGAGTTTTCTAATTTCCTCTGCGTATTTTGGAGTTCTGAAAGGATCTTCCACTTCGGGGGATTCAAAATCAGCCAGCACCAATGGTAATATTTCTGTAACCACATCAAAACCTGTAAAGACATTAAAGTTTATATTTTTTTTATCGCATAGTATTAATAGACTTACCCCAGTAACCTATGTCCAGTAACTCAACTTGAAAATCTGTCAAGGTGGGTAAACTTCCCTTGAATTTTAGCAGCTTTAAATTGTCAACTAGCTCATCGTGGTAATATCTCAAATGAGCATCGAACTGTTCAGTTTTGTTAGCTGGTGCTGTCAGCAGCAGTTCGAAGAGATCAAAGACAACAGATCCATGACTGACGTTACTGAAATCACTGAAAACTGCATCCTTCACATCGCCAAAGGCATCGATATTTCCAAGTATATTATTGGGGCTACAGGCGCCAATAATTATAACTTTAAATGATTTATTCGAAAGGAAAGTATCACTAGTACTAGTGGAATTCTTCAGATAGGTTTTCTGTAAAGTAAGCAATATTAAATATAACACTATTCCAAGTGTATTAGGCTTGAGTTTAGTAGAAATACTGACCACCTTGTCCTCGTAATGCTGCAGTCCACTAGAGCGCAAACTTTCGCTAAACTTGCGCTTTAATAAATGCCTCATTTCAGTTATTTTTTGATCTGATTTTTTAGTCATACTAAGCTTTGTTAGTTCCTTCAGTTGTTGGGGTTTTAGCTGAATATAACGCGCAGCGGCAGCATGAAAAGCTGCCAGCTTGGAGAGTATGGATTCCATAGCTTTTTTACCCAGACCTTTGGGCTGATTGACTGACCTGTAGCCTTTAACCTGCAGATTATCCAGATACAGACAGTTGGTTGTCTTTACAGATTTATAACTCTGCAGACTGAAGCTTTGGGGCTTTGACACCTTCTTGTAGAGCTCCTCTAGAGCTGGCAGTACTTCGTGGTACATGAAAGACTCCAATTGAAAATTGGGTAACCTTGGGAATTTCAATATACCGCATTTGTTCAGTTCCGTTGATTTTACAAGGTAATTCAACGTTTGAGTTTTGTTTTCTGTCAATAATCGTTATCGTTAGTGCACCGCTATCGGTATTTTGTTATCGGTTTGCTCACCCTTCAACTTCACTTGAATTTGTAAGCTCAACGCATTCTTTATAAATTGTTCCGATCTGCATTTTATGTTCTGAATTTCTAGAGTTCCCGGATTATGCTCAGTTATCAGACGCTGCAGTTCCTGCTGATTTAGCCAGCTGGGCAGTGCACTGGTATCACCTGAGATTTGTGTTAGGAACTCTACTTTTGACATTCTTTCTTGTCGGCTTTCAACTGACTACTGAGCAAATTCTATGAGCCTTCTCGATAAACCCGGCGAAAATAGGCGTTAACCTGATGCGATAAGACCTGTGATTACGTTTGAGGTATTTTGGCTGATAAAGAATTTGCTTAGAAGGCAAATCGGCATAGCTATTGATGCCGCCAGATAACGTAGTTTTTAGCTGGCTTTCTCACATCGATTATCGGTCATTGAGAGACTCAATGTACAAAATTTTAAAAAGCTGTTTTTAAATTTTTGATTGATGATTAGAGGAACGAAAATAGATTTTGTGCTCTTTCTATTAACTTTTAGATATTAAAATTTTATGAATAGATATTTCTAAATAAGTTATTGTTAGGAATCCGCACTATAGCTGCTTTAGTTGTCTCAAATTAAGAGATTCATTGGAGTAAAATTGCAGCTCTTGCATTGGAAATTTCAACTGACTGTTTATAAATTATCCATAAAGACAATATTTTTAGGAGTAACTGCATTTTGACTAACGATAAAACGATTCTTATTGAAAGCAAAATAAGAAGCAGCTGCTTAAATTTTCTCTGCTTATCTCTTGAGATCTGGCAGGTAGAGTCTACCAAAAGTCATTCCATCAGTTAATTCAAGCCTTTCCAAACCTACCACTCAAAGAGTTTAAGTACAACCAGGGAAACTAAAACACTTTACACATTATATTGCACGACTATCACAATTATATTAAACTTAGGCTTAAACACACGACATATCAAATGGAAGCAGCAAACGACTCCTTAGTCTTTCTGTACCCTTTAGGAACACAACTTTAGGAGAGACTGTGGTTATAGGGCGAGGCAAAATCCCGCTGATATGCCGAAGGATGCAGATGATGGGGATGCATTGGTGGTCCTGGGGGACCCACAGCCGAGGGATGATGATGTCCGTTCATGCCGCCATACATATCCGAACGGGACTTGTGGGAGTTTGAGGGCGTGCCACTCAGCAACTCCGCCATGAAACCAATGTAGGTGATAGCCAGACGCAGGGTCTCGATGCGCGAGAGCCTCTTCTCATAGGCAAAGGTGGGCACCTTGCGACGTAGCTTGTCGAAGGCCTCGTTTAAGTTAAACATGCGGCGGCGTTCGCGAATATTGGCAGCTCGTCTCTGGGCCATGGAGGCAACCCGGCGACGGGTCTTCTTGGAGGACGACGAGGAGGAGCCGTTCGTACGTCCATTTGTTCCCGTACGTTGGTTAACCAGCGGTGCTACCTGAGATCTTTGCCACAGCGCTGAAGAAAGCCAAAGAAATCAGCATATATTCATTGCAGTTGTGGAAATGATAAACTTACACAAATCGGTACAGGGAAAACCAGCTATAAGCTCCTGATACGGCACAATTGGCGGTGGCGGTGGTGCTTCTTGGGCCCACAATGGCTGGAATGGCACCTCTGGCATATAAGTGGGTTGATCGTTCGGATGTTGCATAGTTGCAGATGAAAAATTCAATTCTAATACGACTGAGGAGACCTTTGGTCTGTTCTGCTTGGAAGCTCGAATTGGAATAAATTCAGAAAGTCCGAACTTATTGGATTTATACCAACCCCAGTGCTACAAAGCGGCAACAGCATCTGCCACAGGCCGAGTATTCGGCCATTTTGGATTGGCAACAGTTTGTCGCGTTCTGATTGGCTCATGCTCAACGAGGGTTCAGCATAAAGAAATTTCATTTAATTTCAACCCAACAATTGTATGTTGAATATTTTGTGTTTAAGTCATCGCTCAAGGTGATATTTACTACAGTTGGAATTTGTTACTTATGCTAGAAATAAAAAAGTTGTAATTTAAATATTTTATATGCATAAATTGCATTGCATCCCTGAAGAACAATTAATTTGATTTTCTGCAACGCCTTTTATCCTAGGTATGGTTATGTGGTTCTGGTATTCGCTTATAACATTTCCGAACCATATATGGCTCTTGTACTCGCTTATAACATTTGCGAACCATAGATGGCGCCAACAATTTACCCGTGCACATTTTATCCAGCTTCGAATTTCATTTATTAAATGTGTTATTCTTATTTGTTTTTAGCTGTAATACAAAACTATATTATGAAAATATACAATTTATTTATAAGGAACTCACTTAAAACATTTTTTTACATCTGAAGCTTTGGATAAGTAAGAAAAAATCACTCTGTCTCTCTCTCTCTCTCTCTCAAGAAGATCAAACGAGACGACCAGTTTGAGAGCCGCAGCTATAACTACTTAACTTTTCTTGAGAGAACAACCTTAGTAGTTCAGAGACCGTGGTTGGGAAGTACTTCGGAACAATTCAAAGTAACACTAATACCCGAACGTACATTGAACGCTCTGTTATTTACTTTTATATGATCAGATAATGCATTGGTCGTTCTCTTTCTTATGTTTATCCGGATATTTGACTTGTTGCATGTGTCATGTTTGAACGTAGGTATATGATTAGACCTTATCTACTTTGATTATGTTGTCTCTAATAAATTCAAAATTTTTCGTATTTTCGCAGCAAGTAAAGCAGGTCTGTTGTAACGTGTTCCTGCCAAGGCGAATATCTTTATTTGGCAGAATCAGATTTGGAGGTGAGACCATTAAGACCATAGAAATGGAATATGCTGTGTATAAGTCAAATGATACCGATTTGAGTCTACCTCCAATCTTGACCATGCATGGAGTCGATGTAACCCGACACAATTGGCGTGGCACATGTCGGCATATAGCCAAGCGTGGAAAACGTGCTGTGATCACTGTGGAATGCCGCAATCATGGACCGGATGGTCACAGTCCTTATCATACCCCAAAGCATTTGGCAGCAGATGCGGCTGCATTTATTATGGGTCACAAGCTGATTCGTGTGATTGCCCTCGGTCAGGGCATGGGCGGCAGGGCATTGATGACTCTCGCCCTGACGAAACCCGAGCTTGTGGAGCGCGCCATCTTTCTTGATACAACACCGGGAAAGGTACCAAATGATGTAAACGACGCATACCATTTATTTGAGGCCATGCTGAAAGTGCTACCGACCATTCCCAATGAGCTTTCTCTGATCGAGGGTCGCAAGTTGGTTCTGCGTCATTTTGTAAAACTTGTTCGAAATAACTTGGACTTGGTGTTAATTATAATGAATCTGGAGAAGAATGATAGTGACAAGTTTGTCTGGAAATCAAATCCGCAGGCCATTCTAGATGGCTGGGATCAAAGTGTTACTAATTATGAGAAGACTCTGGAGGGATTACAGCCTTTTCAGGGTGAAACTTTGCTTATTGCAGGAAAGAAAGCCAACTTTGTTACAGAACCCAATATAACGATAATGAAGAAATATTTTCCCAAATTGCAAGTTAAGTATTTGGATGCCGACCATAAAGTTCATATGGATCAACCTGAAAAATTTCTCGATCTGATTACTGATTTTACCAAATCCAGTTGACATAACGTTAAAGACATGTATAATAATATAGAGATTTGTGTAGTATAATGGCATGTTAAACACGTTTCACAATTTTGTTGATTTACTTAGCTTCGAGGACTATCAAGCTAATTAAAATAAGTGCTTAATAAATATATGTATGTATACATTAATTAAATCTTTTACTTATTGCTTAGTGAGTAACCCCAATAGTCTTGCCTGCAAACTGTTGCATGCGCTGCTTTTGTTTATCATCGAAAGCAGCTGCGCTCTCTGTTATCAGTTTGTTTGGAGCACTCATACTGAGAGCAACAGAGAGACATTGCCAAGAGAGCGCAGTCGCGGATAAAATAGCCGGTCCTTCGCTCTCTTTGGATAAAAGAGCTGCAGAGAGGCGCGTGGATGGACGTGTTTTTAAGTAATTGACAAAGCGTCTTACTCATGATGCTATTTATTACTTTAAAAGTCTCAAGATGGCACAAGTTAAGCGTTTAACTGAGTATTGAAAATAGAATTGCTTTGAATATTTTATTAACAATGAAATGGATAAATTGAGAAATGGAGAATGAAACTAAACAAACTAAATAAAAGGGTCACATTTTTATTTACTTTGGCTAGTTGATTTTGAATTTATTTAAGTGCAGTTTGCGGTTTGTTGATTTAGTTTTACAATCGAGTCTATTGATGACAAAAACTTGTAGTTTCAACGAACAAAATTGAATATTTATTTGATACACAAAATTGGTTTCTCTAAAGCCTTTTGGCTACATTTAATTTAATTAATAGTTATGTTCATTTAATGCTCAAGAAAATTCAACAGAATATATACTTATTGATGGAGTATATATAATATCAGTATCTCATCTGACACCTTCTTGAATGCAAAGGCAAAGGAAAAGCAAACATCTTGAAAATCCCCTCTTTATTTTCAAGAAAATGGACGATTTGTTTGTGTCTTTGTTCGAGTTCAGTGCAAGATTTATGCTCTTTGTGAACCCTGTTGCGGATTCATGTACTGTATACATATATATAGTTACCTCTACTATATCAGACAGTTATACAAATATGCAAAACTTTCTTTGCATCGTTTGCAGCTTCCTAATTTTCCACACAGATGCATTTTATTTATGACGTCGTTTTGGCATTTGTTTGCATAAAGAAAACTTTATGCGTATTGTCTTTGTCAGCGGCAAGAAGTTCAAGGCTTTAAGCATAGTTTTATATACTTAACTTGGCTATTTCAAATAATAATAATTTTAAATTAAATCAGCAACAAAATGCAGTCTTTAAGAAGAATTTTGTATCAATTTACTTACAGTTAGTTTCTTTCTTTAAATTAATAAAACTCCCCTAAACTGCGACGGTTTCATGGTGGCTTCTAAAGTTTTTGCAGTGCATGGAAATTTGTGCTGAATAAATGCGATGTCAGCACTTTAACTGGACCGCAACCCTTTCGTTATGTGTACGATATAGTATACAAGTATAAAGAAGCGAGTGAAGAGTGTAACTGACAAGGGGATTAAAGGAACACAAAAGGGTGTAGAGTGAAAGTCAGAATCGATGCGAAATCAACGTGGCAGCCAATTGAACTGACAGACGTTCACCCGCAGTCCACCCTTTCATACACCTCCACACACACACACACACACCTACACACACTGTCTCCCTATTATTTCTTGTGCCAGCAACAAATTCGTTTCAGATTTCGTTGCAGCTTCAAGTGCTTTGTGAGAGTTGAGCAAAAAACGGTACCGACGAACGCAACGGAATGAAATTCTAAGGATCAAGGACTCACAATAAAATAGCATAAGGTGAGTGAAAATACGCTACAATACGATACAATTTAGAATCCTTTGTCTGATTTATTTGTATTGTACGTGTAGACGTCTAAACTTACCTTCACCTGCAAAGTGCAATAATACTTGTACTAATCCTGCGAGTAGGAAGTGCTTAGAGCAGCAATAGTATATCAGTTACAGTGTTTGCTTAAAATTCCTTTCAATCCACAGCATGTTAGAGGTTTTACCTTTAAACAATATATTTGCAGTAGTTCAAATAGTCTTCAACTCAGTTCAAATGCTTGATAAATAATAAAAAGTGTGTTGATAAAGCCCTAATTAAGATAGTTAACGGTTTCTTATAAAAATGCGAAGAAAACGAATGACGACATCAAAGTTCAGTAGCAAAACAATAAGCAGGCTGCGTTTAACTTGTTTGTTTGCTTGTTTGCTAGCTGTTGTTTGCTCTGGTTTTAATAAGAATTACGTGAAATTTCATTATGCAGTGTAATAAATAAGTAGCAAGTCAAATAAACAGAGCTAAGCGTAAATATGCTGAGCAGGAAAAAGACAACGGCAACAAGATTGGCTAAGAAGGAGAGACCGGGGCCAAAACAGAATTTGGATTGAGGCGAATGCTAAACAGACACGCAGGCATATTAAAATTTAGACACGTACATATTTTATTGCATGTACATTCGACAGTCAGTGGGCGTGAGAGTGTCTGCGTGTGTGTATGGATGTGTATGTGTGTGACACACTCACACACACATGAATAACACACAGACTGCGCAACATCAAAAGCTGCAACAGAGTATTCCCCTCACACCTCGATAAAACTACAAGAAGCAGAGCAACAAGATGAACCACAGCAACAACAGCAACAACTAGAATTCCAAGTGCTGGTTAATGTTTTTGCCAGTTGCCATTTGGTAGTGTCCTTGTTATTGCCAGTTGCCAGTTGCCATTTGCCAGTTGTTGTCTGAGGCGGTTGTCTAAATTCAAATCCTTTTGTTGCCTTTGCCGGAGACTCACCATCTGTCTGCTAATAGCAAATTGCTTTTGCGACACAGTGCCTGCCATCTGTACGCCTAAAGAAAGAATTTAATAACAGTGCCAGCCTCAAAGTATGCACATTTACAATCGCATTCACATGCAATAAATCAAAATATTTTCAATCTCTCAATTGTAGTGATTTTTCATTATAGACCTAAAGAAATGCAATGAAAACTAAAAGTGAAATCTATGAAAGTGTAATAAATCTATATTGGTATACATACAAGTGTGTTATTCTCTTTTGAATTTATTTTTATTAGCTACAGTTTTCGTTTAAAATAAATCTATATTGGTATAAATACAAGTGCGTTATTCTCTTTGGTATTTATTTTTATTAGCTACAGTTTTCGTTTGGGCAAGCATTTAAGTCGATAGCAGAGTATGGCATATATTAAACAATGGTAAAAGTTTATTTATGTATTTTCTTATAACAGGAGAAACAGAAAAGCAGGGAAAATACAGAAAGAGAAATAAAAATCTTAATAAATTCAAAATTGTACGTAAGGCGAATATCTTTATTGGCCAGAATCCGATTTGGAGGTGAGACCATAGAAATGGAATACGCCGTGAATAAGTCAAAGGACAATGTTATGAAATAAAAAATATACATAATTTTATATTGTTTTGAAAACAGGTTTATTTTAATGTAAATTTATCTTTAATTAATCACATTTGCATTTAGGTAAACATGTAAAGACGCCACTTTTCGTTTATTGCAATATAGATGAGGGGTGAATATAATGCAAGAAATTTTAGGAAACTATTAAGTAGACTCCATCGAAATAAATAAATGTTAAAAAAATTGGCAGTACTATAACTGGAACCATAATTCACTTTCAATTTAAAAATAGAGGTGGGCCTAGAAGTCTTGTCAATTGATCAATTGATCGTATTAAACCATGGAAGTCTGGCTAACAACCAGCTCCCATTTGTCCCAATCTGATTCTGAGCTAGCTTGCAGCTCTGCTTTGGGTGCACGGCAACGATTGCATTTCTGACGATACCAGAAGTTAACATTGAAGCAATAGCCACATGTCCAATCATGTTTGCGTGGACGCCAAGTGCCGTTTAGTCCACCAACACCAGATGTCGCTACTGCTGCTGCTGCTGCAGCGGCTGCGGCTGCTGCGCCCGCTGCTGCAACTCCTCCTGTTACTCCAGCTGTTCTTGCTGCAATTGCTGCTGCACCTGCTGATCCTGCTAATCCTGCTGCTCCTGTTCCTGCAGCACCCGCTGCTGCTGCTGCTGCCGCTGCTGCAGCACTGCTATTAACCGCATTAGTCATTGCAATTGCTTCGCTTTTGTTAACACGACAGCGATTGCAGCTGAGACGCCAAACAAAGTTGCTATTCCTGCACAGTTCACAGACCCAATTATCAATGGCGGGCTTCCATTTCTTCTGACGCTGACGTCGCTGCTGATCGATGACCGGATCTTGGGCGTAACTGAAACGTACGCTCTTGCCCGGCCGTGTGGAAAGATAAGCCGGCACTACACTCAATATTTGCCCCAAAAACTTTGATCCATCCAAATAATAGATTGCTGCTTGGGCCGCATAAGCGCTAGTGTAGGTAATTGTGGCTTCACCTTTCGAGCGACCAGTTAGCTTATTCTTGTACACAAAGATCTTGGGCTTCAATGTCAGCTCGTCCATTTTGATGTGGCCCATTTTGCCAAAGAATACGATGATATCGTTCTTGGTTACATTCAGGCGCATGCCTAATACAAAAATCGTATCGGAGCGAAGTACAAATTTCTCTTCGCCTATCTGAATAGTCGGTGCTGGTCGTGGTGGACGGAATTGCGAGGACCAGAGACAGTCAGATGGTGGTGGCGTTGCTAGTGATGGCGATGAAGAAGATGTGGTTGTTGTCGATGTCGATGTTGTTGATAATGATACTGTTTGTGATGATGCCAATCCTTGACTGCTAGTGAATGAGGAATGCAACGCGTTGTATGCGTTCAAAGATTTCAATGTTGCATCCTTATCCTTATCCTGCTGTTCCAGCGACTGTTTTTGCTGTTGTTGCCAATCCAGCAAGGATGACGTCTTTGTTGTTGCTGATGTTGTCACTGCTACTGCTGATGTTGCTTCGGCTGCTCCTGTTCCCGTTTCCATAGCTCCATCGGTGGTGCTACCACTGCTATTGCCACTGCCACTGCTGTTGCCGCTGCTATTTGCCGCCGTTGCTGCTGTTGCCCCACCGAGAGCATCGTCCTTGAAGCCGCTGCAATAGTCCTCGCCCAACAGAAGCGCACCGCAGGCATCACCACCACCATCCTCATAACGAAACATATCGAGATCCATCAGAGAATTGTTGGCCATCATCGAATTTTGTTTATCTATTTGCTGTTGCTCGTGCATTGCAAAGAAATTTTGAGCTGAAAAAAGATTTTCATACACCGAATCAACTGTCGCAGAGTCCATTGTTTGTAAAAAACAGGTAAAAAAAAAAATTATTTTTTACTGCCAAAATAAACACGAACCGTTCCCTATGATATGTTAAAAACTACTGAAATCTATATTACTGTAAACTTGGAACCAACACGTTTGACATAATCCCACATCATCTACAGCTTACTTGGATCCCTCACTTTAAACGCTTGTTATGAATTCATTATTTTTCAAATTCCAAAAAAACACAGTGTTTTGGTTTGCTCTACATATAAACCATATATAAAGAACTGATATATTTATACATAAACAAAATGTAACTGAAGCTGACTTTTACCTTTAATTGTAAAACTTTAAAATAGCGCAGAAAAAATGAAGAACTTTTGTCCGTAGATAAAAATAAATCAAGTTATGTAAATTTCGAAAGTGCAATTCCCGTTTCCCTTCCCTTCCCTGCAGTTCACTTTTTTACCTTCCCAAGTTATGCATTCTGCTGATGACTTTGCACTTTCGCTCGTTGGCTGAAAAATTGATTCATAATTTTTCGCATTTTCCTTTACCCATTACCTTTTTATGGCAACTTTTTATGCTTCACTGGCGAGACTCTCGATGAAAGGGCTCTAAAAAACAGAAAGCTATACACTTTTAATGCAGATACAGTGAAGTGAGCTATACCTATGAATACCTGACGTACAAAAATTTAAATTTAAAATTGATTGAGGAATAATTAAAGGCGTTTAAAAGAGCATTTAACAAACAACGTTAAAAGGTTAAATTATTAAAAAGTGGGCTGAAAAAAGTCGAATCTCTTATTGAGTTCACACTTATTCTATAATCTTTATTCTTTGCTATTTATAGCAATTAATTGAACTGAATTTTGAATTGTGATTTCGAGTGTTTCAATTAGAGACTTGGGACTAATCCAGTTGCCGGGCAACTCTGGACTTATTCGCCTGTCTCCCTTGCTCTCTTTGTCTTTAACTCTGTCTGTCTTTGTTGCTCTCGAGCCAATTAGTTGGCAATTATTTTGCTAATGAGCAACCACATTAACCCCACAAGTTCCCCTACTTTCAGCCCCAAAATATAGAAGACAAACGTTAATTTTTTCCCCCTCCCACGAAGAGGCAGTGGGGCGTGGGTTCCAGGAGCAAAAGTCAACATTTGAAGCAAAGTTCTTGGACTTCGAAGTTAGGTTACGAGCTGATGAAATATGTTTTGTGGAACAGGACACAAGTAGCTGGCGTATTTATGTATATACTTACTTATATATCCAGAACCCACTACAGTACACACTGATAAGCAACAAACAGTGAGAGAAAGAAATTATTGCGTTATAAAAGAAGGACTTAAAATTTTATAAATTATTTTAAATTAATTAAGAAATGCTCAAAAATTCAATTGAAATTCTAGACTTTATAGAGTAGTTATCTAGAATACAAAATACATAATAATTTCGCTCAGTGTTTCCCCCCTCCCTTAGTAGGAGTAGGGCAAGCGTTGTTTGCTTTTATGGCGCCTCTTTACGAGCCACGCCCCTAAATGACCTTATCGACATTAGCAGCGTTGACAGCCAGCGTTCATTAGAAGCAACCGACTCGTTGTCCTTATTCACAGGACACAGGACGAAGGCTGCGGAACGAAAGTCGCAGGACGCTGGACGCAGGACGCAGCACACAGTTTGCACAATTAAATGAAATGCCGCTGCGTCGTGTCAATTTCTTTTGGCGTCTGCGGCTTTAAGCTCATTAGGTCAAAGTTGCTCTGGTTGTTGTTGTTCCTGTTTGTTGCTCTTGCGTTTATTGTCAGCCGTTAAATTGTGCCCTGTGTCCTGTGTCCTTACTTCAGCTATCAACGCAAACAGTTCAGATTGCACAACTATAACATTTTCAGCACAAAATTAAGTAGAACTTCCCTTTCGTTTTTTCTTGTTTTTGTGTCTGCTTCATAAAAGTCAGAAAATCAAAAATCAAGACAAGTAAAAATTCTCTTTCTCGTAAAGAATGAAACAAAAGTTTCGTAATTGGAAAAGGGAAAAGTGCATCCAGGCAAAAATTCGTCTGAATTGTAGCTTTATTTATGGATGCGTTCATCAACCCAGATCTTCTAGTGCACTTTTCATTTTGCTTTCAATTCAGCTAATGAATTGAGAGTTAACAAAACGGAATACAAAGCCATTACTTGAAGTTAATAACTGAAAAGGGTTTAGACAGTTAACAGAATACCTTTGTTCCATATCAAATTAGCAGAAGACCCGATAGGATTAGGGTAGGCGCATTGTTCATAATCAATATTCATAATTTAGTAATCCAAGTTTAATTGAGATAAATTACTTGCAATCATCAAAGGACATGAAAACTGGTTTATCCGCATGTTAAATATATCTACATATATATCCTTAATGACTAATAGACAAACAATATGGACTAATTAAGGGAAGGAAGCTAATCGAATTGGCATGGACATTTTCAAAGTAGGCTTTAATTTGTGCATTAAAAATTAATTATTATTAATATTATTATTGTTATTATTATTATTATTATTATTGTTATTATTATTATTATTATTATTATTGTTATTATTATTATTATTATTATTATTATTATTATTATTATTATTATTATTATTATTATTATTATTATTATTATTATTATTATTATTATTGTTATTATTATTATTATTATTATTATTATTATTATTATTATTATTATTATTATTATTATTATTATTATTATTATTATTATTATTATTGTTATTATCATTACTGGTAGTGTAGTTTATTTGTGGATATTTTATTTTAAACTGTGTAGTCATTTTAAATCCGATTATCCCAGATAGGCGAAAACAAGAGCTCAAATAAAATCCTATTAAGCCGAGTAACTGAATATATCACTATTAAACAAAGACAAAAGCAGCTGAGATTCACCTGTAAGGTGAAACTAATAGCTTAATGAATTTATTTACCTCTCACCTGCAGTTTTGTAGCCAACAGCTGCCCCTCCCCGCAGTCACCCAGCTGTCAGTCAATTGACTCAGTGGCAAACCACTTGAGTCTGTCCAAAATGGCTGAGAGAGAAAGAGAGAGAGAGAAACGATGGGGGTGGAGAATGACAGAGAATGGGTTCAGTGGCTCACCATTTTGCTCAGTTTGTCATGTGATTTAATCAAAGTTTGCTACAGCCAAATACCGTCCGTAATCGTCGCCAGCCGGAAGTCGTAAGAGATTGGGTGGGAGAGAAGGTGGTAAAGGGCGCGTTGGCAGCCCACTGACTGTGCACTTTGTGGAACTCGTTGTTGTTGTTGTTGTCCTGACCAATCCACCTGCTGCTTTGTGGACTCTATGTTGTGAATTTACTTAGCACTTTCTTCGGCTGTTGACTTGGCTCGGAGACGTCTTGACTGCGGCTGCTGGTTATTTGCGTGCCTGCAGGTGCTGGTTCCCCAACCTTGACTTGGTGTCGGTCTCCGACTGCTGGCCAGGTAAGAGTGTCATCGTTGAATGCTGCTTGTGTCCTTCTGATGCCGATTTAAGTGCCAGCAGGAGAGTAAATGCAATAAACACCATTAGCTGCAACAGCAAAGGGCTTCAGCAGCAGATCCACGACCAGCACCAGCACAAACCAAGGACCTGCACAGCAAGAAAAAGGGTTGGAGTTATCATTGCATTCCTGTTCAGCTCTTGGATTTTTGAGGCAAGTAGACATGTATAAAAATATATTTAAACTGTCAGTTTGTTTAGAGTTTTTAGACCATGAAAAGCTAAGGTAACTTATAGCATTTTCGGGCTTTCTAAAGTACTTTCTTTCTTACCACAAAAGTGTGTTTTTTTAAGTGTATCTGTTTTTTCATGTTTTACTTTGCGACGAAAGTTTTGTTGGAAAAGTAAGACGAGAATCGAGGCCACAAGGTAAGCAAAGTGTAAGAAAAGCAACTCGCAAGTGCTAGCTGAAAATGTTGCGGCAACAAAATGCAAACGCAACGGTAACTTAAGTGAATTGAATGAAAAAGTTTGCTCAACTGCAGGTTCCATAAACTGAATGCGGTTCAAAAGGTGCACCCTCTCAACCCCACCCCTTTTCCACCCCCTTCACCCATTGCCCAATTTAAGGTCGAGTTTAAGTTGATTGCATAATTTGCTTATCGTTCACAGCCTGTTTGCCATTTGAGTTTTCGAGTTGTGTTAATTTTTTCGTACTCTTACTTAGTTGATTAGATTTGCCAATGCAAGAACAGAAATATAAATTCAAAAAGGCTATGAAATAATCGAATGGAATTAAAACAGAAGTCGTTAGTTTTACACACTGTGTGTAACCTGCTTAAAATTACCAAATTAATTGATTGAATTATTTAAATCTGTTGTATTAAATGCATTTATTCTCTACTTAATGCTCATGCATTAAGCAATATATAAAATGGACAACAAAAAATAATAATAACAATTTAATTAACGTACATTGTATTCAGCTTTTGTGGTTTTCATGCAATATTGATGTAAAAGCTTAAAGCTTTTAAGCAAATACGATGCATTTTCAAAAATCACATCACGCATACGACATGTGAGACAGTAAATTAATTGACATTGCGAACTGTCATGAAGGAAGCAATTGTGTAATGAAAAAACGATATTATTTCATAATTTTAAATAGTAAAAGAAATTTTATTATCCTGTGGAAAATAAAATTGATTAAATTTGAGAATCAGAACATTTCAAGATAACTCTTGACCCATTTAGTGATAGCTTCAGCTTACGGCGACAACAGATGTGACGCCTTTTGACAGTGCTGTCTGTATGTATGTGCTCTATTGCACAAGTATCCATAGTGCTCAGCCAAATCCAGTATTTTAGTATTTCAGCCGACTTATCGCTTTGTTTGGACCACGAAATAAATGATGCCAAATGTTGCAAAACAATAACAATGCTCCTTTTGCTTTTTGCCAGCACAATTCTCTGTGTAACATTTCTTTTGCTGAAATCCACTCAACTTCAAAAACACACACACTCATGCACACACACACACACACACACAGACATACGTGCACATTGAATGCAACTCTTGCGGTTCATTGTACTTTACGAGCATTTTTAGCCGAGCTGTGAGCTCTCGCGACTTCCGCGTTGTTTTGCCGCCATTTTGTTAGGTTTTTGTCATTCGCTTTTGTGTCTGCGTTAGGATCTTTTTCGGCATACCCTGTAATTTATGAAAACTCGCAGAGTTGGCTAGTTCGGTTTCAAAAAAGTCTAAAAGCATAGAATGTAATTAAATAACAAAATTCTTTTAAGTTATCAGCAAAAAAACAGTTGCGACCATTTCTGATTGCTTAAAGTTAATCAATACTGACTTACTTAGCTTAAATATTATACACAGATGGTTGAATTAGTCCTCTGGCTTATTCATGGCTTCACTGTATCAATTTGCTGGGTATACATGAATCAGTCGCTTGTGGCACACATTTTTGTTGTTATTGTTGTCGCTGTGCTCACTGTTTTTATTTCACGTGCATCGAACAATAGTTTGAACCAAGGGCTGCCTCAATTGTTTGGCCATAAATAATGGGCAATGTCAGAGCGAACGTGGCGACAGTTGGCCTTAGATATGATGGCTCATGTTGAGCCAAAATGGCGCAGTCTTTTTTGTTGTTTGCCTTTTAAAGCTGATATGCAGATATCACGTATACGCCGCCGCTTGAGCAGCTTTCAAAATAGAATTGTCACAATCATAGGGAAAATGGCAAATGACACGCTGGGGAATGGAGCTCGTCGTGTTGCGGTTGCATTAAACTGCATTAGGCCAAAACGCTGTTGGCTAACAACTTTCTAGCCACATTTCGGGCATTTCTGACAATTTCACATAAAGGAGTGCCCTTACTGCGTGTCCAAGTGTGTGTGTGTGTGAGTTTGAGTATGTCTGGACTGACAGCTGTTCATGTTTTCCGTTTTGCTGCCAACGGCGGACATCACATTAGCCCCATTTTACGACCCTGCGGTCATAATTCACTGAAATTAATTGTCGCATTCAATTTTTTTTGTGGTTGCCTTTTGTTGGAAACTGGAGTTCGTAGTTCTTAGATCTCAGGGGTGATGTTACTGCTGCTCGTATTCGTAGCCATTTTCGTACATTGATGACAACGCCATTCGCTTTTTACTCTGTTATTTATGGCGTGAAAAACTATTCGACTTCAAAAAGTTTAATTTGATTTGAGCTTATCACTTTCAAACTTCTTGTCTGTTGTATTCCCGTCACATTTAACTTTGTCTAACAGTTTCATACTAAATTTGGAATAATGCAGCCTCTGCATTTCTAACAATTTTTTTGCGGATTTGTAAACAATTTAATATCAGATTTTTAGAACAAGCAAACTAGTTTATATTTGATTTTTATAACCAATTTGATTTTCTTGTGTTTCTCCATTAAAACCAACGTGTTTGTAATATCTTAAGTTTGTTTGCCAAATGAATTTTGGCACAGGTAACATTTAGGCTCAATGCCAAATAACCACATTTAAGCTTAGCTAACTCCAACCAAAAATACAATGAATGACTTTTAGTACTCTGTTCGAATGCATATTATTTAAATTGATTGAAAATCCATTTGTGAAGAATTTGTAAAAAAAATCTTTAAGAGCATATCAAATTGGCTTGCCAATTATTTCTGCAGAATTTAACAGCAATAAACGAGCAATTGTGTATAAAAAATATGCATTTTTATTTGTGGATGGAAAAATACCAAATCAATTGAAGGACAAATTGAGTATGAGTTGTAAGAATGGAAAGAATTTCTTTGTTCAATACTCAGATTGATTACACAGTTCATTCTGCAAATGTTTTAAATATTTGAAGCAGCAAAGGGCTTAAATTCAATCAGGACAATTTATGTCTTCAAACAATTTCTAACAGAAATCTGCATTGACTTTTAATTGTAAATAATTTAAAGTTGTAAATAAAGTAAAAAGCGCTGTCTTGAAGCAAGCAAAATGGAAGGAAAAGAGAAAACGATGAGTGCTTTTTTTTGGAGTTTCGAAATTATGCAAAACATAATAATAAAATTTAATAAAAAAATGCCAAGTGAAGCAAAGTTTGGAGAAGGCGACGCACGTGGAAATGTGCCTTGCAACATTTTATGCAAATTGTTGTGTCCGCATTTCCCGAGTACTTCAATTTGGGTACGCAAATGGTTGGGGCTAAATAATGGGAAGCGGTCTCTTTTTTTGGGGGAATCGGGGGTGGGAAAACTTCTGAGATTATGTGTAAAAGGGCTGCGCGTATTTCCCTATATTTGTGCCTCGCTTTTCAGCTATCTCTGTCTGGCCTTTGGTTTATCAGGTAGTTGTTTAGACAGCTGCACTTTTTGGACTAATTTTATTAGAATTCTTTGCAAAACTCTTCCATTTACTTACTTACCATACTCTGAAAATCTTACTCTCCTCTTATCTCCCCATCATTGGCAATTTGAAGTTGTTGTTTGCCATTTATGGCAATGGCTTTTAAAATAGGCAAATAAGTACTTTGTAAGTAATTTGAGCGCCAGATGGAGGAAGGACGGCAAAATAGAGGGCGTGTAGTCACTTACAGCCACCGCCCATCGATGTGCACACTCATAAAAATAAGTCAAGAGACAGGCCTCGAAACGATGCCATTCAAATGCTAAACAGTATTGCGAGTATTGCCGAGTATAAACTAAAAAAACAAAAAACAAGCAGCAAAAGACGGCGCACAATGCAAAAAGTTGGAAGAACTTTCGTTTTGACTTTGCTTTGTTTTGCTTCATTTTATTTGGCTTTTAGGGGGTTATAAAATAAAAACGAATGTAGACAAAAGTTTGCGCTGTTTGAAAGTCCGCAAATACCCGTGCCCAATCCCTTTCGCTTTCCTGTTCCCGCTCCTATACCCGCTACCGCTGCTGATCCGACACGCCCATTGACGCCGCATAGAGCGAACCTGCATGTAGTTGTGGTCTGTACGGCGTCTGATAGACTGTGTACAGTGGGGCGCACATATCGTTTAAATTTGCATAAGGATAAATGAGCATTTGTTTATTTATAAATTAATTTAATTCAATTGTTTAATGTAACTCAGAGACTAAGATTTAAAAAAGTTAAAGTACATATGTAAAAATTGTACTTTATTTATTTATTTTATTTAATGAATACTTTTGATTAAATATTAAAAATACTTTACTAATCAATTAAAAATAATACATTTAAATTATATAAATAATATATAAGTTAATGATAATAATAATAATAATAATAATAATAGTAATAATAATAATAATAATAATAATAATAATAATAATAATAATAATAATAATAATAATAATAATAATAATAATAATAATAATAATAATAATGAAATAAAATAGAAATAGTAATAATTAGCAATACCTGAAAAGCTGTCCGGTTCACTTTTCCAGTCACTTTGATCCACTGTCGTTTGGGCCATGTCGCTTGACGATTTGAATGCGGCCGGAAACAATAAAAACGCCGGTCGCACAATGCGCTCTGCATAAAAACTGCTTATTACGCCGTAGAGTAGACTACGCTTTTTTTTTGTCTCTCACTCTTTTTACGGGTCTTTGTCGGGTGCTTGCTGCCAAAGCTTCAACAACAATTGAAATAAATGAATTTGCCGAAAGGATTTTGGGGGGTGCGCACATAAATTGAAATATTACAATATGACGACGAAGAGCCACAAAGAATAAAAAAAAAGAAAATATGAGGAATATCAATTTTTAGGGGCAGCTGTTCTCAAACATTTTGATATTGAATTGTAAATATACACTCGTATATGGTCAGAATTGTTTTGGTTTTAAGGGTCACAAATTTCTTAAAACTGTGCGAATTAATTAAAATGAAATTCTGCTTTAATTCGGTACAATTCGCATAATGAAACGCAGCAAAAGGACAACTTGGCTGGCTGACTTACTTAATTAACTTTTGGCAAAAAGGTGCGTATGCAGAAATGGTGAACCCACTAACACAAATACAGTCACAAACTCTCAAAAGCACGGACACACACATGGATAGCACTTAAAACTAAGCCAATTTCATGCGTCGTCGTGTCCCTTATTCAGCAGAGAGGCCAAAAAACTGGCACCTATTTCAAACTCAATTAAACACGACCAGGTCCTGCTCAATTCCATCCAGTTGGGATTTGCCAGAGAGTCCACCCCACCTCACTCCCCCCTACCGCTGTCCTATAAAGTAATCCACGGGGACGCAGCTGTTTCCCATTGTGTCTGTGTGTGTGTGTGTTTGGGCAACTGTATTTGTCCGCTTTCCAACTGTGAAAACCCTTTGCCTGCCTTTGCGGATTAAACAAACCCAAGCGGGTTTGCCATTTTATTCTTTTATTTTTTATTCATTTTTTTATATTTTTTCTTTTAGTGCTCTGAATTGTTGTCTTTCGCTTTTGTTCTCAGTTGGTTTAATTTTCAATGGATTCGAACTTGAAAATTGTTTGAGCAAAGCTTACTCTAGTTTTGACACGCTCGAAATATTCTTAAGAAATTCATTTAACTTTTAGAAAAGAGTTAATTGCTTATACAAACAATACTCAATGTTAACCTTAAATATTATAAAGCTTTAAAATTATTTGCAAAAATGTCGTTTGATTTTATTGGAATGATTTGACCTAAATAATTTTAATAAACGAATAAAAGTTTTTTTTTTAATTTTTCGCCACATGATTGCTATCAAAAATGCTTGAAATTATTACCTCATTAAGTGGCTTTGTTAGTTATGCCAAAATATGCATTCTTTTGGCCTAATTATATCTGTTGCACACATTTTCGGTCTCTCTCACGCTCCCTTTTCAGCTGCCTTGTCTATAAATTTAAAACAGCCTAGCCAAAGCTTTCACCGATAACCAAAGACTGAACTCCTCCAAAATTGGACGCATTTTAATGGTTGTCAACTAAAAAAATTGACACTGAATTTGCATATGCATGAGCAGAATAAAACGAAGAAGAAGAGTGAGATATTGAACCAGAAAAACAAAAATAAAAAAACAAACGTCGATTAGCTTGTTTTTGCCTTGCTAAGTCATTTGCATACACTCACTCACACACCCAAACACACTCATGAACTCACACTTCCATGTCCATTTACTAAACACACACACAAACAAAAAACACACACTTACACACGTGTTCACCCTTTTTGAGGGTCAGTTTGTGACCCATAAAGCTTTGCATTTGAATTGGACAGTTGCTGACCCGCATATGACCACGCATAATTAGACCATTTTGGGGATCCTTATTATGGACCAAATATTTGTGCCAGCAAATTGATTTCCTTTTAGGACCCTGCTGTTTTTGGGCCAAATTACAACATGTGTGACTGTTTAAGGTAATGGCCAAGGTGACTTCACCTTGTTAGTTGCTGCCACAAAAGGAAATATTGATATTGACCTTTGGGGGTGAACCCTTTATGACTAAAAAGCTCGTTTCATTTTATTTGTAAGTTCATTTGTTACTCTCAAACTTAAGACAGATAAAAGTTAAGACTTTACAAATGACTGCACAATCGATTGCTTAATTTACGTGTGTAATACACTTGTTGTTCTGCACAAGCAAAAAGAATATGCGACTAGACAATCTACTACTTATACCACTTTTTCCTCTTTCCTTTAGATATTTAAGAAGAACGAAGAGAAGTGAAAAGCTAGCCGGAAAAGAGAAAAGAATTATCAGTGGCACTTGAAAATAAATGAATACAAATCGATTATTGAGTTAATTGGCTGCAATAGTGACAGGAAAATTAAGTTGAGTATACGCAGTGTTGTACATGCTTTGTTTTGATAACTGTGAACTAATAAAAAAGTGAGTTAAATCTAAACATTAATTACAATTAAGACTTAAAAGGTTCAATTTATGAAAATATAAATAAATTCCTATTTAATAAGAAACTTTGCACACTTTTAGTTTTTTATACTCTCTGCAAGAGTATATTGGGTTTGTGCAAAAGTATGTAACAGGCAGAAGGAGGCGTGGCAGACCCCATAAAGTATATATATTCTTGATCAGCATCACAAGCCGAGTCGATATAGCCATGTCCGTCTGTCTGTCTGTCTGTCTGTCTGTCTGTCTGTCTGTCTGTCTGTCCGTCCGTATGAACAAACAGATTTCAGAGATGGTAAGAGCTACAAGTTCGAGCTTGGTGTCAAACGATCACATATTTAGTCAGTCAATACAAGAATCTTTTTTTTTTCGATGCCACGCCCCATTCGCCCACAATGAGCAAAAAACTAGACACACCTCGCTAAAAATCGATGTTTTCGGCAAATATCTCAGTAACTATGGCACCTAGGATCACCAATTTGGGTACAGAGGTTCCAAGCGACAGCATAGTTGCACTGCCATTTAAAATTTTGGACTGACACGCAGAGAGTATAAAAAGAGTAGAGGGGTCTATTAAGTTTGTCAGAAGCAAAATGTGTGAAACAGGCACATCTGCAGTGCCTAAAATCGTCAGTAATTCTTGCTGAAATACCAGGCAAACAGAAATATCAGCAGGTCGCAGTCCAAAAGTTATTTAACATTAACATTGAATTAACATTAACAGCTTAAGCAGGCTCCCACTCTCTGCGCTAATTGCGCTCAGAGTTCTCTGCTGCTGTTTGTGTGATTGTTCGCGGACGCCAGCAGAGCGCACGAACGGTTTGTGTGTTTGTTCGCTGTCATCTGTGGCGCTAACAAGGAGCACTCTCTGTTTACTGTTTGCGTATGCTCCCGCACTCTACTCGCTGTAATTGAATTTAAATTACAGTCTGTCGCTTTCTGCTGATTCTGATCGCCTGGTGTTTCACACAAAGAAATCTTTGATTTTGGCCTTTCGCGGATTCTTTTTTGCTTGACCGCTACGATCTGAAGTGCCCAAAATCGTTAGTAATTCTTGCTGAAATACCAGGCAAACAGGAAGATAAGCAGGCCGCAATTCAAAAATTATTTAACATTAACATTAAAATTAACATTGAATTAACATTAACATTGAATTAACATATACATTACATTAACATTGCATTAAAATTAACATTGCATTAACATTAACCTTCCAATAACATTGCATTAACATTGCAGTAACATTTCAGTAACATTGCATTAACATTGCATTAACATTGCATCAACATTGCATCAACATTGCATCAACATTGCATCAACATTGCATTAACATTGCATCAACATTGCATCAACATTGCATCAATATCGCAGTAACATTGCATTAACATTGCATTAACATAATCATTGCATTAACATTGCATTAACATAAACATTGGATTAACATTAACATTGCATTAACTTAATCAATGCATTAACATTGAATTAACATAAACATTGGATTAACATTAACATTGAATTCACATTAATATTGAGTTAAAATTAACATAGAACTAACATTAATGTCGCTTGCTGCTGATTCTGTTCGCCTGGTAAATCAGCTAGGAAAATCTTCAATTTTAGCTGATCGCTGATGTTTTTCGCTAATCTCGTGAGCTTAAGAGTTGCACATATTTTAACAGAAATACCAGGCAAACAGAATTAACAGCTGCTCGCTATGCACAAAATTAGTTTGCTTAAACTGGGCACTTGTAAATTCTGTTGTTTCTTACTGTGTATTTTTTATACTCGCTGCAAGAGTATATTGGGTTTGCGCAAAAGTATGTAACAGGCAGAAGGAGGCGTGGCAGACCCCATAAAGTATATATATTCTTGATCAGCATCACAAGCCGAGTCGATATAGCCATGTCCGTCTGTCCGTCTGTCTGTCTGTCTGTCTGTCCGTATGAACAAACAGATTTCAGAGATGGTAAGAGCTACAAGTTCGAGCTTGGTGTCAAACGATCACATATTTAGTCAGTCAATACAATAAGCAAAAAACTGGACACACCTCGGAAAAAATTGGTGTTTTCGGCAAATATCTCAGTAACTATGGCACCTAGGATCACCAATTCTGGTACCGGAGTTCCTAGCGACAGCATAGTTGCGTTGCCATTTAAAATTTTGGACTGCCACGCCCACTTTTCCCACATTTGATAAAAAAGTCTGGAACCTTCAATGCCGGGTTTGGCGAACTTGTTCGTATCGTACAGTATTGTAATTATATAATTCGTGTGGAGACTAACTATATTAAACTATACTGAAAGGCGCATCAATCGGACTATAAACAAGAAAACTAGAAGCGTTACAATATTGATAATTGAACGCAATATCAACCCATAGGTGCAAGCGCGATAGAAACACACAAGCACATGTTCGAACGTTTTCGCTGCCTGTGTGTCGGCAGCGCTGCCCGCGGTCGCTGGCTGCGCCGAATACAAACATATATAAATACATATTTGCATCATATACATATTGCCAAACGAATGTGTATTCGAATACAAACAAACTGATGTGTGTTTGATTATGCTTAGATTGTTTTTGCTTCAACGTGCAGAGAGTATTATACGGTCGGGCGCGCTCGACTGTACTTTTCTTTCTTGTTTTAGCTTAAGTTTAAGTGACTTGTACCAACCCATTTGATTGGAGTCTCTAACGCATAGTGTTTCCAACTAATTGCTAGCCTGCAGCTATGTATGTGTTATACTCGCCTACTACCCTGTAATTTTCTAAATACTTTTTGCTTGCTGTAAGTTTCTTTCATGTGCTAAATAGTGGAGCCCTTTTCAAAGAATGCCACGCATTGAAATGCTTCAACATTTTCAAATGCGTCAAGGCATGCAACTTTTGCGAAGACATTATATAGAGGAGTCATAACACAACCACTATCTTCGTCAAGACTCCCACCGGTGCTGCTGTCGCTTATTAATTCCCTGTGAAAAAGGAAGAGCAACAGACGACGATGACATATTTGTGCATAGTTCGTTTATTGAAAAATTCTTGGGCCGTCGTCACAAACAGACAAAGCATAAAAGCAATTGAAAGACAACTTCAATAGAAATCATGATTGCAGCTGTTGTTGATTGCAAGCTGAGCAATAACCTGTTCAGAACTTGCATAGCCTTGTTTTTTACAGAGTTACAAATAATCTGGAACAACTTCAAGTCCAAGCGTTGCCTAGAAGCAAGAAAGATCAGAGGAACACATTTTTAATTGAATTATATTTATTAGATTTAATTTCCTATTTGAAAGTAAGACAATGCATTAAGAGAATCCTACTTAAATTTAATTTTATTTTGTTCTAACGAAGCCAACTAAAACCCTTCTTGAATGAATAATAAACTAACTAATTTAATTAAATTTTTAACTCAAAGATATACAAAATTTGATACTCACATTTTTATACGATTCCTTTCTTTCAGTGCATGCTTTAGCTCTAATGAGGCCAACTTTTGTTAATGTTTGTCTTCTTTTTATGGCTGCGACACATTAGCGAAAATTGTGTTAAATTATTTTTGTTGTCTGCATGCGTCTATAAATTTAACGATGCATTAAGCTTAGCTGGAAACGGGCGGGGAACGCGTATAAGCGGTTTGAGAGGAGAGGAAGGGTATAACATTCTGTGCCCATTCATTTGCAATCATTTGGCAGTCGTGAGTTGAGTTTTGCCAAACCGGAAATAGCCGGGTGCTTGCCAACATCCGAAGAACAGTGTCTGACTCTCGATTCCCCTTAAATTCCCCGACAACGCTGGCTGCCCTTAGTTTGCTACCCTTTCTGGGTTTGCCAACTGCTGTGAGGGCGCAGGCCAAAGTCGTTGGCAATTTTAACATTTCAACTTGGCACATTTGGCGAATTATTCAAATTCTTGTCACTGCAACACGCACCAAAAGAAAATAAAAGGCGAGACAAAAAGAACAAAAAGAACACAAAAAAAAAACGAAAAAAGACAAAGTCAAAAGAAGTTGCCGAAATGAAATGAAAATAAAAGAAATGTAGGAAAGAAAAGACATAGAAGGAGGCAGCTTGACTGTAGGAATTGCCAAAGATTTATGCCATTTCTCCTGCACAGGCAAAAGGCAACTCGCTGCTACCAGCTCGCAATTCGCAGCTCACAACTGGCAACTGGCAACTGGCAACAAAGTTAAAAGCGCAAATAAAATGTTTGCTCACATTTTTGTAATTTTGTGAAAATTGCACGTTTATTGCCGCATCGCGTGTTTGTCTTTCCAGTGCTCAACTTTAAATTCAACGCACCAAACTGACTAGATATGAGCAGCAGAGCTACGCTACAAAGTACTTACTCTGCTTGGAGCTCTCGACATTCGGTTCATTCATGTATTCATTGAATAATTAATATTGCTCATACGACATGGTTGCCGGCACGTAATGTCGCAACTAGAAATGCCTACAATTTCCACTTCATTATCATATAATCAGTGCAGACAATGCAAATTTTGTGAAACTCTTTAAGCAGTGTGTCTAAAAATTCAATGAGTTTTAAAAGCAAAGTTGATAAAAAAGTTACTTGCATTGATATTTAAGTACAGAAGACACTTCTTCAATGTCTCGTATTCCTTTATTTTATAGAGTTGTCATACACTTTTGATTTATTTCTAAAAGTATGATAAACTAGCCTAAGTGGATGAAGCCAAGTTTGTGCCAATCTACAAGTATATACATAATTTAGATAAAGCTGACATGCTCAGACGTGCATCTACAGAGTTGCCACCCTGTCAAAATGCTTGATTGTAAATTATTTACCGCCACATAAATCAGAGAAATCAAGCTGAGAGTGGAGAGATGAACATCAACATAAACATCAACTGCAAAGCGCCCACTCTGCCAGACACGCCCACTTTAGACATACACAATAATAATAGACAGAGGCAGAGGCAGAGGAAGAGGCAGAGGAAGAGCTACAATAACAACTGCGGCTGTGACAGCCAATTTGTCAACGCATCGTGTAAATGGCAAACGTTGTAGCATTTAGTCATTACATCAATGCAACACAATTTTCAAACTGTCAGCGGGGGGAATGTGGGGAAGCGGCGACTAGACGAGGCCACAGAGAAAGGGATGGAGGGGAGGATAGAGAGTGTGGGAGTTATCGTTACCGTTAGCGTTAGCGTTACCTTGTCATGCATGCAAATTGGCGAGAGCGGAAGAAAACTTAGCAACGACAACGCGACGACGACGAGTTTTCAATTGTGGCAGCGGAAATTGATGACGCGGTTTCCAGGTAAACCTTGGCTTTGTAGCTGCCCAAATTTGCGAATGAGTTTAGCTGAGTGGTAACCACAGTTGTAGTTGATAGAGTGTTCGATAACTGCAAATATGATGTAAGCTTGCTTAACTACGTTAAAAAATATTCGATCAAGTCCTGTTAATCATTATAATTTATAACTTATAAATCATATAATTTATAACAGTTAAGGACAGATAATTTTTAATTTATAAGCCATTCGACATAGTTTCAAAAATAGACTTCATTGATTAAATTAACACGTACGACGTCAAAAATACTCGAAATGCACTCGTTGATGTTGGTAATGCAGTTTTAATGCCAGCACGAGAGAAATTCTTCTCTGCCAACGGCGAAAAGCGATTAACATAAACTTGCTGTCAATTAATCGACGACTTTTCGTATAAAGTAAATGCCGCTTTAATGCAACTTTTGAAGCCAAAGTGTGCGTAAGGAGCCACAACAGGTTAATTGATACTGCAATCAATAAAAGCCAAGAGCGAAGCAGCTGTATAAACGGTTTGCTGAGTTTATACAGCATTTAACCTGAATTGTCTGGACAAGAGAGTGCTTAATTTACAACAATTAAGATCGAAGCATTACGAGCAACACTTGTTTATTGTCTGCGGTTGGATAATTTCAATTTTCCGAGTGGAAAACACTGCGTCAGTTTATTTGTCAGTGTCAACTTTAAAGTTTATTTGTTGTTTTAAAGGTTGAGCCAACGAATTAAATAAAATTCGACGTATGTTTGTACTAGAGCTATCTCTGTCTATCTCTTTCCTTCTCTGTCTCGGTCGCTGTCTCTTTCTCTGCCTCTTATCTGTCGCTTTAGTCACTTGGCTGTGGTTCAAGAAACTCACAAGTGACACAAGTGCACAAAAGATAAATGCGAACGTAACTTTTACCATCAAATGTTGCCAATCTATGTCCTTAGTCCCCGGTCCAGGATGCTGCAGAGGCTGTGAGTCGAGAAATTCGCTGAATATTTCAGTTGGACTTTACCTTCATCTATGTCCATTCAACACTTGGGGTCACAATTCACACCGGCTAGTCCAAAGTCGCGTTATCCTGTTGTCCTTGACGCCCCTGTTGCGCCTCAAGTGTTCGACAAAGTCCTGGCTGCAGGAAGTCACATTTACTTACTGATTTATGTGCGCTTCCGTTTGCCAGGGTTTTATCTGCTAAGTTTTGGGCGTAATCATTTCAACTCAAAATGTTTTCAAATATTCCCTTGCCTCCTCTCTCACTCATGCCTCTCCACTCAAAGTCTCCTTAAAAAAAAAAAAATAAACCTGCAACATACATAGTGTTAGTCAGTAGTCAGTAGTCAGTCGTCCGACAAGCACTCGTTAATCAATGACACAACGTTTATCTTAACGTCTGCCCATAAATTTCACACTACAAAATTGCAAATCTTTGACAGACTCCGCTTTGTACTAACCCTTCTCCCGCCTCTCTACAGTACACTCGTACCACTTCTCCAAAAATTTGTTTTGCGTAAAAGGATTTCGTGTTTAGTCAGCCATTTTCAGATTTGCCAAATTCAAGACCAGAGCTCACAACTTGACTTTAAGCTGGAGCAGTTGCTTGAAAATGTGAAAACTTTAAGTTAAGTTTTTTGCAGATTTTAGACCAAATTGGCAATGTTTTTAATGCTATGACAAAGTGTGCTTTACAAAACCAAGTGCAAGTTAAACAATTCGATAAAAATAAAACTGAATCTATTAAGCGTCCCCAATTAAATAAACAATTTTTTTAATTTACTTAAAAGCAAACTTAATTCGACAAGTTATTTGTATTTTAGATGAAACTCTAACCAGTTGAGCAAATAAACTGACCACCCTGTGGCCACAGTACTGCAGGGTATTTGAGCTTCAACACACTTGTTTGTTGTTTCCGGTTTTAATTGTATTAAAAAAACTAAAGCAACTCAAATTCAGAAGCAGCAAACAATTTTCATTTCTCTTGCACTCTATCTCTGTCTCTGGAGAGTGAAAGGAAACAACACATGAAGAACAAAGCAGAAAGCAAAATTACATTTGCATTTGCTGGAAATTATTTAGCAAATATGTTAACCCACTTGTTTTGAGTGGCCCGAGGATAAGTCTAAATTAAAGGCAAACGACCACAGATGGGTCTTTTTTTGCCAAAACTGAAACCCAAAATACAAAACACAAAAACCTGAAACCCAAAAAAAAAAAAACCGACTCGAAAACTCTACAACTTTTACTCGAGTTGGCTGATTTCAATTAATATATTGTTATTTTTCTTGCAAGAGTTGTGTGAAAAGTTAATGGCAATTGTTTTTGGGTGGAAATCAAAATAAGTTCGCTCAATGTGAACCCTTGAGTGTATTTTGCTTTAATTTACTACAATACAATAGTGCCGGAGGACACATGGCGTATGCGCAATGCGTTAACTGTGTGGATTTCTGGCGATTGTCAGGCAAACTAATTAATATTAAACTCATTTGGTCAACGGCATTGAAATGCCAAAAGCAAACATACCAAGTTAGCAGCAAACTCAAACCTTAATGCCAACTCCGTCTGACTAATCAGTAGCAATTCAGTTTTGTTGCTCAGAAAGGGTTTTGTTCTTGTTTCAATTTCATGTCGCGTTCCATTCAATGTGTGTAATTATTTTACGGCTCTGTGAGTTCTGGACATGGACACGGTTTGCGTGCCAGGCAAAGTATTTAAGCCCATTACGAGTAGGCCCAGATACACACACACACACACCCATACACACAGAGATTGCAACGTGCTCGGCCTGCTCTAATGAGTGAGACATTGAAATAAATTTGTATTACGATTTACGAGCAAAGACGAAGTTCTCGCATGTAGCTGTCATATAATTCATATAAATAGTATTTGTCATTTAAATTTAAGTGCGTTAAGTAACATGATTAACTGGCATAGGCAGAGACACGCATATTACGCATACGCAGCGTGTGCTGACATATATCGTACCATAATACAAGCGTAATTACAATTGATGCTGATTTGCCATACGAATCAGGCAGCAGAGAACTAATTAAAATGTTTATCAACTTTATAATTATCACACCTTCAGCTCTACGTGACATTCACGTCAACAGGAACAACAACAACAACAACAACAACTACAGTGGAATATAGTTTGTGCAATTTTACGTTGTTATCAACTTGTTGGTCAAATTTGTAAGCCAAAAGTCAGCCAACAATTTTGTCAAATTGCAACTAACTCGGCTCGATTCAGTGTGTTGTCAAAACACGTTTATGTATCTATGTATCTTTCGGATGCAAAAGTTTAAGTGCACAATCAACTGTTAATAAGCTAGGGGAAGCATAAATGAGTTTGTGTTATCTAGATTATCTAAAAATATTTTTTAATAATATTAGACAATTAATTGTTTGAATATTTTAAGTTTAGACAGCCTGCTGTTTAACATTACAATTTATTTCCATAGTTAATTTTCCTTTAACAAGACACTAATCAAGTCAATGGCAGAACTGGAACATCTGTTATGAAAGGCCAATTCACAATTCCCACCTCGCCTGCCAAAGCGTTCCGCCAACTGATAAGCCCGATCCTTGACCATGTCCAGTCTGTCTCTTGAACTAGAAGGTGTTAGTATAATGCGAATAAGCTCACCAAGTAAGCCACTTTCATGGGTCAACGGTAGTCCGGCATGCTCACAGATTGCTCGCAGCAGACAGCTGTGTCCCGGTAGACCCAAGTTTTGTAATATCATTTCGATGCCACGATAGATAATCCAGCGATACTTGGAACCCAAATTGGAGTTATTCTTGTAACCTCGGTCCGTTATGGGCTGTGGTTTAAAATAAACACTCGTTAATTCCGATGCATTGTTGGGCAAAAAATACTGCATTCTCAGAGCGTAACCAGTAACAACAGTTTCAAAGGGCAGATCTTCAAGAGGTATGCCAAATGAACAAAGAAATGTAACTGGAGTCGGTGCCAGTTCCGGAAATATCATTGTACCACTGATTTGAGCAATGAATGCCAGTGTATAGAGTAGAAAAACTGGTGAATGCATGTTCTCCATTTAAGATCTGGTAAAAAACTAATCGTGAAAAGTAGTTCACAGCTTAAATATGTAGATTTCCATTAGCACAGCTGTTGAATTTACACCTGGCAGACAAGCACAATGGCTAAACTTAAAGATATAACAGTAGAAAGACCATTACACAGTGTGAATTAGGGACGACAATATAGACTATAGTGTATTTATATGGAATAAAGAGCGTACATAACTTTAAAAACGACTTTTAAAGTCGTTATGGAGAGACAGAGAAAGCGTGAGTCAAAGCTCTTTGGTTGCAAACACTTTTTGTTAGCATTTACTTCATTTTAATACAATTTGATCACAATAACACTTTTTCTTAACACTTTTATAAAACCATTAGATATAAGGCTTAATCTGTATACAATCACAACAATGTGGTGACCAGATCTATGGGAGAACTGGGACACTTTCGGCCATACGAAGCCTGACAATTTCCACCGCGTTTTCCAAAACGCTCCGCAACCAAGTATGCCCTGTCCGTGTGTAGCACATAATGATCCGATGAACTAGATGGCGTTAAAACGATATGAACAAGTTCACCAAGTAAACCACTTTCGTGGTTCAATGGCTGTGCTGCGTGTTCACAGATCACACGAAGTAGACAACTCTGTCCGGGTAGATTCATGTTTTTAAATACCATTTCGATGCTTCGATAGATAACCCAGCGATAAACCGAACCAAAATTGGATTCACTATTCGAGCTCTTTCGATCCGTTATGGGCTGTGGTTTCATATAAACTCTGGTGATCTCCTGTGCTGTTGTGGGCAGAAAGTATTCAGTCTTTAAGACATATCCCGATGTGACAGACTCAAAGTGCAAATCTTCAACGGGAATACCAATACCGCCAATAAATTGCACTCGAGTTGGCGATGTTGCTGGGAATAAAAGTGATCGGCTCAAGCGTTTCAGATGATCCCCATCTGAATGTAATCCCAGTAATCCCATTGCTCCGTTTATTGCAATAATTGTGGAGTAGAAGACCAAGAATTTTATTTGCATGACGGCAGCCTCTTTTCGCTTGAATATCTAAGATTGAACTGAACTCACTGAATTCTCACACCTTTCATCGTTGCAGTCACTTTCCTTCGACTTTCCATAGGTTGACAAACAGTGCGTGAAATAGACAGAGAAAGAGAGGGACAGAAATTTAAATCAGATCAATTAGCAGCTACTTAATAATTGGAGACTCGGTCAAGTAGGCTTACAACCCATTTAAACCAATTTCACTAACGAAAGCAATGAATACACAATTATCGTTGAATTCTTAAAGAATTAACAAGCTATTTAAGAGCTATAAAAGCGTTCTAGATGAAGTGAATAATAAATAAATTTAAGAGCGTGCTTCACTGGTTATATCAAATATTTAATCTCAATTTCTGTCAGTGTTAATAAATCAGATTTGTTTAAAAACTTGATATTCTCAACATAAGAGAACACTTTTATTGAATCAACATAATTCTTACTATTACATTTTATTTACTCGTATAGTTTAATAATTAATTAAAAGTATACTTATAAATTTTCATTAAATATAATAAAAAGTAAAAATTAGAATTAAATAAAAACAAATTAAAGATATTTTGCTAAAAAATCTTTTCATGAGCGGCTAGCCGCTTAAACAAAATTGTTAAAAATTAAATGTTTGATAAAGGAATGAATTTTTGTTCTTCTTGTAATTTTTTAAGTTATGGATACAAGTTTTAAAAATGTATTTTAAAACCTTTATATATTGATCACATTTACACAAATTTCTATAATTAATTTATGTTATTATAACTAATTAAGAATAAAAACTTAAACCAGTTAGAGCATTAAAGCCACATTTGTCAGACATAATTGTTGAGACAGCTTGAAGTGGTTTAGTTCAGTTTCCATTTGGGTTTTGTCTAGTGGATTTTCCCGACATTTGCACATCATTGGCACAGATTTGCAGCTTCATTCAATTTGATGTACTTGTTGTTGTCTCAAATGCTGTGTGTAAATATTTTTGCACATTCATGAAAGTCTTTGGTCTAAGACTCGTAACACTCTTATGTCAGTCTAAGAGCTTCTCGACCCACAATCGACTCTCCCAATGGTTAAATGAAACGTACAAATGCATGAACTGAGGGATTTCCCAATGTTTACACATAAGAAACTGTATAAAATGTGTAAGGATTGGCATTAAAATACAAACCGAGTAAGTAGTGAGCTCACAAGCTCTCTGAGATTTTCTTTTTTTCCCCCTCAACATTTTCGTTTTAGTATTTTTGTGTTCCGCTTTATATTTTGTATTCGCTTGAGAGCGGAAGTTATGCCGACAACGACTTGAGTAAGTTAAGTGAAATGCTGTTGCCATTGCAGTTGCAGTTGCATCAAAGCCAAAGGAAATGCGCCATGGGAAAGGGGAACGGAAAGGAAAATGGTAGGAAAAGATTAAGCAGCAGCTTAAATGCGAAATAAAAGTAAATCGCATAAAAACAGATGATGTTCAACTGAACGACAGTCAGCTCAACAACAACAAAAGGACTCAAAGTCCAAATCAAGTTGGAAACAAACAATTTATTAAATAAGCAAACGGGCAGGAAAGGCTTTTCTTCTCTCTCACTCACAATCTTTCTTTCTCTACCTCTATTTCTGGCTCTTTATCTCTCTCTTTCTCTCTAGCCTACTTTCTACACGACAATTTAAAAATATTTTAAGTATTTTACTAACTAAATTAAAGATTTAAAACAATCTGCTCAGTGCATTGCACTAAATCAAAATAATTTAAATTAGGCAAATTTAAAAGACTCAGCTAAATATTAAATTTTTTAAGGAGCATCCAAAATCTTCTGGAAGTATAATTTATTTTCTTTTATTTTTTTAAACTTTCAAAATTATATCATAAAAACTACTTGGATTTAAAAATGCATATGTCAAAATCATAATCATGAACGCTTAGTTATGTTTATGGAACATTTTGCAGTGTTTAGCAGAAAACGAATTTATCTGAATGACAATCGAAAACTCGTTGAATCCAAAAATCGGCAAGCCAAGTTTGGCAAAGTGGCCAAAATGTAGAGTAAGCGCCAAGTTGGCAAGACACAACCAAATAGCAACAGAGGCCAAAAACTTTTGGCTACAACGCTTTGAACTTGGCCAAGTCAAGTAGCAAGTGGTAAATTTTATGTGGATAGTTAGAGCTGCACAGTGTATGTGCACAGTGGGGCTAACTATTAAATGTGCAGATGCAAATTAGTTGAGTAGTTTATCAATTGAAAGGAGACAAAAGTTGACTAATTGAAAGACAGGTGTGCAACAAGCTATAAATCAAATAATAAAGCATTGAGTAAAGGCTTTGAATAGGTGTGTGAGTGTGGGTGAGTGTGGGTGTGTGTGTGTGTGTATAGATGTGTAGGTGTGTGCCACCACATCTTGACCTCATCTTGCTTTTTGAATTGCCGCATGACAAGCAGCAGACGAAATGTATGCATTTGTGTCTTCTGCTTATTTAGTTTGAGTGCCACAAGTTGTGGCAAGTGCAACTCTCTCGCCTCCCCAGTTCCCATTTCCCGCTCCTTCCTCTTAAATGTAATGAGTTAAATTATTATGCAAACGACGAGTCTGAATGCGAAATCAGACACAAGCTGATGTGTGTGCGAGTCGCACAAGCAAAACACTTGGAAATTTGTGCCGGGGACAAAACTGCGCACACTGCTAAAAAAGAGCTTATAAAATTTCAAATCTGTTAAAATTTAAATATTCTTATTTATAAAAAAATAGTTAAATAAAAACAAAATAGATTTTATTTAAAAATATTGTTATTGCTATGAATATAAAAGTTAAAATATAACTAAAATATCAAAAAATAAGTAAAACAAAGATACATCTTCAAGATATTTGCTTTAAAATTTAACAATCTAATGGTTGAAATTCACTTTGTGGCATTGTTTGAACAAAAATGCTTTTAACGATGAGAAAGACGAGAATTTATTTTGAGCAGTGCAGGGAAATGAATAAAAAACGATGGAAATGGAAATGGAAATGCTAAAGATGAAGAAGAAGTGCCATTTAAAAGACAAGCACCACTGTCAGTTTCTAGTTTCTGGCCAAGTTTCTTACCTGACCCTAATAATGTTATACATATGTATTTTATGTAGTATTATTTATGCCATTTTGCACAATATAATTGGCTACTTTCCAATTGTAAAAGGACCGAGCTCAACAAAGAGCTCAAAATAAAAGTAGAAAAGTATACAAATGATGGTGATATCAGGAATCGGAAGGTAAACTATAAAATTGATGACGTTGGCCCACTGAACAAAGGGTCAGAGTACGCAGTCACAAAATTTCAATTGACAAAACACTGTCTCCATGCATCAGCAAACCTGAGCAGATTTGTTGAACCCTTGAAATGAATTTTCATTTCTTTATTTCGGTCAGAGTAAAAGTCAGCGAAGTGAATCATAAAAGTAGTAAATGTAAAAAGCATTGAGAAGAAATAACATATACATATATAGAAAAAGAACTAATGTAACTTTGTTTAACGAATGGAAAATGAATCTAGTTTGGAAATAGTAGATTAGTGTAGTACTTGAGTGGATTCTCTTGCAGCTGCTTCATAGTTCATAATACAGATCCAGAGAGCATAACCATTAGCCACATTTGAGTTGCCATTAATTATGTAGGCTGTTGTCAAGTGTTCAACTGAGTTAAGCCTGATAAATTCAACACTTTCATCAAGTGACATCCCACAACAATGGACCGAAATCCTCAAACAGAAATGCCTTAAAGCGCACCAAAAAGCAATTAAACCATGTATGAAATGCTATATATAACTATAAGTATGTATATGTCTTTATGTTATATGTATGTATATGTATCTTATATATTTATGCTTATGTTAGTATGAGTATCTTTAAACGCAGCAGAGCTAAATGTGTTGCAGGATAATAATTGTCTGGGATGTTGCCCCACGGCGAGTTCTGCTCGTATCCTTGAAGCATTTAAGCGTTGCTCATTTATCACACATTTCTCATTTGCCTCTCTGTCTCTCTCTGTTTCTCTGTCTGTTCTTCTCTTTTGCTGTTGCACAAGTCGAGCAAAATTAATATGCGAAAATAAATTATCAAGCCAAATGAGCAGCGTGTTCTTGCCACAAAAGGTTCCTCCAAAAGATTTCTGCCACTAGGTGTGATGAGTAAGAGAAACGGGGGGGAACAAGGGGGAACAGGAGGACAGTGGGATCGGGGAATGGCATTCCATTTGCACACGCATGTTTGGCCACATGGAATGTCGTTTCAGAGGCCTTTTCAGCTTCATCAGCCAAAGCATTAAACATCATTTGTTATGCCATTTTACGCACATAGCCACGTCAGCAACTAACTAAACTAAACTAAACTGGCCAATAGCCTGTTGTGTGTTGGCCAAGCACCGGGACCCAGCTTTAAATGGTCGGCAAATAATGGACACCCAGTCATGTCAAGATTACTAAAAAAAAAAAAAAACAAAGCCATAAATCCACAAAAACATTGTGACTTTTTAATACACTGCCCAGAAAATAAGTCGGTATTTTCGGCATTTGGTATTAATTCTAGAATTCATTCAGAAGTGATGCCGAACATGCATAAATTTAAGTTTAAAAAATTTAATTTAATTATTAATTATTTGCACAGTCAATATACAAATTTAAAGCTCCTTTACATTTTAATTTCAAAATTAACAACTTATATTGAAGTTTACTTAGTTAATTAAATGTAATAGTTAATTGTAATGGAAGAAAAGATTAGTTAAATAAATTGTAATGGAAGAAAAGATTACTTAATTAAATATTTCAGCCAAATTTTTGATTTTAAATATAGATTTATTGACATTTGATAACTATTTTTATATTTTCAAACATTTAGCTTGAATTTTCTAAAAACAAAAGTAATATTAAATCATGAGCTCCAAAAATTAATTTAAGTACAAATATTCTTTGTTGTGTGGTGCTTTAAATGTATTTTTCTTAAACGTGATTTTTATTTAAAATAGTTATTTATTCATACGCATTTGTTTTTCAGGCGTAATAATTGTCACAGTTAGGCTTCAAACAGTTATTTTTAATACTTACATTCCATACTAAGCTAGTCTTAGAGTCATGCCTTAACTTTTACAATAGTTTATACTTTAGTAATACCTTTGTATCTGTAAGCGTATAGCCGATTTCCCCTTGGGATTACACGTATTTGTAGGGTAATTGAAAGTTGGTCAAGTGTGAAAGCATGCTCAGAAATTGGACTGGGATATGTTGCACACTCCCTTATACCCCATATCCCCCAGCCCCTTATACAATCCCCTCCGCCGAACAGTCCTTTCCCTAATGGAGACTCTGTTCAACGGCTTGAAAAGCGATAAAATTCAACTAGGCTCACATCTGGGCAGCTGCTTGAAGCAACTCTCATATCAGTAAAAATGAAAATAAAAATAAAAATCACTATTTAAGCAACTTTAAAGCAGCGTCTGACAGGAAAACAGTCATTTAACGACACACTCACGTGCTTCTGTTTTATTTTTGTATTTTTGAGGATAATCTATACAGTAATGAGCCTAATTTGAACGCATTCATTTGGAAAATTAAAAATTAAATTGCTTGTCTCGCTGTTTTTTGTGGCTCTTCCTACCAATTGTGAGTGCGACGAATATATTGTAACAATCTCTTATAATAAATCTCATTAACTTGACGCAGACAACAGGAAAGTAAAAGTAAATGTACAACAAATTTGCTGACAGAGTTTTAAGCGTGACAGAATTTAAGTGGCAATACTTGAAATTACTTAAAAACCAGTCAGCACATTTAAAAAGGTATATAAATTATAAGACTTGTTGTTGTTTTTTTAATCAATGTTTGTAGCAAACCCAATAAAAATTATTACATTAACTACTCTTCTGTTCTGTAATGTTATTAATCTTTTCTCTTATTTTGAGACCCATCTGCATTGATATTTATATCTGATTTTCCTTCTCAATTACCGCCTTGAATGTAAAACACAAAAGCTTACAATTTTCAAGTAAACATACAGAAAATGTGTAGGAAAATTTGGATCTTTTTCTGTTTTTCTTGCAGAAAATTTAAATATTTATTTTGGCAATTCGTGCGGAAAATGTTGAAAACCTCTTTGGGCTGCTCTTCGAGCTGACTCCCAGCAGATGTCTGGCCATATTCAATCAGTGTAAACTGTACACTGTACACTGTTAACCATGGCAGAAAATAATGGTTAGAGATTGCGAGAGGCGAGCACACGATGTGCGCTACCTTTTCACCTTAAACGTGGCCAAGAGGAAGGATAACAACTGGTCCTCGTCCTGGTTCTGCGCCTGGTACTTTTGGCTGGCTCTGGGGCAAACGAGGCTAATATTTCAACGACTCGAATGGCGTGAAGCAATTGCTTTCCGGTTATTGTGTATATTTACGGACCGTATTTGTTGCCAAGCATCTGGCAGCCGATGTCGATAAAATACAATTTCAAACATGCATTTGCCATAAGCGAATTGTGAATTGTGGATTTTGAATAGTGAATTGTGCGAGTCTCCTTTTTAGCCTCTTCCCCTACCACTCTACTCTCTGCCTCCATCCTACTTGCTACATGTAAATGAAATGTCGGCAAATAACAGCTTTTAGCTACAGATAAACCAATCATTTGCCAACACAATTTCTATCAACGCACCGAGTGTCGAGTGACGGGTATTTGATAGTCGAAATTAGCTGCTACTAGTGAGTTTAGGAATTTGGAGAATGTTTATTTATTTTTAAGAAGAAATACTTTATTTTTCGCGCCACAGATTTAATACCCTCGTAGACAATACTTATCTAAAATGTGCTGCAGTTTTATAATAAACTTTTAAGTGATCTCGAACACAGTCGGATTTAGTATAAAAGATACAAAATACGAACGAAAGAGAGAGCCAGAAATGGGTGGGTTGAAACAGCTTTCTCGATTATTAATTAATTTTTCCGCTGACAAATCTATGCAGTTAAGAATTAGCGATATTGTTAACAGTGGTTAGTGCTCACTTTGTTGCTATCGATTGAAATGAAAGCAATTAGTATAGCAGCTAACCCTAATGACCTTGAGTGAACTAAGTACCCGAATGTAACCGATATTACACGCATTAGAGATTTTTATTTGATAATTGCTGCTTAAGATGTGGCAACTAAGCACATTTAGTCGAAGCGATAACCCATATCAATCATCGACACAGACTTCAAAGCCATAAAGCAATCAACAGCTCGACATGGCTGTCTCAAGCCGTCAGCTCTTCCCAGTGGTTTTGGAGGGGGTTTACAGAATGAACGTCGGCAGCAGTTGACGATGTTTGGCACAACAATAATTGAGGCAAACGTTAACCGCACACAAAACAACAACAACAAGCAAACAGCTACAAAAAGTCTAGCAAATCATTCAATTTTTTCTTGCCATTTTCCCGTTGAACGGGAAAGGTGGGAAGGGGGAGTAGAGGGCGTAGAGTGCGTAGTAGAGGGAGGAGTAGAGGTTGGTCAATAACAAAACTTTTTGGCAGGCACACTGCTCGACAGGATATGCGCCTCATCCTGGGCCTCCAATTAGAGTTGTGCTGATTTGGTGCACTTAGCTGACGGCACGCCTCGCTGGCGCGCCCACAATGGAGTTTAGGCCCAAGAGCAGACAGGGGCACGTGGGCGTGGCATGATGTTAGGCTGATTCGGTTTTGGGTTTCGTTGGGGAATGCCTGTTGTTGAAAACCCATTAAGATCATGGTCCATTAATTGAGTACTAATGAAAACGCCAGACCAGGCAATATGTACTTGTATCTGGGCGTGTCTCAATGGCAGAAATAGAAGCCGGCTGTCAGTGGGCGTGGGAGGAGAAAGGTCAGAGAATAGTCACTGGGGTGGTGTCAAAATTGTGCATGTTCCAAATGGTTTTTGGCCAACATGAAGTCAACAAATTAAGTTACACTTGCAGAACGCCAAATGAATCGTGGACCGAGGAAAATGGCATAAAAAGCGCGGCAAAAAAATGGAAAGGTCCCGCCAACAATTGAGCCGACATAGAAATGGAAAATGTTGAAATGTCTACGCAATTTGCCAGATATTTAAAAGAGAAAAAGGAAAGAAAACTACAAAGAGCATAAAATATGCATGAACATGTTTTTGAGCCTCGATTGCTTTGTGTCGCAAGTGGCCCGAATAACTATCCGCTGTCCCTTTGCCCCCTCATTTTATACACTTTCTTCAAGAGTTGGCTAATTTTTCTAGCCCAAAATAACAGATTTTCTGAGCAAAACTAGCTAAAAACGGCTAAAGGAAGCGTAGAGTAAACTATTAAGTTTCTATTAGCATTATTTGCTTTATAAATGATTACCTATTTTAGTAAAATTTGTATGTAAAAGCTTAAAATGCAAAGGATATATTATTTGATAACCAAATCATTATCGAACTGTCTCTCACAATCAACATTTCTGAAGGTTTAAAGGTATTGAAACAACAAAAATGGCTAGGAATAAACTAATTTATATTAAGAGTACCTAATTGCCATTACTAACTCTGATTGATAACTTTCGTACCATATTTTATAAAATTTCTAAGCCAAACAACTGCTAGATCTAGCTATAAATTGGCTAAAATGACAGCACTGATGTCCACTTTAACCCGCTGGGATTAACAATTGGCTGCAAAATGGCAGCGTAATTATAATTAGGGTTGCATCGAATCATACCCACAAAAGTATTCATTCCCTGTTCAACCGAGTTGTATCTGTATCTGATTCTGTATATGTATCTGATGCAGTTACAGTTGGTCTGCAAGTGCATGTATAACAGTTGGTAGTGGGTGTGAAATTGGCACAGCGCTTAAATTGTTCTAAGTGGGTTAACACACAGCAGATAAAGAGAATATCAAATGATTTCCAGCTTTGGCAACAGCTACAAACTGAGCATTTTTACCACATTCCCTTTCAACCAGTGAATATTGTTGTTTGGTTTTGTCCCCTTTTAAATTTAACCGCTAGTTTTAGTAGTTTAAATAACCATTTAATGAACTTTGAAAATGTTTGAGAATATAGCCAAAAGCCTTTGTAGATTACACATAAGCCATGGAATCACTGTTTTGCGTCTTTCAGAGTATAGAAAACTAAAGGGGATTAAAATGAAGTTGGTACCTGGTGCACTTAACCAAGCCACAATAAATCAAAACACCTGGCAGTGTGCTTAAAAACTCCATGAACTAAACAACAACAAGGAACAAGAACACAATGGTGCCACAAGAGCAGCAAATACAATGGAATAGCAACTGAAACAAAGCAAAATTCAAAAACTTTTTTTTTTGCTCGCGAAAAAGGGAAACGAGGAAGTTGAAGAAGCAGCAAAACTGAGGGCCAACAACAACAAAACAAAAACATTAACAACAATAACAACAACAGGTGTTTGACACGCTTTTTAACAGCTTACACCCACACATACACACACACACACAGCTGCTCCTTTATAGAAATTGGCCATTTCTATTGCCTACTTATGAGCGCTACCAGCGTAAACTGTTTAGAGGCGCTGCCATTCTGGCCACTTAACAGCTGATTTAGCACCTTTTTATGTAAAAAACATAATTATTAAATAGCTAAAACAATTTACGAAGTTTGTTTTTCTATTATTAAAATTGTTTCACATTGTTTAGCTACTTTTAAATTTTGTATTTAATCCGACTAGTCTTTAATGGCTCATGCCAGCATTGTATATACGTTTTAAGGACTTTGTTGTTGCTTAAGCCAACATTTGTTGAACTGCATTTGTTAAGAAGAGTAACTACAAGAACCTAAATAAGACCAAGTTGAAGCCAAAAATGAAAAAAGGGGAATGCAAGCAAGCAGCAATCGCCCACTTCACATCAAAAGTGAAAAACTTTAAAGCTGTAAAGTTTGTGGCTAAAAGTTTTCTTACACCTTTTGTGGCATGGCGCAAATGCAGTTAAAAACTTGCAGCCGCAATTCAATTAAAACTTGAATTTAATACCCGCATACACACACAAACGCACAAACACACACACACACACGCACAACATTAAAATGAAATGCCAAGTCTCAAGACGTAGTCTCAGTCTAGATCTGAGTCTCAGCTGTCCCCATGTAAACAAACGAGTCAGAGACCACAAAGGGAACAAGCTAAACAGAAAAAGAGCAACCGGCATTGTGCATCCTTTTTTGCTATTATTATTTTGTGCTCCAAAAATTTTGTTTATCCGCGCACGCGCATAGCGCATCCTGTTCAAGCAGATCCCTATAAAAGCAGCAGGTTCAAGTCTTTGAGAATCAGTTGTCTCGTGTCGCGTTCCCTGAATGCAGCAAACCTCCGGTTCTGATTAAGTCTCCGATATCCATTCCGTGCTTGAACCCAACTCCGCCAACGATTCCGACGGCATCATAATCATAACAGCTTTCAAAGTGATTCGACAACTTGTAGATTATTATTGCCCGCTTCGAGTGCAAAGTTTGAACTGTTACCAGGGCAACTTGTTGTTCAAACTCACTTTTAATTGCATTGCCAGCTAAAGTAGGGACTAGTTAAAATATGTTCAAATAAACCACAAATTTTAATTACATTTTATCATTTTATTTCCGTTTAGTTTTTAATTGAAGTTTTTACATTTTTGCGATGCGTTTGCAATTAAATAAAATGAAATTTGTTTTCAATTGCGGCCATGTGGAATTTAATTAGCCTACAATTAGCTTTCCATGGCGTAAAAACAACAAAACTGTATACAAATATGAAAACGCCGTAAAGCTAATGGACTACAAACTAATTTTAAACTAATTATCGCGGATTTCAAAGCAAACTGTTGTACACTTTTGACAAACAGACCACAAAAACAAAGTTTTCCACTTTAAAATGGCAAAAATATACCCATTGCTGGCGTAGACTGGGTATATAAAGCTATGTGTAAATGTGCAAGTGTGGAGCAGTCTTAAATTTATAGCATATATAGGTTGAACTCTTAGCATATAGTTTAAGAACTTTATACAGCTCCTTATTTGTATATATTTGTCTAAAACTTACAGAGTATCTACTGTTAGCACTGTATTAAAATTCACTAACACCAACTATGAAATTATTGAAGCAGACATAATCATGAGCAGCAACATAATTACTTCAAAGGACTCAACAGAAGCATTTAATTAAAAACTTTAAAATTAAAGACAGTCAACAAATATAAAAATAAAAAAATTACAAAGTAAATTCTATTTAAAATTGCTATCTGCTATTTGAACTCATAAGATTGCTTAGTAACCAACTGTGAGAGTGTGAGTGTTTGTGTGTGCGTGTGTGTGAGTGTTCCTTAAAGAACAAATTAACTGTAAAGAGAAAACCGAACTGCAACAAGCCAAAAAGAAAAACAACTGAAATAACCAACGTGAAACACACAAGAAAAGAAAATAATTGAGCTCAATTTACGGTATTTTGTTGCTGCTTTTGCTGTCTGCTGACATTTGCAAGTAGCAGTTATAAGCAATCTTCACTGTACTTCACCCGCTGTGTGTCTGAGTGCCCAATTTATTATGATGGATACCAAATTACTAGTGGCATAGAAAGCACAAATTACAATGAAAAGCATTTTGTAAGTATAAACTTGGAAATGGAATTAAGATAAATATTAAGAGATATTTATTTACTTTAAATAAGCTTTGTATATACTTTAATCCTTCATATATAAAACAAACTTAACAGCTATCAGTTTTCATTACATTTCGCTCAATTTTCAACTCCAACTATATCATAGTTGATAATAAAAACTAAAATTTAATATGTGTGAAACTTATACTAAAAGTCATCAAATGAAAAACAAATTAAATTTCGTAAAGATTTTCATAAAATTTATTAAAACAAGCTCGTATTACTTTTGGAATGCCTTTCTGTGTTTATGGTCTGCTTTTGTAGATTGATTTATGTCCGAGTGTGTGTGTTTTTGTGGATGTGACAGGGAGATTTGCTGCAAAGAACACATGTGTCACAGGATTGTGCATAATTGAATAGGAAAGATGAAGAAGAAGAGCAGCATATCGTGGTCTCTGGCTGCCGTTGGAACGCTTTTTATAGTACATTATTCTAACAATTTCATATTGTTACAAAATTGCATTGTTAATGGCAATGAGAAAATGGATAAAATGGGAAAAAGCTGGCAACCAACGACTCCTGCTCTTTGCTGGTTAATGTGACCTACAAAAAAAGTAGCTAAAGAACAGGCTAGATAGGGAGTAGGGAGAGTGAGGCAGTAGGTAAGAGAGATAAGAGAGGGAGGGCAGATTTACATACTCATTGGTTAATGCGAATTCTTTTATAATATGCTAAAGTTTTGCAACCGCAGCGCAAAAAATAACTGAGGTTACTTTTTTATTATTTTAACGATTTTTATATACTAACTGCAATAAAATATAATGTGCCCAAATACACAAACACACACACACACACACACACAGACAAAGATAATGTGAACAATTTGTGCGAGTGTGTGTGTGTGTGTGTGGGTCGACAACATTGTGGCAATCTGATCTATGGTAATTTGCGAGTTAAATGTCCTTCGCGATAATGTTCATAATTTACGAGCAAAACGAGCGCATTTCAAATCTAAATTGATTCGCAAATTTAACCAAATTTATTTTGTTTAATGCACAAATAGTTTTAAAAATGCTGCGATACTTTACGACTCGCGTTTAACAAATGTTTGTCACGATTTTAAGATTAATTCAGTATGCTAATGGGGCAATGGGCCCATTAAACCGTGGGTGAACCGCTCCTGTGCTTAAAACACATTATGCTCGTGGTATTTCAAGGGGGGAGAGCAATAGAAAGAATGACGCAGAGGGGAGTAGAGAGAGGCGAGCAATAAGAACGGTGTAGCTCTTTTACCATTAAGTGGCATTATAATTATCATCAGCGCGGAGGAGCACTAAATGCCGACAGGAAAGCACAACGCGTGGGAAGAGAGAGAGGAAGAGAGAGGAAGAGAGAGAGGAAAATAAAGAGAGAGCAAAAAGAGATAGTGACAGCGAAATAAATACACTGCAAGAAAGACATGTTTAAAAGCAAAAACAAAGAAATGAAAGTTTGAGAAATTAAATGAATAATAAATTTGTGAAATAAATTAAATAAAGTTTTTAAAAGCGAACAATTTAGTTGTTATGCAGTAAACTTGCTTGTTAGCCATTTGCTTTTGTCAGTGTAGAATTCGCAGCTATCCGAGCTGTTATAAAGTTCGCATTTGATGTGCTCATTAAACAATGACAGAGGCCACTTTAAGCGCTTGCTTTAGCTACTGTTGCTAATCGAGAGGCAAGGATAAGGACTTAGTAGCTTAGCTTATGGCTAAGTGAGAGTGTTTTTTGGGCAAAAGCGTCTAATCAGAGCTTTCGTTCCCCCTTGGAGTTCCAAATAAAATGAAGACACGCTGGTCCCAATTAGCAAATAATCCGCTTGGGTTTTAATTAATTGCCGTAGCTCGCTCCTTTAGGGTAATAATAACATTGGGTATATCAATAGTAAGAACAGGTGTATTTTATATGTATTTGATTCTATTTCGTTGCGGTATTTGCAACATAAATCCCTTTTGGCAACCATGTTGATTTTGTCTGAGATTAGGATTTTAAAATTAATTGTGCGCATACATTTGTCAAAGGGGCGTGGAGGGCGTAACATCCTTTCAGTTTCCTTTTCCGGCGATATTTGGTTAATGGAGCAGGAAACCTTTTGGCTTCTTTGGTCTCCCTTTGTCCCCCGTTTGTCTGCTTTTGTTTCACTTGTTTGTTGATGGGCAATAAATTTACTTTCGTCTCAAAATGACTTTAGCTTAATACAAATGCGGCAATATTCAAATACACTCCCATACCAATGTTTAGACCGATGACAGTCTGTCAATCTGACAAGCTGTCTGCCTTTATTTGTTAAGTTATTAAGTGGATTTGCGCTAAATCATTAGTTTTACAATTGACTTGGCTATAAAGCAATTTGGCATTTCAATTTGCCTCAAAGTATTTATTTAAAGCCCTAAGACCTGCAAATACTTCTCATAAATATTTAGCATAATCTTGCCGCCTCATTTGAAATATTTAGCTGACTTGTTAAACAGAGTTAAAAGCTTTGACCTTTATTTGAAAATTCGGTCCAAAAATACATAGAGTGTAATAAAATTGACCTCTTAGTCGTTAGACTTTTCTGCCTAAAAGACCAAACAATCCAAGCTAAAAACTGATCAAAAACAACACATAATTGTATCAAAAATTAGTGCAAATATTAGAGATTTAAAGTATCAAACACTTGCCAGTTTTATTTATTTTTATTTAACTTTAAGTCAATAAATGTTTTGAAAATTTTAAAATGCCGGCACACGTCGTCTCCAAAAGCTTTAAATAGATTTTTGTTTTTATTTTCATTGTATGGTATCAAGTTTATTGACAACTTTTCAACTCCACAGTTGTACAGTTAAATAAGAATTTGAGCTTATTTCTCAGTGATTATATTATCATTGTCAGGCAGACGCTGATGCGAAAAGCTGTTGCTGTTGCTCTTGCTGCTGCTGTCGCTTTCTAAGTGAATAAAAAGTAGAATACGCCTCAGATATAAATCAATAAAATCGGAATTTAATATAGCCACAATGCGTGGCACTAAAACAAAAGGAGTAAGTCGAAGCTCAGATACCCTAAGTGTGAAAAAAGTAGTAGTAGTAGTAGTAATTCAGAATAACTAAAGTGTACAATGCAAAATACAATTCAAACAAAATACCCTCTGCCTTGCAATTCTAGGGTAGCTAAAGAGCACAGCACAGCAAGCATACAAATTGTTATGCAGGAATTTTTCAGCGTTCATTGATAAAGTTCGTGGGCAAACAAGGGAATCATCACACCACAGAAAGGCACACACTCAAACACACGCACACACCCTTAACAACAGCTCCGCTCAGACTGCGCCTCAATTGTGTTTGGTGCAAAATAATTTACATATTATGTCAGCCAGAGACAGACAAAAAAATAAAACGGAGGAAAGAGCCAGAAAACAGCAAACAAAAGCTTTGAAAGTAAGGACTCGATTGAGTGACCGCCTGACAACGAAGGACACAAAGACACCTATCAAACTACTAGAATGTCCTTTTTTTTGCTTTTACTATGCCATTGCAAATTAAGCGCAAGAGAGAGGGGAAGGAAGTGGGCTGCAGGAGGGGTATTCTATGTGGCATATGCGTTGGCAATTGGATATTTTATAGGGCGCTTTTTATTGCGGTTTAAGTATGATACTGCATACGAAGAGCAGCAAACAGTATTTATGGCAGGCATAGCAGCTGAAGCCGGAATATAATTTGACGTAATCCGTATAATGGTTGCACAGATTGCGTATACGTACGCATACATGGGAATGGCACTTTTGAGGTGACACTATAAAATTAATTTTAAAACATTTTCGAGGGACTTAATCATTGGAGCAGATAAAAGGCGACAGTTGTCCCTGAGGATAATTGCGTATGCGTGTGGAACACAAAGAGAGAGAGAGAGAGAGAGAGAGAGAGAGAGGGAGAGCCAGAGGGTGACAGAGAGTTGGAAGTAGATGAGCTGGCATTTAAGGCATCATTTGTGCACAAAATATATTTGCTGGTTTATGCAGAAAATTTACCCACGACCGAGACCCAGCTCCATTTCCCTCACCCCATCCATTTCCCGCCATCGACCCAAGCGGAGCGATCCCAATCCTCTGTCCACCACTTGTAGAACTTTAGGAAAACGTGCAGAGCTTTTTAACTTGTGTCGACAAACGAGAGCGGCGGGACGGCTATCAGTCCTTTACGAGTCCTTTGAGAGTCGTACTTGTTAAATTTTCGACCCACCGACCCTCAGACCCTCCACTCAGCCTCCTTCTGCTCACAATGTTGTCTTGAAGATGTGTCAAGGGAATGGCTCGAAACATGCCAGAGATTTGCGTTTGGCAACTGGCTTTTGATATTCAATCATGTCGAGCATTGCAAACAAAGCGAGCAACTCACACTCACTCCCACACCCCACACTTCACACACACACATACACACACTCACACATATTAGACGACATTCAACTGGCCTTCAATTTATTTGTAATAATGGTTTCTCATTTTTTAATGTTCCCTTTTTTTATTTGACCAATTTTGTTGTTGTTGTTGGTCCTTCTTTTTTATTATTTTTATTAATCAATCGCATTCGAAATTTATTTTGCCTTTTTTACGGTTTCATTTCGATTTGAAAATATTCGTAGTTGTTACTGAGCAACGACAAGTCCCATCTCAAATTGATTGGGGCCAAAAAGTTTCTACAAAAATATTTATTTATTTCTGCATACAATAATAGAAAACAATTTTCCTTTTACTATATTTAATTTGAAAATATAACAATGTGATGGATAAACTGAAAAAAATAAATGTGAAATGTGAGAAAGCGAAAAATTGTTCACACGAACAATGAAAAATATTGCAAATTTTAGGCACTAAAAAATAAATTAAATTCAATTAAAATGTGAAAATCAAATTAAAAAGAAATTGAAGTTTATCTTTCTTTGGAGTACTGTTAATTTTTAAACTAACGTGTTTTTATTTGTATATCATAACTGATTAATTTTTATTCACTAAATGCTTGTAAAATAATTAATAATATTAATAATGAGAAAAAGAAGAAATTTATGTTCAAATTTGCTGTTAAACTTTAGTCATAGATAATTGTGTGTATTAAATAAACATGCATTCAATTATTTTAGTTTACAAACTCTGGAGTTTTCGCTCATGTTTCATTGAAAATTAAGGACCTTTATGGTCAGTTTGTTAACCAATCAAATTGAAATTGTCTTGTCAATCTTAACTAGAAAATATTCCCTGTTCGAACTAGTTTTAACCGTTTTGTGACAAGTAACAACTTTGGCAATTTGCAAAAGTTCTGCAACAACGACAAGACAAGACGAACAACAACAAAATGGCTATAAAAGGCAATAAAAAACGTAAAAAAAAAGAGAGATAACAATAACAATTACACTGATTGCCGGCCCTGGAGACAGCGCTGAAAGTTGAAAGTGACCTGACGAATGCTCTCGAAATGGAAATGGCAGTGGAAATGCAGATGGAAATGGAAATGTATGTGAAAATGGAAAGCGGGAAGTGGGAGGTGGAAATGGGAATATAAATGGGGAATGTTACCTCGTAACTTGGTCCATTCTACGCTACACATAATCGGGTATCTATCTCACTGTCTCCATTTCCATATTTATTATACCCAATGCGCTGAAGGGTTAAAGAAGGGTATGACAATTGAGAAAGGGCATGAAGATGCTGAATACTCAGAGTAATGTAAGAACTTTGGTAGTCTTAGCTAAACTGGGAAATCAAGAGGGCTATCTAATCCTTGCCAGCAGAACTCTGAAGCGTTGAATTGATTTAACGACTTCTTAGTTGCTTTTAACAGATTACAGGGTATTTGTTGTGCTTCTTTATCTATTTTTCTTGCTTTTTTTTGTAAGTGGCACAGGCAGTGCCATAAAACAATTGAGAGCTCAATTTTGCACGGCCGGTTGGTTTTATTTTACATAACTTCTAGGAGTGCAGGATGCGCCTGCAGCCAGCAGGATATGCACATACCGAATGATTTCAGTTACAGTCGTAACTTTGCCACCGTCCCTGCTCCTGCTCCTACTTTGCTACATCCCTCCCGCTCTCCTTGCTGCATGTGGCCATGGCCAAGAGGCAGTCAACGTTTATCTGGCAAAATTGTTTTGCTCTGCCTTAAATCGTATTGTTGCAAGCAGTATAAATAGAAAGAGAGGAAGAGGGAGAGGGTGAAGGGGTGGAAATGGGGTTGACAGGGGCATGGAAAGGGTTTGAAAAATGCAGCCAAGGACGAGAAAATGTGCAGCGTTTATGTGCGTAAAAATTCTATTTGATTATTGCACGTTCAACAATTGCTGGAAAATGTGGCGAAGTTGGGGGTGTAGAGGGGGGAGTGGCACATGTGAGATTTGTGGCAAAGGGTCAAGGGGTAAACGGAACTGGGACAATGCTTCTGAGTCTCGAAATGGTAAAAATATTTAATCCAGATATTTATGTGCCGAAGCAGTGTATGAAAGTGCCTGCATTGACTTTGATGGCCAACACACACACACACACAGAAACCAACACACATGCACACTCCTTTCATCCCCCGCATTGTATTGTGGCCCCGAGCGGTGCTGAACCCCCTTAAGCCCAGATATTATCATTGCTTGTTGCTGACCAAAGCAAATATCTTAAATGGACTGCTCCAAAGGATTGCGTTTAATTATTTCTGTGGTCATTTTGTAGAAGGAACAGGGACAGGAGCAGCAACTGCAGGTGGTATACAAACCACAAACTGACTACGATACTCCAATACTTAATGGCTGCAATAAATTGGATACTGAAACATTTAAGCATGTGCATCTTTGCAAGTACCCGGGGTCAAATGGTGCAGGGTTTATCTGCCGATCGGACCACAACGTACTATATGTAAATGTGCCAATCGCAATGCAATTTGCAAATATGTAATCTGCACTTAGTACTTTCTTACTTTCTTATTTTCTAACACAAATCAATGATGGTAATCCGATTAAATCTGTTTCTTCAAACTGAATGACTTCCAAGCATTCCAAAGTGAGCAATGAGCTAGATAAATAAGTTTAAAGAAATATAGATTGTGGACACTAGTAATACAAGTGTTTCTAGGCCATGTACTCAAAAGGAGTACAGTGGATTAGACACCTATCAGAAGCCAAATATGCATAATAGAGGGAAGGAGGCTTTTCCGACCCCTAAAAGCATATACATTTCTCGATCAGCATCAAAAGTCGAGATAATATAGCTATATCCATCTGTCCGTCCTTCCTTGTGTCCATATTAACACTTGGATCTTCTAGACCATAAGAGCTAGAAACCAAATTTGAAATGAAAGTCCATTTTTGTGTCAGGAGAAACTTTTTACATGGAAACTATTAAAGCTATCATGACCAAATTCAATCATTATGTGTATGGTGTGTATGGTACCAATGTAACTCTTTTCGAACAGTTATATTCTATAGCTCTCATATGACAAATCTGTTGAAAAGGGATAATTGTATGAAGACATGTAGTGTTAGTTGAGCGATAGCAACCAAACTCACATATAATGGATACAAGGTGATTGTAACTATCCTCAACAACTTAGATTTTGGACGGGATAACTAAATCTCATAGCACCCATAGAAAAAACCGGTAAAAAATTACTTATTTCTGGTCGGCTCACTCCACGTTAGCCTTTCTTACTTGTATTTTAATATTATTCTAATTTCCCTATCTTGCAAGTTTGGTAAATTCTAAAAACTCATCTCTTATTACACTTTCAACTTCTTACTTCATTTTTCGCTTTCAATCTGAGCTTCTTTCCGCCTTTGAATAAATTTGTAGTGAATTCATCTCGTGCCAAGCATAATATAAAATTTATTTAAATGATTTTTACTTATTGCCTTTTGAATTTATATTTTTTATATAACCTTAAGTATTGGCTTTATTACGAGTATCTTTATCTTTGCCTCCATCATTGCAGCACTGAAATGAACGTCAACGCGTTTTAAGTGCGCTCCGCACTCGCTACAGGGGGAGAAAGAGAAGAAGCAGAGAGAAAGAAAGGAAGTAGGACATAAAGGAATCAAAAGCGAAACGTGACTTTTGGCGAATGTAAATTGAAGCCACAGAGCGATAAAAAACTGCAATGGCAACCTGAATGAGATTCGCCTGTCGCAATCAAACAGATAAAAGATACATATAGAAAAGATACACACACACACACACAATATATATATATATACTCTGATATATATAGAGCATCTGAGTAGTTGCCCCATGGCAGGCACTTCAGCTGCCTTACGGATGCGGCGACATCAACTGCATTCCCCTACCACACACTTAACGGTCATTTGGATGCTGCTGCTGCTGCTCCTGCCGCTTCTTGCTGCAGCTCCCACTTCATCATCATCGTCGTCCGCGTCATCGTCAGCTTCCGCCACAGATCGTCGGCGTTGTGCACACAAAGGCATCGCAGAGCTAATTCGCACCAGTCCCGTTATAGTTAAGGCTCTGGCCGCGAGAATTTTCACCGATGCTGAGCTCAGCGATGATGCAACATTCACATCCACATCCACAGAGGGTGCCACAATTTTAATAACATTAACACCGGAAACGATATACAAAGGAGCATCGTTACTCAAAATGCCCAATGGCGCACCCGCTGCCAACGGTGGCATTTTGACAGCTGATGGTGGTGTAGGTGGCTTTGGCAGCGATACACGACGCAACAGTTACGGCGGATTCAGTGGCTCCAGTGGCTGGAGTGGCAGCGCAGGAACAGAGTCGCCCTATCAATACGAGGGGTAAGTGGCACAGCGGAAATTAACCACGTAAACTTAATCCAAAGTATTATAAAATTTAATTGAAAATATTTGGGAAATAGTAGCTTTATGTCTTGCCAAATTGTGATTAATTAATAACTAAATTTCAAGCTTAACCAATTAGTTTACTCGATGAAATATGTACCCGAAGAACTATAGAGGAAGAAACGTTTACTAAGATCAAGTAGATTATTTTTGAAAGGACTAAAAACAACATGAATTATAGAAGAAACCGAATTATGCCAGTATTGAGTTATCGAGGTTTGATCTGTATAGACCTAATATGTCAACAGCTTAGTAATTATTCAGCTCATTAAATTTAACACATTTACTGCCTACACTAATAATGACTAGTATGCATAGTTTATAGTTAATTTGAGGAAATACCACTACTGTTTGTACTATATAGTTTATAGTGAATTTGAGGGAATACCCCTAGTGTTTGTAGAAGAGTAACTTTTATCGTCTATTTGGTCTGCCTTAACCAACGCTACCACTCTGTCGGTCTTTTTCTAACACTCCGCCCCTTTCTCTTCCCCCCTCCGTCTCTCTCCCTCTCTTTTCCATGCCTTTCAACCAAAGCAGACAACTGAATGCCACACTGCAGCCGCTGCAATGCTTCGATGCTAATATGCTGAAAATGCTGCCCACAGAATTAATTGCTTTTGGCAAATTGCTGCCCGCCTCAGCCTCGTTCGCTGCTGTCGACGGTACCTCCGGCTCCGCTTTTGCTTCCGGCTCTGCGTCCGTGGCAGACTCAACAGGGACAGACTTTCTTTCTGACTCTGGCAGCATTTCCATGACCTCCAGGCGTATGGAACGACCCGCACTGGGCAGTGACGTCGACAAGGATATACTCCACATCAGCGTCAACGGACTGCATCGCTGGACACCCCAATTTGAGCATCATATTTGGAAGCATTTAGGTAAGTTTTGGGTAACCCGAACATAGCCCCTAAGCTGAAAAACTCAACAGTCCCTGGAGTTACCATTGTTGCTGTTGAACCGGCCACACATCCGTTTGTTAATCGCATTTCCCTTGCATTGTGCAACAATTCTTCGGTATGTCAAATTTTGAGTTTTCGACAGTGAACGTTTTCCACTTTAGGTCTTCTGTTTGAGTTGTGAAATTAACTAACTTCATGGAAACCAAAAAAAAACGATAACCGTAAACGAAACCAAAACCACAAATCGATAACCAAAACCAAAAAAACTTTGTCGATGCAGCAAATATGAAAAATTCATGTTCATACAGCAATATCCTAATTTGAATTTTGTATGGAATTTAATAAAAAATGCAGGGTATATTGCATTGGCTAAAATACAACTCAACTCACTCATAATCCAACTGCTCTAAGCAGTGTGTATTACAGAATTTTCAAAAGTGTTGTCACTTTCGCTAGGGGAAATACCTATTTTTTGCCTTCACTGGCCTTTGTAATCAATTAGTCGCTGATGAAGATTGATAACGGGCAAGGCCCTGGAAATTTCTTAACAAAAACTGTCGTCATGACTGTGTGCGTAGAGATAAAGTCTATAAAACACAATATTCACTAGTTTATGCAGACCTTAGTAAATGTATGTATAGCCAATATTTCGATGACGATGACACAGCATTCGTGGGTGTGCGTGATTGTGGTGTGTGTGTGTGTGTCCGATTATCCCTTAGTTTAGCTGACAGGACAAGCACGAGACGCTTTTCCAGAGTCTGCAGCAGCAGCACTTGGGAAAGTAACACTTGACTTTGGTGTCAAGAGGCGATAGCGCAAAACCTCATCACATGCACACACACTCACTCTAATTGTGGCAGCATGAGAAGAGGCCTTTGCCTAGGCACAAAAGCATATAAAGTGGTATGGGAAATAACTGAACATAAAAACCAAACACCATGGTATCTTATTTTTGGTATTTAGGTAGTAGTATATACTAGCTATTTCACAACTATTTAGGGGGGTGTAACTTAGAGCACATATACAAAACGAATGAACCTATGAGAACTTTCATGACTCTGTGTTTCTTCAACTAATAAATTAACTTCAAGGAATAGGCATAACTTTAAACCTCGTTAAAAATATAAAAGATATAAAATATATACTGCTAACTAACAAATAAAGGAACGGCATAGTTTCAAATACATAAACTACCAAGAGATACATGACTTAGTTTTGGATTGCTTCTCATTTTGTCCTGAACTAAGAATTTTTATCAGAATATTGGAAATTAAATCAATAATCACAGAGAACATTTAAAACAATCTTTATATTAATAAAGCGCAGTCTGAATGTTAATCTTTACTTCTACACAAAATAATTACTTTCCTTTACATTAATCACACTAAAAATTACCTTTTTATAGAAGATGAAAAATTAATTGACTATACGATTTTCAATCTGTTTTCAAAGCTTCTAACGCTCATAAAGCTCCCTTTGCTCTTTATCGAACGACTTTTAGAGTTGAAACTTTTATATTGAATGCTTTTCATTAATCAATTATAGGCTGGGATGATTGGAGCGACTTTACGTTATGCAGCGTCACCTGCGGCAAAGGTGTGCAACAGCGTTTCCGGCGTTGTCTGCTGGACAATCCAATGGTGGACATGGGCATGAATATGAATCTGAATTTGAGTCTGGACGACGACGATGACGATGAGGAGATTGTGGAAGTGGAGGACATGGAGGAGGTGCTTCTAGGGGATGAGCAGGGAGAGCCTCAGACTGAAGTGTTTGCTGACGAGGCAAATAATGATGTCAGCAGTGCACCAGCAGCAGCAACAACAACAGCAGCAACACCAACAAATACAATCACATTCAATGCGGATAGTAATGAAGTGCTCGGCAATGAGCAGGAGTCTGAGAAGCAGCAGAAAATGAAGGCAATGCTGATGATGCAACCAGCTGATGTCCTTCGCAAGCCGTTGAACAAACTGTCGCATAAATTCACACAGACACCAACGATCCCGTCATCAACATACCCAGCGTTGCATGCGACGGCTGGTCTAACAAGCGTTGGTAATGAACCGACCGCCAATGGCACAGGTGTCAGTTTTATGCCATTACCAGCACCTGCACCTAATGCACGTAATGGTCATCGCAGGACACGTGCATATAATCAGCACAAAAAGAAACGCAAATCTGCTAAAAGCGTTGCACTCTCGACACTCCTATGCGAGGGCTACAACATCGAGCAGCGCAACTGCAACAGCTTCGAGTGCAGCGGTGAGTGTTTACCACACTTGACACACAAAACGTCTCTCAACTGTTTTTGGTGCAGTTCACACTGGTTCAGTTCCCTTTCATGTCTTTGATAACGCTTTCCATTCACAGATGACATCAGTGACTTGCTCAAGTTCTACAAGAAACTGCCGATCTCAGCCGTCGAGGAACTGCCACCAATTGTGTCCATCAATGAGAGCACGTCCAGTTTTGCAGAGCAGCCGGATCTCACTACTAGGGCTGTGGAGCAGCCTGCCTCCTCAACACCCTCAAACATGGGCTACGTGCGCAGCTGGAGAAATATGCTCAACTTCACACTGATGATCACCTTGAGAGCAAAGGTAAGAGAGGGAATTAAATATATAAAAAGTTAGTAGGAAAATCGTCGTAAAGACATTCTGTACTGAAACTATCGATTTAAAGTTTTCCAAATTAATTATTGACTTCAGACCGCAAATTCCTATGCTATTCATGTTCCAATCTACATGAGTTTTCTATGAGTAATGCTTTTTAACCTAATTAAAGTTATACCCAATTTTATCTTAATATAATTTATAACAAATTGAGTGTTTCTGCTTTCGATGGCATTTACCTCTCACATTTTGACAGCTACTTAAGTCTGCTGCTACTCCATTTGAGCTCTTGACATTTACGGCAATAACAGCTTTTTTATTCAACTTTGTACACTTTCAATTTTCGCACAGAATGATACGAAAAATACGTCAACAATATTCTCCATACGCAACGTTACACACAATCTGTATCTGGAGGCGTGCAAGGATGGACTGCGCTTGTATCTGGAACGCGACAATACAACGGAAATGTTGCCGGTGAAATTCAATTTATATGATTATCGCTGGCATCAAGTAGCCATCAGGTGAGAGAGAGTGAAGGGGAGGCAGGAGAAGTTGAAGCTGTGAGTGGGTGTGTAAGAAAAAAGGCTTTGATTGTTGTTGTTTTGCTGCTTCTACTTGATTGGCAAACTGTGTGGATGTGTGTATGTGTGTGGGTGTGCGTGTGGTGTGTATGTTTTGTTTGTGTGTGGTTTGATGGCCAACACAGTCGTTGACACTTTCATTTTATTTGCATTTTCAATTTATTAGCATAAATGCTTGTGTCATGAAACGCACACTTGACACACATGCAAACAGCACGCACTGTTACACATATGAGTGTGCACACACACACACCCCCACACACACGCACACCCACACTTCCACATGAATATCGAGAGCATCTTTTTTTTGAAGTGCTTTCTAGGCTGGCGAAGGGGAAAAGCCAAAGGGGCGGAACTACATAACACCAAACAGCCAACAACCAACAACCAAATTGACACTTGGTTAAAGTGGATGCCATTTGTCATCGGCTGTTGGCATATTTTCCTATGCCACTGTACTGTTGTGCTCTCACATGTATTTTAATTATTTGCGGCACACGCTCACACGTTTTTATTTATATGTTGTTGTACTCACAGCATACAAAATGGCGATTTCATATCGATTTACGTCGATTGCTCGTGGACAAACAGTTTTGTCGTCTCGAAGCGACTGTTCACGCTGCCCCTGGACGCGGATGTGGAAATTGGACGTGGCTTTAATGTGAGTATTGGGACAAATTCAAAAAGTAATTGACACCTGTAAAGAAAACAAATAAATGTGCAGAAACTGTTATTTATAGCCTTATAGCAATCTATATGCAATTATTTGATCGTTCACCGACTAGCAGTCTGGAAAGTTTTGGTTATCAATTAAATACACCATTGATAGTCAAACATACAATAACATTAAATTGTTTACTTTTTGAAATGAATCTACAAAAAAATGTACAATAAACTTGCCAATTAACCACTGTACGTACTGCGTACGTAGGCAACCGCCTACGCCCGCGGTGCACTGAAAACAATGTGTGACATTTCACAAGCAATTGGCAAATGCTGCCAGCATATCGATAAGGTGCTCGCTAAAGGCATGTGATGGGAAGGGCATGGGGAGTCACAATAAATTGTGCAAACCGTTTAATGCGATAACTGTAAATGCAACGCTGCGTATGAGTTATTCGCATGGCGTGCTGCAAGCCATTGATAGTGCATACGCCTCGTTTGCCAATTGAATAATACGCTCGCACTTATAAATGTAATTATTAATATGCATTCACAGGGCGAACTACAGCAATTGCTGGTGCTGCCGGAACATCAGGAGCGCCTGCAGTGCAGCAACAAAAGGACATCGATCAATGAGGTGAAGCGCTACATAATCGACACATTCATCGAGGATTATGGTAATAATTGAGCTGGTTTTAAATGTGCGACGCACCAAAGCCAAACAAGTAACTGAATCAAAACGTTTGCGAATCACAAATAGAAAACAATAACAGGAGCCAAATCAAATGAAAATCATATACTACTACAACAATATTTGTATTTGTGTTTACATTTATATTTGCATTTGGCATTTGGCAATTGTTGGGCAAATATCAATGCGGAAATGAGAATGCAAATATGGCAGCAGTTTGGTCTATGGAATTTCTACACATACATATACATATACATATATATTAAATATATATACAAATACATACCTATAAATATATTTATATATATAGACATATATATAATGTGATTGATGTTTCCTAGCAGTGCATTCAAATATTGTAAATTACACACACAAACACACACACACACACGCATAATGAGTACTCACTTTACTTATATGAATATAATTATGAATACATTGAACACATAAATGTGAATGCGAAACGTATTTGTAACAATTAAGCTAATTTGACATAAAACAATAATATTAATGCAAAAACATAAAAGCAACAAAAAAATTTAAATTAAATTAAATGATACGAAAAAAGTATGCATAATTAACGACACTATTGATGTAAATTGCGCTGAAAAAAGTGCACTAATTTAAAACGAATACGAGATAAGATTAAAATGACAAAAAAAGTGAAATAAAACTACTAAACCAATAAATTATTTATGCATAAGTGTAAAAATAACAAACGTGTTTTTATTCAGCTCTAGCACGAGTGTAAAAATGGCAATATAATTTAATTTTAGTTGAGCTTCAAGTTAGGTTTACCGACAGCAACTGAGCATTTTCTATGCATATGAAACTGAAATCGAAAAATATGTTTTTGAGTAGTTAAATTTGTTTTCGAAACGTTTTTTATACTAAGCCAACTCAGACCGACTTTGGAGCTCAGAAATATGTGAATTTGCATATATAGTTGGGTGGCTCTTAAGGCCAATTGATGATGGTCGTTGGTTGGTTGGTTGGTGTTTGGTTGGTGTGTGGTGTGTGGTTGGTGGTTGTGTGTTGGGTGTTGATGGTGGGCAACGCTCACTTTGCAGTCACTTTTGAGGATTTTGCGCATTTGAGTGCGCTTGACTGATTTGACAAAGGATCAAGTTGTTAATTTTACTGTGCCTCGCCGCGTGCCACTGACAACTTGCAGCTGCCAACTGGCAAAGTAACTGGCCAAACAGACAGCGAGTGGATTTTGAGAAGACAAACAGAAAAAGTCTGTCGGATTATAATTCCTGCATGTTTTGCGGGACTTAAAATAATGTTGAAAATATTATTTTAGCTCTTAATACAGCATAAAATACATGAATAAAGCAGCAGGAATTACGACGGGGTAAACCGGCGGCGCTTAAAATAGGCCGCAAAAATCTTGAATTTAATATTACAATTTTTTTAAATAAGCAATTTTATTTCAAATACAATAAGCCAACCACGAATAACTTTTAAAATAATGAATCAAATTCTATTAAATTCTAAAGTGGTTTCGGAAACAAAAGTATGATTTTTGACTGTGCCTGCTTATTTATTTATTTGCTTACAAGTTTCCCTCTCCAACTCGATAGGCTTACTCATAAGATGTTCAAGATTTCTTTAAAATACTTAAAGCACCGCGAAGTGTAAAATAAGTTTATAATTTCCTCCCGTCAACAAAATTTAAAAAAAAAATAGAATATATGTACAAGAAGTAGAAGACGAGTACCGCAGTTGGTTCTTCTTCCGTTTGGCGTGGTTTTGCTGGCTGTCTCCGGGCCGTAAATAACCAGAGTGAGTTCTGAAAGCCCTCGGCTCCCCGAGTTCCTCTAGCTCTACGAACCTACGGTTCAGTTCCTCATTTACTGGCATTCTATTTATTTCTCATTCTCTTTTTGCATTGCTCCTTTGCTCTCTGTCTTGTGTAGGCAATTTCAAGCTCTGGTGCAAAATGCTACCACTCTGGGTCGGATGTGGCCAACAGACGTTGGAGACATTGATGAATTTCCTGTCGCATTGCTCGTGCTAGTCATGCTGGAGCACCTGGAAGAAGGCAAAAAAAAAAAAAAAAACAGAACCAAATAAATTTTTATCTGCAGAAATGTCTGTGATGATGTGCTCCATTGTGACTTAATAATTTCCTACTCACGTTCTAGCGGTGCATTGAACTGCGCTCCGAAGGATGTGCAGGACTTCGAAGGGGCTGCAGGCAGGCAGGTGGTAGAGGGCAAAGACAAGGCTATAATGACACTTTAATATTTATACTTTACACATCTTGAATCTAGATACATTCAAGCCGTTATAATTATGTTTGCCATCACGAGTAGTTGTAAATTTGATTGTGGCTGAAAAGGGGGAAAAATGAACGAGTTGACACATAAATATATATATACATGCTCATAGTCCATATACCAGTGCTATATCCCGGCCAAGGATGTCAAGGCAAAAATATTTCAATTAGTTACAGTTGGTTTGGCAGTGCACAGGGCTCTTAGCCAACTTGTCTCACTGAAATGTTGAAACAGAAAACAAAAAATAAGTAAATAAAAATCATTTTATTTTAAATCTATTTGTATTTCTTCAAATTTTAAAACTCTTATTAAACTGTGAATCTGTTCATAATTTTATAGCTGTAAAGCTTAAAAATTCATTTAAATTTTGAATAAAATCATTTAATTAAAATTAATTACTTTTCCTTAGAGTTGACCAAGTAAATTTAATTACTTTCCTTATAGTTTTTGGCTTACTTATGCAACTTGTGTAATGTTCTATGGTCAAAAAGTGTTTGCACTAGATTCATAAATTCATATTTTGACAATTACGCTCACAATTCTTTGTTCTCTTACTCCTTCTTTCAACTCAGAATAATTCTCGTTTTTGCCTTTTCTAGTCTTGACTTAAGGCCCAAAGTGTTGCACTTGATGTGCCGAATTCGCCCCATTTTTTGTTTTTTTTTTTTGTTTTGGCCTTTTCTGCGTTTCCTTTCTGCAAATTGCAAACGTAAATCTTGCCAAGTTTTGCTGGCTAACAACTAACATGAAGAAAAAAAAATTATGACAGTAAACGACGCACAAAATTGCAGACACCGACACTTTAGCTACTCTAACAAATTTGGTATTAAAACCAAATTTAAATTATTTGAATTTTTGTAAAATATTTAGGGCAGTTTCAAAGATATTTTTATACAACTTTCTTGATCAAAGAAAATAGTTAATTGCCAATGAGGCAACGATTTAAAAGTATCCTTTAGAACGGCACCAAATTAGAAGCAGAAATGAAAGCTCCAAGACGATGCCAAGCGTCGACTTAAGTAATTCATTTCAAACTTTTATGAAAGCGCAGAAAAACAAAAAAAAATTGAACAAAATTGTGTGCTACACACAGTCATACACACTCACGGCTACTCGCACACACACATTAATATACATGTATATTTGTATAAGTAGAATTTTATTTATTTATGACTACGTCGGCAGCAGAAACAACTTTCACACGGCTTCACGCTTACAAATTTTCTTCGCATTTGTCCGATTTGAACTCAGCTCCATTTCCTCAGCTGTTCCCTGCTTTTTAGCCGGAAAATAGCCATAAAACTGCCCTGTTTTGACCAAACAAGCCGTTTAAATTCTAGCTGGAATTTCATTAGTAATTGAGTCGGCTTATAAAAAAATTAGTGTCGAGTCAAGCGAGTAGAAATATTGAAATATTTTTGCCATACTAAATGCTACACAATAAATAATCCGTAATGTACCTAATGGGTGTATAAAATACTTGTTTAAAGTAAAGATATTTTTGTATAGATCTCTAACGTTTAATATTATAGTGTTATAACTATTTTTTGCAGCACGCCAAATATTTATAAATAATTTTTCAACTTTTAGCGTTTTAAAGTTAAATGTTTGTTTTAATTGAGCAAGACTTTGCACTCAAATTGGAACCACACGAAGCTTAAATAAAAATGTAGAATTGAATGGAAATACGTGGAATGGTCAAAGGTTTTATCTGCCCACCATAAATTATCAATGAAACCGATGCACTCAATGGTATTTGAACTCTGTATCGGTTAAGAATTGGTATTGGTAGGGCGATGGGCAGGGATTAAGGAGACTGGGCAGATGGCGTATGTGGTATGCAAAGTTGAAGTTAAATGAAGTTGGCCCGCAGAAGTTGGCTGGATAACTGTTTTGCCAATGCCAATTGAATGGGCAATGCCCACAAACACGCCAATTTATATGTGGATCAGGACGAGGGCAACAGGCCAGGAGTCCAGAGATCCAGGAGGCAAAGGAGGTGGCAACACTTTAAGGGCAAACAGCACGGATGAGATACTTTACCGCTTTAGCAGCAGCAGCAGCAGCAGCAGCTGCATAAAATCCTTTATTTGTAGAGGGCAAACAAAATGAACTGTAACAATATTGATACAACTGACATCAAGGGTTCCAGGCACAAAGGGATTGTTCCACAACATACTGGCACTTCCAACTCCAACTGCTACTGCTCTTACTCCACCTCTTCTGCCACGTCTAGACGCCTTCAATTGTCCATTGTGGATTTGCGAGCGGAACTAACAACAATGCAGCTTCATTAACTTGGTCCACACAAGTTTTGGTTTTGCTTACGTTGTCCACATGATTAAAATGAAAATTCCAAAGGTTAAAGTTCGGACTGAATCCCGTCAAATGGAGCAACTCGAGCAGCTGGCACAACAAATTTGCATGACCAAAACAGAATCCAATTTATTTGAATATGTGTGTGAGTGTGCTTCTTTTTTTTTATTTATTCAAATCAAATGCATAAAATTCCAAATGGCTTTGGTAGTAAAAAATGCCATTTGATGTCTATAAATTGAACGCTGATCGCTTAAATCCAATAAAAACGAAATCAACTCCTGCGCTGCACGGAAACCGCAAATTGTAAATGCAGTGATGTGGGCGGTTGTGTGCTTAATATGGCTATCAACAGCCCTTGGGCAATGACATGTGAAAACTTGTTAGTAGTATGCAATTGTGTTTATTTAAATGCCAACATAGTTAACTAAATGCTTGTTAAATACAAAATTGTACTTTGTGCAAGAGCCAATTACTTTGAAAACTTAAATCATTTATCGAGCTATCGAAATTTTAAAGCACAACTATCGATCGCAGAAGGTACTATAACATCGCTGTTAATAACATTGGCATGTTAACTTACAGTTCGATAACAAACACAACACAGTGTTGATTAAACAAAAAAACGACGCGCTACACTTAAGCACCGATTGTTTGTGTGTAAGAAAATTATTAATTTGTTGTTTCTAAAATAATATACGATTGTGTTATGAATTCAACCTATGCAATGGACGACAAAACCCTGGAAGCATTTAAGCACCTCCACTTACTCGAAAAAAGCCGCGTTGATAGTTTCAAGGACTGGCCCTTTCCAGCCAACTCGGCATGCAGCATTGCAAAGGCAAGAACAAAAAGTCAAATTTACAATAAACATTGTTTAATTATGCAAACTATTGTACAGATGGCAGAAGCGGGATTTTACTGGACAGGCACAAAACGTGAAAACGATACAGCCACATGTTTTGTATGCGGCAAAACACTTGACGGCTGGGAATCCGACGACGATCCCTGGAAGGAGCATCTGAAGCATGCGCCACAGTGTGAATTCGTAAAACTGGGTTGCCCGGAAAAGGATATTACAGTGAGTAATGCGCTGCTAAAAGTAATCTTCACACACCATATTAAGGAGAAAGTTAATTTGCTTTCAGGTTGAACAGTTTCTCAAAATTTTTGGCACTGTTGTCAAAAATAGCATTTCAAAGAATAAAAAGGATTTTAAAACAAAATTCGGAAAGGAAAACGAAGAAAAGCTAAACGAGTTCGTCTGCAAACAATGATACTATTAATTTTATTTCTAAATTATATTTAACAACATCAAAGTATATATTCCACCATTAAAATCAAATCTAAATTATAATCAAATCAGAAATTTATATTATCATCAATAACAGCGATAACAGTGGATGTTTTGGATATATTTATTTTGTTGTTCATGTAATAACTAATACTAGATTGTTTTGTACTCACAAGACAAAGTCATTAAAATTAAAGATTTATTTAAAATTTATAACGCATAGAGGATCTACTTCCACAAGTGCGCAAAAAGATTCAGTGCAAGCGACAAAACCGGCATTTTGCATGAAGTCTATGACAACATCTAGGCATCCCGTTTTTAACTTCACATCTGTTAACCATCTATACATTGTAGTACGGCTAGGTAAAGGAAAACCTTTTTTGTACAGATGATTCAAATGGAGGCAAAATGTTGTACGAAGAGCTACTGTTTACGCTAATTTTTAAAACAGTGACATCTCAATTCGTTGACATCTTATTGATCATTGGCTGCATGTGCTTCTTGTCGCTGTATTATATTCCACTGAAATCACATTTCATCTCCTTTGGTCGCTCATCAGTAATGCTCATTCAGTTCGCTGCAAGTGTCGCTGTCCAAATTGTTAGTTTTTTTTTTCTCATCTTACCTTTTGCCATCATCATTTAAACAAAGGACAGAAGTAATAAAAACTAGCGCGCTTATTAATAAATACTACATGGGCTGAAAAGTCTTTGGCCTGACAATGAAAAAACGAAGTTTTGTATAAAAATTTGCTTTTATTCTTCGACATAATCTCCATCTAGAGTAATGCATTTATTGTAACGGTCTTCCAACATCTCGATACCGCTCTGATAATGCGATGCGTCAAGTCCTTGAAAATAGGCGTTTGTTTCCGTTTTGACCTCTTCAATTGAGTAAAATCTCTTGCCAGCAAGCCACAATTTAAGTCGGGGAAAGAGGTAATAATCGCTGGGGGCCAAATCTGGCGAGTACGGTGGGTGAGGGACGATTTCGTATTGCAATTCCTTCAATTTTTCGGTCGTATCGTGAGCTGAATATGCCGGAGTGTTGTCTTGGTGAAAAAGCAATTTTTTCTTCTTCATGTGAGGGCGTTTGACCTTGACCTCGGCATCCAATCGGTCTAATAATGCACAGCAATATTGTTTATTGATTGTTTTGCCACGTTCTAGGTAGTCAATGAATATAATTCCATGTGCGTCCCAAAAAATACTGGCCAACACCTTACCGGCCGACTGTTGCGTCTTCGGGCGCTTCGGACGACTTTCACCAGGCAACTCAGCAGACTGTCGATTGGATTCAGGTGTGTAATGGTGAATCCATGTCTCATCCATGGTCACAAATCGGCGTAAAAACTCTTTCTTATCGCGTTGGAATAGGGCCAGATTTAGCTTCGAAAGTTGAATTCGATTCTCTTTTTGATCGATTGTGAGAAAACGCGGCACCCATCGCGCGCATAACTTTCGCATATGCAAATACTCGTGTATGATATGACCCACACGTTCTTTCGAGATGCCAATGGTGTTAGCTAACTGATGCAACTTCACTTTACGGTCACGCAAAACAATATCACGAATTTTTGCGATGTTTTCTGGAGTTACTGCCTCTTTTGACCTTCCGGAACGAGGTGCATCATTGGTGCTCGTACGGTCACGTCGAAATTCAGCAAACCAATATTTTATCGTCGAATATGCTGGGGCAGATCCACCGTAATGTTTGTCAAGCCATTTCTTCGCTTCAACGGTGTTTTTGCCCACCAAGAAACAGTGTTTAATCAAAACACGGAATTCACTTTTTTCCATAGTAAACAAAAATTGCAGAGGTTGCGTCACCTCGAGAACACTAGCTTGAGAACGGCTTGATGGAATGTCACCAAACTTTGACAGTATTCTAGTGCAGTTTCCTAAAAAGAGTAGACATTAAGCAACACGTTTCAAAGCCAAATGAAAACGGGAGAATCAAGACAATTTATCAGTTTTGCAATGTGCGGCTTCTAATCAGGACGTGGCCTTTGAATAGCGCCCGCACAGTAACTCGTGCCCAGACACCAACAAGTGGCACGTGCGTCAGATATCCGTTCTAATTAAAATCATCATAGATATGGAACCCAAATTACTACAGAGCAAATGAAGGAAATAACTTACGTTAAGATGGTTAATATGGCGGCAAAATGTTGTACGAAGAGCTACTGTTTACGCTAATTTTTAAAACATTGACATCTTATTGATCATTGGCTGCCAGTGCTTCTTGTCGATGTATTATATTCCACTGAAATCACATTTCATCTCCTTTGGTCGCTCATCAGTAATGCTCATGTTTCCCTTCGCTGCCGGTGTCACTGTCCAAATTGCGAATCTTGAACGACGATCTAATGAAAATGGTAAACCGTTCAAACTTGTTAGTTTTTTTTCTCATCTTACCTTTTGCCATCATCATTTAAATAAAGGACAGAAGTAATAATAAAAGTAATAAAAACTCGCGCGCTTATTAATAAATACTAGTCAATACATCTGTGAGTTCTTTGAGAATGTCCGCTTTTTTCTTAATGTGGCAACCCAATGCGAAAATATTGTACACTGAATAATATATCGAGTGTTATCATATATCGAGAGTATACGCTGAGATTTTCGTCATGTCACCAGCTGGTCACACTGCCAAGTAGTGGGCTGTTCTTTAAAGTTGTGAAATTTGTTTTGGCTTTGTTTATTTGTTTCTAAGGAAATAAATAGCATTCGATGTCTAACACTAGTGGTAATTAGCAATTTATTTTCACAAACTTGTTTACAATGCTTAAATTAAAAGCTCTTTTTTAATAAAATCTTATTAAAAAAAAAAAAAATTAGAACGCATTTGCGATAGCAGCTCAACAATTTATGAGATATCAGATGAATGTGAGTAAATAATATATTGCCTGAACAAATGTACATGACGATTCCAATTGAATAATAGCTGACAGCGATGAGTCAGTTGTAATATTATCCAGCCATCCGAAGAGCACAGACATCATAAAGATCGAAGACGATGCTTCTCAACCGAATGAGGTAAAAGTTGAACACGATTCCAAATCCTCAATAAAAATGGAAAGCTGTATACCGTGTGACGAGAGCGACGGATCAGTTGTTGAAGTTCCCGGCAGTCCGGAGAGCATCAGTAATCTTGCAAGTACATCAAATAAAACATATTCTGATGAGATTCCTCAGGATGATGTCGATATAAAAGTATCAATTAGTCCAACCTTCGAGGATTGTGGGGATCGGGAAGATGATGAGGCAGGTCCAATGTTGGACGAGGATGCAGGACTTGGCTGCAACTACTATGCAAGCGATGAGAATGCCATCTATGTGAGCACTGAAATTTATGACAGAGAAAGGGCCAATTTCGATGCGCTCGTCGAGGAGACACTTGGTGCTGAGAAGGAACGTGTAAAGCTGGAAAATGAAAGCAAGAGCTCTAAAGAACTGCTGGAAGCGAAGCAGAAAGAACTTAAGCTTAACGATCGTCTTAAGCTAATGTCGCAATATATTGATAGTCTTAGAACTGAAGATGATAAAGTGCTGGTTAAGCCTGAGCCGGGAATAAAGGCGGAAGAAGATGAGCAGCCAAGCTGGGCACATTTGTATGCAGGTGCCAATCAATATCGTCATAAGGCTGAAGGATCGGTTGCCGAGTTCTACCAGCACAAATCGAACATTATATCTGGCCTAAAGGTATGCATCGATCCTTGAAAGAACTGAAATACATAACTAACTCAATTCCATTACAGACACTTTATCATCCAGACGGACCTCCACCTAGTGCAGAGGAATTCGCGGAGCAGCCGAAAGCACTGCTGGTGTCGCTACTGAAGCATCAGAAAGTGGGACTCAAATGGTTGCTGTGGCGCGAGAGGCAGAAGATTCGCGGTGGCATCTTAGCCGATGACATGGGCTTGGGAAAAACGTTGAGCATGGTTGCGGTAATTCTGGCAAGCAATGAACAGAAGCAAACTGAACATCCAATTGCCAAAAGTACTTTTGATTATAAAAAATCGTGGGAGCAGCAATTGAAACTCTACAATAATCACAAGTCGCAGCTAAAACGCATTCGTGTGTTTGACGATAGCGACAACGAGGAGGAGGAGGAGGAGAAGCAGCTGGTGTTGCCCCCCAAGCGGGAATATAAGCCACCTGTAGAGGACGAGGATGACAACGAGTTCCTTGACGAAAACAACAACACCGCTGGCACACTTATCATTTGCCCCATGAGCGTAATGTCCCAGTGGGCTGCGGAAGCCACCACCAAGGTCAATTCGAATGCCCTCAAGGTGCACATCTATCATGGTAACAAACGTCGTGACATTGGCTGTTCGAGTCTCCGTCGCATGGATTTGGTCATTACCTCGTACAGCACGGCTGTTTCCGAATGGACGCGCTGGGCCAGCAGCTCTTGGCTGTTCAGCTTGGAATGGGAGCGATTGATACTCGATGAGGCGCATATTATACGGAACACAAAAACATCCTGCTGCCAGACCGTGTCCGCTATCAAGGCTCGAAACCGTTGGGCCCTAACTGGCACACCCATTCAGAATCGTGCCCTGGATTGCTTTGCACTACTCAAATTCCTTCGAGTGCCAAACTTTAAAGATCTGCAGCAATGGCGTCGATATCTCAACGAAGGCATCGCCGGCCATCGTCGTATGAGCTTCCTGGTGAAGCCTCTAATGCTGCGTAGGACCAAGCTGCAATTGCAGGCATCTGGTGATATGCCTGCATTGCCGCCTTTGGAGGTGAAGCTCATCGATGTGCAGCTCTCACCGCCCGAAATGACTGTATATAAAATAATATCGGCGATTTCTTTGAAGATCTTTGCGCAATTCCTGCGTCAAAGGGAACAGAACAATCGTGATCTCAACTATTATGCAAACGAAAGAACGCCAAGTTTCATTATCGATGAAATTGATAACAAGTATCATGAGATGTATGACAACTTCCTACGCTCTATTGGCTATAATCCTCGCGAGCGTGTCAAGGGTATTGTTATATTGGTGCTTCTCCTGCGCCTACGACAGTTCTGCTGCCATCCTGGTCTCATGGTGAAGGTATGTACAGTCCTACTGTATTTATATATCTTACGACTTTGTGTCATTCAAGATGCTTTGCGGCGAAATGGAGGAATCTGACAGCGAAGAGGATGAGGACAGCCTTGAGAATTCACCGCATGGAAAATTGATTGGAAATGTCTTGAATAACTCCTGGGAGGACGACAAATCGGGCATCAAAAATGAAGATACCGAAGAGAAGTTCAGCGTCAAGCAAGAACAGAATTACATTAAGAAGGAGGAGTATCCCAGCACTAGCAAGTATCTAGTGTCTGATGACGATACCATAGACATGGAAACGGCCATGAAGCTACTACGTCCCAGTAATCCCATATTTGAATTTGAGCGCCCCTCGTCCAAACTGAAATTGATATTTGCCACGCTGGAGAAGATTCTAGAGGAGACAAATGACAAAATTATTGTCGTTTCGCAGTGGACAAGTTTCTTGTTTGTGATTAAAGAGCATTTGGATTCTATTGGTCACGAGGTGCTTCAATTCAATGGCAAAATGGATGCAATGGAGCGCAGTGAAACACTCAGCGAATTTAATGTCCACAGTAGCGACAAGCGCATACTGCTGCTCTCCTTGACAGCCGGCGGCGTGGGTCTCAATCTGAATGTGGCGAATCATTTGCTTATGGTCGATTTGCATTGGAATCCACAGCTGGAGCGGCAGGCACAGGATCGTATCTATCGCTATGGTCAACAGAAGCCATCATATATCTACCGTTTCATGTGCAGGGACACTGTGGAGCAGCGCATCAAGGCATTGCAGGATTACAAGATAGAAATCGCTAACGTAGTGCTCAATCCGGATGCCGTCAATCCAGCTCCTCGCGGCAACGCACTTACTTTGAAGGATCTAAAAAAGATCTTTGGCATGTGATGCTCCAAAAGTATTGCAATGAATTTTTCCATTTTTTGCTTGTTAACTGTTGTCCTAAGTTTAGTTGTGATCTTCGACTTCCAAAATCTTTTCTACACAACTTAAAATAAGTTTAATAGTTAACTATTTTTGTGAACTTTACGATTTGTACTATTTATTATCGTAAAACATTTTTCTATCATTTTTTCAAACTATCATTGATAAGCCAAAAGAATTACTATGTTTAAGTTTAAAGTTTTGAAAAAGAGTTTACAATAAAAGTTTTTAAATGTTACCTGTATCATAAAAAAAGTTTATTATTATTCGGAATATAACAAAAAGTTTGTTGGATTAAACAAATGAGGGAATGAACAATATATTGATAGACTATATTGTGGTTAAGTGCAAGGAACGTGGTCAAATGATGAAGTGCATCTACTTCTTGAGAATGCTATTCACGGCACTGACAATATTTCGGGCCGAGATGCCGAACATGTCGATGAGGACGGCAGGGGGTCCAGAACGTGGTACAGTGGGCACAAACAGATGTTTCACCACAAAGTTGCGATGCTCGGCCAGAGCACTCAGCACAGCCTCACCGAGTCCACCTTGCCTGTAATGAAATGGAATTGTAAGTGAAATCCATAGAGCGGACTCTAGCGAGAGCACTTACTGGTAATGATCCTCGACAACAACGATGCGTCCGCCGCATTGTTTGCCCTGCTCCACAATCAGATCCACATCCAGGGGCTTCACCGTGAAGGGATCAATCACACGAGCCGTAATGCACTCCTTCTCCAGCTGCTCGGCGGCTGTAAGGCACTCGTAGAGGGTAATGCCGGCACCAATGAGGAGCACCTCATCGGATGGCTTTTGGCGCACAATCTTGCCGCGTCCCACGGTGAATTGTTCATCATTGTTGTAGATGACAGCGGTGTTTGGACGCGAGGTGCGGATGAAGCAAACGCCCTTGGTGTTGGCAGCCAGCTCAACGGCACGTTCGGTGCTCACCGCATCCGAAGGATAGAAGATGGTGCTGCCAGGAATGGTACGGAACATGGCGACATCCTCCAGACCCATCTGGGAGGGGCCATCCTCGCCAATGCTGCAGCCGCAATGGGAGCCAACAAAGTTGACATTCGTCTGGGAAATGGCACCCATGCGAATCTGATCAAAGGCACGTGTAAAGAACGTGGCAAATGTGGAGACAAAGGCCACAGTGCGACGACGACAGGCGGTGCCAATGGCCACACCCACCAAGTTCTGTTCGGCAATGAAGCATTCGATGTACCGCTCCGGGTATGCATTACGCAACTTGTCCGAAAAGGTCGAGTTCTTTGTATCACCATCCAGAGCAATCACACGATCATTGTTGGCTGCAATCTTGGCCAGAGCCGTGCCATAGGCCAGGCGGGTGGCTACGGAATCTCCCAGCTTATAGTTTGGCGGAGTACAGAGTTTCACATTGTTGATATCGACCTCGGGGGCCATGGCCATCTTGCAGAGCTTCTTGGGTGTCAGCTTGACATTCGGGCTAACAATAAGGCCCTCCAGGTGCTTGACGACTGTGGCTGCCTTGTCCCCAAGTGGCTTACCATGCCAATTATCCTTGTCCTCGATCTGGGGGAAGTCCTTGCCCTTCAGCGTCTTGGCAATGATGGCCGTGGGTTTGTTCTTGGTGCTAGCGGCACAGTGGAGAGCCTTGCAAAGCTCCTCAACGTCATGGCCATCGACGACTAGAGCATTGAAGCCAAAGGCTTCAAGACGATCCCGATACACATCCATTTTGTGCTGCAGCGACGTTGGCTCCGACTGGCCCAGACGATTCACATCGAAGATCACACACAAATTGTCCAGTCCATAGTGGCCAGCAAAGTGCAGAGATTCCCACACCGATCCCTCCGCGGATTCACCGTCGCCAACAACGACATAGGTGCGATAATCGGCCTTATCGAAGTTCTTGCCCACATAAGCCATGCCAGCACCGACGGCAACACCCTGACCCAGGGATCCAGTGCCCACATCAATGAAATTCAGACGAGGCGTGGGATGACCCTCCAGATCGCTGTCGATCTTGCGCAGATTCTTCAGCTCGTCCACAGAGAAGAGGCCAGCCTCAGCCCAGGCTGCATACAGAATGGGTGCAGCGTGTCCCTTGGACAGAATGAAACGATCACTGGATGGATCACGTGGATGCTTCAGATTCATGCGCATCTGCTGGAAGAACAGCACGGACATGATCTCTGCCAAAGAACTGCATGAAGTTGGATGTCTGCAAAAAGAAAAAAAGACGAAACGGAGCACATGAAGAAATTTTACTTTGGAATTCTCTGGATTCTGGCCGTGCGCCAGAAAGGAGAAGGGGAGTAAGCGACGTTCCGAAATTGCGAAGGCAAATGTAAGCAACATTTAGCTTACTTTACTTATCAAATTCCTACTTTTTTGTTTAAAAATATTTTAATTTAAAGTTTTTTCGTTATTTTTTACACACTTGGAAACCCACTGTTTAAATTAAAGACTTTCTTTGAATTTTTTGCAGTTTCAGCAAACGATTTCACTTTTAGCTTGGTTTCCGACTCACAGCAAAGTCTTTTGCTGAAGTTAGCCAGAAACACGCTAAAGTGTCAACACTAATGGGCTATATTAGGTTACCCTTCGATGTCTGGGAATGTTTATGCTCCGGAAACGTAAAACCAAAATAAAGGGCTCGTCTTACCAGCCACATTTGTACATGCGAAATTTGTTAGTGTTTCTTTGATATTTGTTTATAAATAGACCTTATCGTAGCTTCGATTCGTGTAGGTTTCCAAGCAGAAACCGGTTAATAATTTTCGCTTACTTAGCATAAATAAATCTTTCGATTGTTTGTCCACGAAGTCTTTTAACAATTCCCCCGTCGTCCCTTTTGCCCTCTAAATTTAAGAACTAATGAAGGTGAGTGCTGTGACTTTTGACTTTATCAATTTTTCAGTGTTTTAATCTCTATAACACTTGAGGACCGGCTGTCACCTATCTCTTTTGCTCACAGTAGAGGTCATTAAAACAGTCAATTTAATAAGTATTCGGACAATACATTTAGTTTGTATAGTTCTTGAAACGGGATAAAAGAGACAAAATAGGACGAATAACATATTTTTTTCTATTTTAATTAAAAAGCCGGTGTGCGCACAATTTCTTGACTGACTGTGTGGTTAATCATATTAGTCTTATCAGTACATCAGCCGAGTTAAGTGGTAAAGAATAGTTCTCCATTTAGATATAGTATTTCATGTGCATTTAACTACATTACTTATCAAATATATTGTTTAATCGCAACGTCATAAAAACGTCAGCAATTAGCATTTATGTGCCTCGCGTTGCCAACTGAACCAATAGGACTAATAAGACAATTGCTTTTGAGTTACCAACTGCAAAACAGAATCTCAATAAAAATATTGTTGTGGTTATGCTTGGCTTTTACAGTAGTATCAAAACAACAGCCCATGCCGCTTTTAATAGCCAAGCGTTGCCAACCATTTTAAAGTAAAAAGAGCTTTGTTTGAAACGCCGCTCGACTTGTGTGCGTGTGTGTAAAATGAATATGCTCAAATTTACAACAAATAACATTATTTGTGAAGGTCAGTGAAGGTTAATTTCAAATTAAGCAAATTAATAAACTTTAACAAAAAAAAACTAAATAGCTTCACGTAACTTATCAGCAATAACTTTTAAAAATGCATGTAGAATGCACTGTGGTAGCGAGAGCTTACTGCAAGTACACAAATAAAACGTGTTTTTTTTTTGGAACGGCGTTGCAGTGGGTAAAACACGTGGCTTCAATGCCTTAAGCCGGGGGTCACCTTTGCCGTACGATCGCGCAACAAGTGCAAGGTGCACAACTTTTGTATGCCATTCTAAACAAAGTGATTGGTTTTTACTTACCCAGATTTGGAGGCCTCCGTAGCGTTGATGGAGTGGATACGCAGTTTTTGCGCAACATCCTTCAAATCCTGGATGGTTTTAGCTTCTGGCTTGTGATACGACATATTGACACTGAATATAGTTGTTTTAAATGATGACTTTAGAAAACTTTTGTATGTTAACCAAAGGCAGACAATTCTATTTCGGCAAGATAATGACAATAATATAGCCGTGTTGTTAACCTAAGTTTCCTTGGTGTTAATTCGTCTTTCAATCTCCAAAACAACGAACCTTTGCAGCCGGCGAACGATACCAAACTGCCGTCAACGCCGTTTTCTACTTCTGTTGGAGCAATTCTGTCTGCCTATGGCGACGTTGCCGTCGCAGTCACTTGCACTGGAAAATACCTTTGAAACTAAAGCATAAGCTAAATCGCCTTTATTCGCTTCAGCTGGAAAGAGATAGACGTATATGTATGAAGTTACTACGCGTGCTTTCAAACCATAATTGTGCTTTGTAAAGATACTAAAGCTTTTTCCAACACTAAACTTGTTGAGTGGGAAAAACTAAAAGTACGACACACTCGGTTTGCTTTGAAAATGAATTTGGGCGCCGCCGAATGTGCGCCTTCGATAGCTCAGTTGGTAGAGCGATGGACTGTAGTTAGGCATTAGCAAAATAGACATCCACAGGTCGCTGGTTCGACTCCGGCTCGAAGGAATTTAAGTAGTATTTTTTTTAATTAAGTATTTTTTTAAATATTTTTTTTTTATTATAATAAAATTACCTGTACCCAACATATACTAGAAGTCAAGGACGCTATAGTTGTATTTATATCTGGGGAGCGCTAAATCCTAAGAACACCACAAAACGCACTAATTTTTCATTTAAAACTATTAAACCAGAATTTAAAAACATAAATAATTTTGTAATTTTTTCAAATTGTGTATAAACACTAAATCTGAATAAAAGACTACTCTGATTAACGATTATAAAAAAGTTCGCAAAAAATCCTTCGAGCCGGAGTCGAACCAGCGACCTGTGGATGTCTATTTTGCAAACGCCTAACTACAGTCCATCGCTCTACCAACTGAGCTATCGAAGGCACATGGGCTGCTGTGGCTTAGAAGCGGTCTCTAAGGGGTCTACTGAAACTTTATGAATTATGATCGTTATCGAAATTTAACTTTTCGATTTAATAAAATACATAAGTGGCAATTTAGCGTGTTCATTTATTCTCGTTTTGCGCACAAGTTTAAATAAATAAATGTTCATTATATAAATTAGAAATAAATATGTAGTTCTATATTGAATGCTCTGTTTAATATCATCATTCGTTTGCTTCGTTTCGCTTGTCTTAAAGATTTAACTAATGCATAATTTGGTTAGCAAAATAGTTAACATTAACAATACATTTAGTTACATTAAAATTTACAATTTGTTGCATTTATTTTATCGATCTTTGTTTTGGTACTATATCTTCTGGGCCTTCTCCCCCAACTGAATTTAATTATTTTGCCAAAATAACACGTTTTGGACTATATTTAATATGAATTTATAAAAATAGGCGTATGTTTTAGTTAATTATCATCTAAAATGTTCATTTTGTGCACGTTCTTGATAGGTATTTAAATGGTACAGTGAAAGCTGCTTGGCGTGCACAGAGATTATTAATCGAAATAGATCCGATCTAAAAACAATTGCGAGATTTAATAACTGATTCGGAGAAAGAACAACAATAATCTTAAATAAATACACAAAAATGCACAAAACACAATTCACGGTATATCACTAGCTACAAAAAGCGATAATGGTAAAAATAAAATAAAATAAAATAATAAAACGGACATAAATACAATAATTATAGTACATAAATAATAATTAATTGTTGTCGTTTATCAGCTCAGTCCAGGGCTATGCCCTGCATCCAGGCGCTTAAATCGCTGCCATCGGATTCCATGATAATCTCATCGGGTTCGTCATTCGCCAGTAAATACTGTGCCGCCGTCCGTCCACTCAGATAGGCGCCGTGTACGGTGGAGTAAAAACTGGAATGCGTATGCTCGCCGGCAAATACAATCGCAGGCTACGAAACGAATCAGATGAGATTATATAAATCAACTATAAAATCGGACTCTACCTTCATAGCCTGCGGTGTGGCGTAAAGGGGCTGCGCCAGATTCTCAATGTCCTCCTGGGTTGCTCCCACGGGTATTGAGGTGTACGCGCCGCCCGTATACGTCTGTGTTTTCCAACTAGTGCTGCAGAATTTAAAGAGCATTACGGGAAGGCCATTAAAACATTAATTATGGCATTCTTACCACACACACAACTTGGGCTTCGGAACGTACGGATCCTGTAGGAAATTCCGCAATATTTCCGTACACTTTTCCGCTACAATCTCGTGTGAAAGGGTCTCCATGTACTCCGCCTCACGTCCCGATACCCAGCCAAGCAGCAAAGTATCCGTTATCTTGGCAAACGAATAGATCTTCTTGAACCAATGTTTACTCAGATAAGCCTCTGTTGCGCGCTCCTCCTCGGTGATTGCCTCCTGCTTCTCATCGTCCCATAGCAGCATCACCTCGGAGATGTCTGCGCTAAGAAATGGACGCTCATAGACAAGCAAAATTTTGTCAACAGTGCCGAACATGAGATTCTCAATGGATTCCTGCTTGTAGTGGGGCAATTCCGGATCGAAGAGCGTCTTATGGGTTTGCTTAAGCACCCCCAGCGGTATGGTGCATATCACATGACCAGCATGAAATATCTGACCATTTTCACAGTCGACACGAACAGCGCCTTCGGGCGCATAATCACAATTTGAATCGATTGAGGCCTCTCGCTGGGAATCGCCGCCAGTCGTGGGTACCTCAGTAACGGTCTTTTCAGAATCATCGGAATCCTCGTTCTCGGAGTGCTCATCGACGGTCTCCAGCCCGGTAAATGTCTTTTTTCGTTTCCAGTGTATCTTTTTCACCGGACACTTGGTGATTATGGATCCCTTGGGTATCTGTGCAGTCATTGGTCGCAATATAGAGCTGTATCCCGCTGGCAAGACTATATTACCGCCTTGTAATTCCGTGTAACTACCTGTAAGCCGTTTTAAAAATGTTAATAAAATGCCAGCTAATATTGACAGTACTACTCACCCAGTTCCAGGAGATCCACCTCGTTCATATTGTGACAACCGGTAATGCAAGTCTCTCGCTTAAGCAGACAATTGAATATCAGTTCCTTCAGACGTTTCTCTTTGGGATCCTGCACCGAATTCAAGTAGATCTCAATCTCGTAGTTAATGTGCTCCCCAACGCTATTGATATCCGGTGGCGGACTGTACTGACATAGGAAATACTCATCACAGCGGCGCAGGAAACAGACGTACGCCTCGTAGATTTCCTGCAGTATGCTGAAAGGAACCTGATGGCCATCCTCGGTGGTGGCTACCACCTTGTGCGGCTTTGGTATGTTTACAACGCTGACTAGTCCATGCTGTACGGCTATCTCGAATATGGGATTACCCAGCACGCCGTGTATCCAATTGGCGCCCAGTTCCACCTAAAATTTAGATAAAGTGTTTTAATAAATATTTCATTTTTATGAAAATTTTAATATTTTGTTTATATAAAATTGTTTTTATTTGTTATTTAACCGAATAATAACTGACCTATTAAATGACATGGTAATAATATGATTAAAAAAATGAGGAATACTCTTAATGTTTGTATAAGTAAGCACCTTGATAAAGTTTGTTTTTGTCTAAATAGACTACGTATAACTAAGTACGGAGTACTCCTAACAATTTAGATAAACTTTCGTTTACTACTCTTTAAACGCATAATAACTGACCTATATGATTATTTGTTTAGAATTTTTTATATCTTCTTTGACCGCATATCGAACTAATTAAATTAAGTTATATTTATTAAGTTTTCGCTGTCTACGTGATCGTTAACCCGTTGCACTTCCTTTTGATAATCAGCTGCTTTGCCACTAAGACGCCCCCTCGTGACGTCATAATTGTAAAGCAATATCAAAATCTTATCAAGCAAATAAATAATTCAGTTGTATAACAAAAGGTAAAAAGCGAAATTTCATGCGGAAATTGTGTAAATCGGGGCGAAGAAGTGTGTGGGCTTGAAAAAGCAATAAACTTGACTAAAACAAATACTGTGGGGCAACGGGCAAGGACAAGGACACGGCTAAGGCCGTAAAACATGTTCAAAGAGTCGTAAATGCCAAACTATTTTTTTTATACCTTAGTTTCAAAAGAAAATATAATTTTAATCATATTTCTGAATTGTATATTATTATTTTTCGCAAATAAGTTAATTAGCTGAAGTTGCTGAATATTTAACAGCGACAGGTTAATGCAACTCGTGGAAAAATCTATAATTTTCATAAGTGCCGAAACAAAATGTTGCCCAACAAAAAACAACAACAGAAGAAAACGGCCAAAAATACAATCCACTTTCACGCCCCCTTTGGCGCCCATCGAAATGGCGTTGCCCCCACATAGGGTGCTTACATAATGCTTGTGGTACCTTTTGATTATTGTCAAGCGGTATGGACACAATACGCCCACCCACCCGACCGCGCGCCTCTACAATAAGAAAATCATCGCAGCCATTTTGCAACAGATGATTGGCAGCAGATAAACCTGCCATTCCAGCGCCAATTATTAAAACCTTAACATTTGTGCTGCCTGTGTTGTTGCTGTTGCTGCCGTTGGCGCCGACGTCGCTGGGGGTTCCAGCGCCTTCATTGGCAGCAGTGCGGTTAGCAGCAGCTGCTACCGCTGCGGCTGCGGCAATATCGGCTAGACCTTCCTCTGTAGGCGATGGTGCGGGCGTGGTTGGCTCGTTATCAGCCATTTTGTAATGTTTCACATATGCAATTTATTTTGCTATTTCGTTAATCACTCTCTCTTTTAGTGGTTTGCGCTTTTGTTTTAGCTCCACATCGCTTTTCGCTTGCACTTTTTTTATATCGCGATGTCCACGAACTGTTTTGACATTTAGTTGACAGCGATGTTGTCGAAGTCTGTCAAGAGGGTGGTGGCGAGGGAGACCAGCTGTTGGAGGCAGTACCCATGCGCCGGCATCATACCCACTAATAGTTTTTATAGTTGTAAAACAGAATTACAATTAAATTAATGCACTTTACGGGCATTATACGAACTATTAAATGTTTATTTTAATATTTTTTAAGACAGTTTCAAAAGAAAATAACACACACAGCTGTTGTAGGTTAAGTTGCCAGACTCCAGACTGAAATGTAAACAAGCTATGTATGCTGCCAGATGGACGTAAACTGCAAAAGAACTGGCAACGCTGATCTAACATCTGTACAAGTTGCAGTTTGTTTTTTTTTCCGAACGATAAAAATGCATAAATAATATACAAATAACAACAAACTGTGTGATTTGCATGCAAGGCGTGCGTGATTTGTAAATACAATCAAGTGTCAGCTAGCGATAACGAATAGCAAAATGGCCGATGTCTACTGTCTATCCAATTTTATTGATTTTTCACCACATTTATCGCAGCCGCTCAGGCACAGCAATCGGATCAAGGTAAAATTAAGTGTAATTCAATACAGAAAGCAAATAAGTTAGTCTCAATCCAATTGTATAGTATACGTGCTTTGATATCTCCGACAACTATATTATCTTTGGAGCAACATCGGGCTCACTGTACTTTTTCAATCGTGGTGGCAAATTCATGCACTTGATTCCCAATAAACATGGACCAGTTACACACCTAAGCATATCGGCTAACAACAAATATGTGGCATTTGCGACACAGCGCTCGCTGATATGTGTATATGCGGTAAATCTTTCGGCCCAAGCCGCCCCACAGGTGATTGTCACGCACCTGAGCACCGACCAATCGGTGCAGGTCAGCTGCATCCACTGGACACCCGATGAGAAACAATTCTATTATGGCGATACACGGGGACAGGTCAATCTGGTGTTGTTGTCATCGTTCATTGGCCACAGCCTGATGTTCAACATGTCTGTGCATCCGCTGCTGTATCTCGACTCACCCATCGTACAGATCGATGACTTTGAATCTTTGCTCTTGGTCTCCAACAGTACCAAGTGCATTCTATGCAATACCGAGTACGAAGAGTACAAACAGGTAATGCTTTCCACACTATCTTCCAGTTAGACACAGTTACTATCATTTGTCTTGTCCACAGATCGGTAACCGTCCACGCGATGGCGCTTTTGGTGCCTGCTTCTTTATCTCGCCACACGAATCATTGCATCCATCGCGCATCTACTGTGCCCGTCCCGGCACACGCATCTGGGAGGTGGATTTCGAGGGAGAGGTAATACAGACGCATCAGTTTAAGACTGCGCTGGCCACGGCTCCCGCCAAGATCTACAAGCCAACCGAAAGCGACACAAATGACGATGACGACGATGTCGATGGGCAGGAGTCCAACGATGAGCTGCTAGACCATCAGCCGCAGCAGCTGCAGTTTGCCAAATTGCAGCGATTCAGCCAGGACTTTCTGTTGGCCTACACGGAACTAGGACTGTACGTCTTCGATGTGCGACAATCCACGGTGGTACTGTGGTGCAATCAATTTGAACGCATCGTTGACTGTCGTGTTGCCGGCTCGGAAATCTTTGTCTTCACCCAAACTGGATCACTGTACAGCGTTCAGCTGCAGACATTACAATCTTATGCCATTTCCCTCATGCAGCAGTCCAAGCTGCCGCAATGTGCACGACTCTTGCGTCAGAATGTCAAATACTTTGCGGATAAGGCACGGGAAAACTATGATCTGAAGCTGCTCAATCAGCTGAAGCAGCTGCTCATCGAGCGACAGCAGTACGAGTTGCTGAATGATATTTCTGTTATCTTCGATGCCATTGCCCAGTGCACGGTCAGTGCCCAGGATACCCAAAGCTCTGGCGGCAGCTCAGCGACTACAGAGCGTAGCGCCAGTCTCAGCACAGCTGGAGGAGTAGCTTACACAACAGCGCCAGCTACAGCGACTCCACCAAAAGGAGTCTACGTTCTGGAGAATGCATTTTGCGATAATCTTAAGCAGCCACCGAAATCGGGACATTTCAAAGACGCCTTGCTTACGGTCACTGGTAAATTTGGCAAGAACATCATCAAATACAAGTTCAACATATTTGCCGAGGAACAGCAACAGCAGTTGGTTCGCGAGTTAATCCCCGCCAGCGAGCGTTCGCTGCCTTTCAAGGACATTAAAGCACGTTACGAGTCAACGGACAACGCTGACGACGATGATGAGGAAATTGTGTGCCGTAGCAGACGAAGCTGCAGTAAGCAACGTCCAGCACCCACAGCACCGCACATTAGTCCCGAGGAGAAGACCATCTATAATCTGTACTTGATCCACAAAAGCGCCAAGTTCAGTCGCACGCATTGTGTCGAACGATATCGTGGAGTCTTTGATGAGTACGCAGCCAACGAGCTTATCCAACTACTGGACAAACTGGCAAAGTTGATGGTGGAACACGGTGATAGCTTGGAGGTGGCGCAGCGTAATTGCTATGAGATGTATTTCAACTATTTGAATCCGGAACTCATCTGGGAAATGGATGATGCGACTCGGGATTATATTGCCAGCGGTTTTGTGCTGTTAAATGCTGGGGTTGAGATCTTTCGCTGCAGTCATTGCAATTTCCCGCTGAGATTCGATATGGCCTGTCAGTATCATGATCTTGGAACGGTTCTGTTGCGCTACTTCTGGTCCCGGAACGAGCAGCTCAAGTGCTTTGATGTCTTGCAGGCGGTACCCGCCCTCCTGGATGTCCTGGCTAAGTTCTATTTGGCTGAGCACAATCTGGACAAGGTGTTGCCCATTGTCTTTAACTACGGCACCGTCGATCTGCTTCAGGATGTGGGACGGCAACTCAATATAAGCGCCTGGGCGCGACTCTTTGAGCAGTTTGTGGAACTGCAACGGGGACGTCTGGTCTGTGTCAACTGTGAGTGTGTCACCACGGTGGACCAGGAGCAACTGACGCGACATTTCTTCTACACCTGGAACTGTTTCCTCAACATTGCTCTGGATCATCTGAGTGCCAGTGAGACTTTGGGTCTGATCTTCAAGTGGAGCTCTTATATTCCCAGTGATGCGATCGATCGGGAATTTTATACTCGTTGCCTGCTCAAAGGATAAGGATAGTTATTGTTTAACAACACATTCCAAAAAGGACATTCTAAACCTAATTACTATAATCCCAGCCAATACCAAAAAAGCATTTATTCTAACAGTTATAGACAAAAAGATATATATACCTATACATTATATATATTATTTACATGTATGCCCCCTATGTGTATATTTGATGTTCGCACGTAAATAAAGTTGTAAATTCCCATGCGTCCTTTGAATTTAGTTTCAAACTGCGAAAGGCCTGAGATATAATATTCGTAATACACGCACATAACACATCAAGTTTTGGCATAAATCATACAAAATTTCAACTGCAAAGCAAGCATTTCTCCAACAAACATAGCGAAGGAATCCAGCTGGCGCTTAAAGTTGTTCAAGGTTCTACTAAAAGGACATCATTCGAAAATTGCGGCCACAAAAGAATCATCAAATCAAATTAGCTCACGGCGTGAGTTCAACGGCTACGATAAATATTCGATAACAACGACATCGGATTTAAAAGGCTTACCTCGGGTCTGGTAACGCTCAAAGCAAAGCATCTCTGTGAAATCAACCCTGATCACAGCGATAACGATAACAATAACGCTGACTCACACGCTCCCATCACCAGCTCTCCACCATTTTTCCCGTGTGGCTCGTTTTCGCCGTTGGTGTGGATAAGACACGCGTCTGAAAGCATAAAAAACGCGAAAGCGTATAAAAAAAAACCTTATATTTTAAGAACAAGCTCAATTACAGCTTGTAATTGTCGGTAGGCACAAGTAGGCCTAGAACATACAAACGTTTTATTCTTATTAATTGAAAGAACTGACTGTGAAAAAGTACAACCTCTCCACATAAGAACGTAGTAGCTTGTGGAACGTAAGAAGTTGTCGGAAAAAAACTAAGGAAAAACGTATAGACACGAAGTGCAACACAAAAGAAAAACAATTACATATATTATTTTTTTTGGAAATTGCAAGTGTGCGCAAAATCAGAACAATTGCAAAATTTTCCTAAACGGAAAGAAAGAAAAAACAAGCAAGTGATTGGAGGATAATATGAGTAATGCTATTAACCAAAATGGCACAGGTCTAGAGCAGCAAGTAAGTATGGTACTTGTGGTTGTTGTTGGTTGGGTCGCAGTGGTGCGGCACAATCGGGGTACATCATGGAAAAAGTAAAATAAGTGTATGTGAGTGTACTAGTGTGTGATTTGCTTTCAGTGTATTAGTGTGTGTGTGTTCGTGCAAAAGTGTCGGTCGGTGATGCTCATGCTGTCCGCACGGTTGGTTATTGAACAATGTTCAGTCGGGGGTCTACAAAAAATTTATTGATTTCATAACATACAAAATGTCTGACCGTGGAGCGTATTGCGCTTTTACATTCTGCACCGAACGGTGAATCGTATACGTATACAATATGTATGTGTGTGTATAGGTGTGCATGAATGTTTCACCATGTAAGTTCTTTTCATTTGTGTAATTTCTTTTGTATAATTTTTAGCTTGCCTCCAAATTGACATGTTCACTGCCTGTGTGTGCGATTGCACATGTATAAGTTTCAAAGTGTATGTGTGTCAGAAAGAAAGAGAGAGAGAGTATGCATAGCCGCAATTCTAAACCAGTGCAATTGCGAGAGTGTGTGTGAGAGAGCCAGTTGCGGCGTTCTCTTTGTCTGCTCACGCACATGTGGAAGCTGAGTATTGTAAACAGGGTTGCCAGACAGTAATGTAATCTAAGCACCGTGCTCAAATTCTATGCGAATACAAAACCTCGGCACCCTTTAAGTAATTGTGCTGTGAAAACAAGTTCCACTTTCGCATAGCTTCCATTGCGGCTTCGTGTGTACGCGGCTCGCTCTCTTTCTCTTTTTTCGACGAAAACTTTGCAGTAAGCATTGTTAATGCCAGTGTGGGTGGAATATTATTGTCGTCGTTGATGTTGTTGCTATGCCTCTGTCGTCAAAACCTTCTCAAACTAGTTGCGCTTATTTTGGAACTTGTGCGTATACGTGAGAACTCATCTCGCATAAAAGCAATGCTATGTTGCCAACCGGGATTGATGTGAACAGTGAGAAGATTGTGATTTGTATGTATGTGTGTGCGTGTCTGCTTTTACCGAAAAACTTGTTATTTCTATGCTCTCTCATTTTAATTTTTGTTTTTGCAACGTCTTAGAATTCGTTGAACTTGTGACGTCTCGTGATAAGTGGAGAATATTGTTTATGTGGTTTATTTATATTTGATGACGTACTTTACAGGTTGCTGGTCTGGACTTGAATGGCGGCTCGGCTAACTATAGCGGCCCCATAACAAGCAAGACTTCCACTAATTCTGTCACTGGTGGCGTTTATGTGCCCCCGCATCTTAGAGGAGGTGGTGGCAATAACAACGCGGACGTAGATAATCAGGGCCAGGGCTTTGATTCAGGTGCCGCTCCCCGTCACGACAACAGGGACCAGGGACAGCAGCAGCAACGCGGCGGTGATTATCGCAGAGGTGATCGCGGTGGTAATCGCGGCTTTAATCGCCAGAGCGGCGACTACGGAAGTTTTGGTAGCGGAGGCGGCGGCGGAGGTCGACGTGGTGGTGGAAATCGCTACGAGGACAACTATAACGGTAAGTAAAATTAGTTATCGAAAACTATCGATGATTTTTAATGTTCTTTGTAACGAACAGGTGAATACGACTCGCGTCGCGGCGGCGACTGGAATCGCGGAGGTGGACGCAGTTTTGGGGATAGACGCGGCCCATCGTACCGTGGTGGCGGCGCCGGAGGCGCTGGTGCCAACGGCCTTAACGATCAGTCGGAGGACGCACAGCAGCAGCCACGCAATGATCGCTGGCAGGAGCCGGAACGCCCCATTGGCTACGATGGTGGATCATCTGAGGGTGGTGGACCCGGCGGCGGTGGCAACAGAAGCTACAACAATCGCGGCGGCGGCGGTGGTGGCTACAACAATCGCTGGAAGGAGGGCGGCAGCGGAGGCCCCAACGTCGACTACACAAAACTGGGAGCTCGCGACGAGCGTTTGGAGCAAGAACTCTTTGGGGTGGGCAACACGGGTATCAATTTTGACAAATACGAGGATATACCCGTGGAGGCGACGGGCCAAAATGTCCCGCCTCATATCACATCGTTCGATGATGTGCAGCTGACAGAAATCATTCGAAATAATGTGAACTTGGCGCGTTATGACAAACCGACGCCGGTGCAAAAGTACGCCATACCGATTATAATCAGTGGCCGTGATCTGATGGCCTGCGCCCAGACTGGTTCTGGCAAAACGGCTGCATTTTTGGTCCCGATCCTGAATCAGATGTACGAGCATGGACTCTCCGCTCCGCCGCAAAGCAATCGGCAATATAGCCGACGCAAACAGTATCCACTGGGACTGGTGCTGGCACCAACCCGTGAGTTGGCCACCCAAATCTTTGAGGAGGCCAAAAAGTTTGCCTATCGCTCACGGATGCGCCCAGCTGTGCTCTATGGCGGCAACAATACTAGCGAGCAGATGCGCGAGTTGGATCGCGGCTGTCATTTGATTGTGGCAACACCAGGACGTCTGGAGGATATGATAACACGTGGCAAGGTTGGCCTAGAGAATATACGTTTCCTTGTCTTGGACGAGGCCGATCGTATGCTTGACATGGGCTTTGAGCCACAAATTCGTCGCATTGTCGAGCAGCTGAACATGCCGCCGACGGGACAGCGACAGACATTGATGTTCTCGGCGACATTCCCAAAACAAATTCAGGAATTGGCCAGTGATTTTCTCAGCAACTATATATTCTTGGCAGTGGGACGTGTTGGCTCCACATCAGAGAATATTACGCAGACTATATTGTGGGTCTATGATCAGGATAAGCGTTCGTATCTACTCGATTTGCTGTCATCGATACGCGATGGACCCGAGTACTCCAAGGACAATCTAACATTGATATTTGTGGAGACAAAGAAGGGTGCCGATTCTTTGGAGGAATTCCTCTATCAATGCAATCATCCGGTAACAAGCATCCACGGTGATCGTACACAAAAGGAACGCGAGGAGGCGTTGCGCTGTTTCCGTTCCGGTGATTGCCCCATTTTGGTGGCAACAGCGGTTGCGGCACGTGGCCTGGACATTCCGCATGTGACACATGTTATTAACTTTGATCTGCCCACCGATGTGGAGGAGTACGTTCATCGCATTGGTCGTACCGGTCGCATGGGTAACCTTGGTGTGGCTACATCATTTTTCAATGAAAAGAATCGCAACATCTGCTCTGATCTGCTCGAGCTGCTTATCGAGACTAAGCAGGAGATTCCTGGTTTCCTTGAGGAGATGCTTAGCTCGGATCGTGGACATGGCGGTGCCAAGCGTCGCGGTGGTGGCGCCGGAGCACGCTATGGCGGCGGCTTTGGATCACGCGATTACCGTACAACATCCGGTGGTGGCAGCGGCGGACGTAGCGGTGGTCCCGGCGGCGGCGGTGGTGGTCGAAGCAGTGGTTCCGGCGGCGGTGGTGGCGGTGGAAACTATCGCAGCAATGGCAATTCGTATGGTAAGTTTGGTGAGTGATTAATGCGCACGATTCCCCAATTAATGTCATAAATACTAAATAAATGTTTTTTAATTTGAATGATGGCAACAGGTGGAAGCTCTGGAGGCGGCGCATATGGCGGTGGTTCCTATGGTGGCTCCTATGGCGGTGGCGGTGGTTCACATTCAAACAATGGTCCAGACTGGTGGGGTCAATGAGCACGGCCTGCGGGCCAACAGGGCAAGCAACAGCAGCAGCAGCAACAACATCGCCAACATCATCCCGACTATCGTCACTATTAAATAATAGAAAAGAACCAGAAACAGAAACAGCAAGAAACGGAAGCGAAAGCGAACCCGGAAATAGACACAGCAACAGATGAAAGAGAGTAAATATAGCATAAAAGAGAAAGAGAACCAGAGAAGAGAAAGCCTCAAGCAGAAACATTTTGAACCGACAACAACTTTATTATATTTGCATAATATATGTATCTATATACTTCTATATATATGTATATAGGGGCAAGCAAATGTTAAAGAGAAATTGTCTGTGCGCAGCGCAACCATAAAACACACAACACATACACACTCACACACACACACACACATTTACAATAGCAAAAGCATTACAAATAATAAATAAAAAAAAGATAATTGTTTAAAAATAACATATATACAGTATGCATATATGAACAAACACAAGAAGAAACATACAAATAATTACAAACATTTAAATGTAGTTTAAAAAACACGCGACTAAAACTAAAAAATACAGCAACAACAAAAACAAATTATGAATATGCCTAGAGCTAAGAGAGAAAGAGAGCGATAGCGAGCGAGAGAGACATTGATAGGAGGAGAAACTGTAAGGATTTATTAAGTAACGGCAATTTATGAATTTTTGTCCATCTCGATAATTATCTCTTTCAACTATTGAAATCGATATATACAAGAATTATTATATCGATAAGCGATACAAACGATTGAACATGAACTTCAATCGAAGATTTTAAAGAAAAACAAAACGGAAAACCACATAACTAAAGTAAAGTTATGTATTATATATTTAATGGTATATAAATCGATATATAATCATGTACTATAATTAAAACCACACACACAAAACAAGAAAAATCAGTAAAACAAAAAATACAAAAAAAAATCAAGTTTGCTAAAAATAAATCGAATAATTTAGCAAATGGATTTTTCGGACTTTTATTTTATTTAAGAAATTTCATTCATCAGACGAATAGAAACTAAATTGTGGGCAGTTATTAACAGCTTATGTCGACTAATCAGCAAATTGAAATTTAAATAAATTTCCCTAGCAAAAGGCGGATGAGCGTCAATTAGCATTATAACTCAGTGAAAGCTCTGAGGTTCTCAGTATAGACTAATCTGATTAGATTAGTCAAAAACCTGATCAGGTTGCATTTTGCTGGAGGAATGTGGGAGTGGAAAGAACACATTGCTGTTGTTTGTACTGTTTTCGTAAACAATTGACAAATTGAATTCGTTTGTTATTTACAGAGGTGGTTTGCAGTGTTTGTGCGAATTTGGATGGCGTTTATTTTTTGGCATGTTTAGTTAATCGCAAAGCCATGCAAAAGGCACAACGCAACAAATTTTGGACTCTGCTTTTGATCGGTTCACTGATCGTTACGATCGTTTTAATGTTCACCTACTGGCATTTTGTGCCGCGCGAGCGTCATTTCTCGTCCCTTTTCGGATACAATAGAACCACGGCGGAGTCAAAGTTTTATTTTCCACCAGATCCAGTGCCGGAGGAGCTGAAATTAAAACGTGGCGCGCCGTTTATATACCAGATACTGCATTAGTTAATCGACAGTTGTATTATTTATATATAAATATAGTATTATGTATTATTCTTAAACAGTTTCTATTTTACAAAATAAATTGGTGGCTTGCTTAGCATCACATTCACATGGTTTTGTGGTTCGTCTTAAACGTCGGATTTTTGATTCAGGGCTGCATAGCCCACTGGAATCTCTTTCATCTCCGTTTGCAGGCAGAGGAACTCGCCGCCAATGCACATTATCGTTCCGGTGATCACGTTGAGCAGCCACCAGGATGGATTAGCGGGAAACGAACGATTGTACCACCAGCAGATGAGTAAGTGCAGCAAATGGAACGTACAACTGCATTTAAATTTAAAATTGTGAACTTAACGTAAGCAACAAAATCGATATGCAGATAAATCGTTAATTACCTAAAGTCCAGGCAGAGCTTTGCCCGACGCACAATACACCAAAGCGCCAAGGAAGCCAGAAATGCATTTAAAACAAATGCGCCAATGACCATCCGACCGCCGACATCATAAATATGTATTTCCTGTTAATGCAAGTGTTCAATTATTTATTATAAATCCAAGGTTAACATGTGCACAAATTGACGCATTTCGGTCCAAAGAAAACATAATTGTTGCGTCCCGATGGATATGCGTCACCTCTACTTACATGATACTCGAATATGTGGTCAAGAGTGTAATTGTCGCCAGCCAATTTGTTTGCCACAAAGATGAGCAGGCCGAGGGTGAAGTAAACACAGAACTGCATCGACAGAATCTGTGACGTCAGCAGTGTGGGGTCCCATTGTGTGTTTCGAAATGTGCCACCTTTCATGTTAATCGATCTCCTTGTCACAACTGGAAATTTGTTATTTATGCTTATAATAGAGATGCAACTAAAGTCGTTTACAGAAACGATGCATCGATATTTTAATCGCGATACATCGATTCGTTGCAGCTCAGTAACGATCTGGTATTGGAACTAAAAAAGACTAAACTGCAAAATGATCCTTGTATATAAAATCAAAACAGAACTATTAAATTATACAAGTTGTACTCAATATCTAATAAATATAAAATACCCACATTCGACATAATCTGTAGCAGAATTCTTGAACCACCTGATGCCAATTGGAATCACCGTTTAAAACAATGAATCAGTTCAAATCGTTCATAAATAGAATGTTGCAAAAGACGCAAAAATATGTAAGCTTATAAATTTAAAAAAATTAACAAATATATTCAATTAAATAATGAATTTATAGGGCCGCATGCGATCCCTGGGCATCGTTACAGCGGGCGCCACGGCGCTGGTCTTTGGATTGACCGTATACCAGAATAAAGATCAACTTTTTCGCACGTTTGTGATGCCGGCAGTGCGATTATTGCCAGCTGAGACGAGCCACAAGTTGGCGGTGTTCGCGTGCAAGCACCGACTTTATCCCGCCTCGGATTACATGGATGAAATGAATTTGCATAATACATTTTTTGGTCGTCTTATTAGTAATCCCATCGGCATTGCAGCCGGCTTCGATAAGAACGCCGAAGCAGTATGTGGTTTAAAGGATCTGGGCTTTGGCTTTATTGAAATTGGTAGTGTGGCGCCCTTGGCCCAGGAGGGTAATCCCAAACCGCGTGTTTTCCGTCTGATAAATGATCAAGCCATCATCAATCGTTATGGCTTCAATAGCGATGGCCACGATGTGGTCGCAGAGCGTCTGCGAAAAATACGTGAACGGGAGGATTTCAATGCCGTCATTGGCGTAAATTTGGGACGTAATAAGGACTCTACCAATTCGGTAAATGATTACGTTTTGGGTGTCAAAACATTTGGTCCCGTGGCCGACTATCTTGTGGTGAATGTGAGTAGTCCCAATACCCACGGGTTGCGAGATTTGCAGAGCAAAGCAAAGCTGAAGGAACTCCTTGAGGCTGTGAATGAAGCCCGTGCTGGCCTCAAGAATCATAAAGTGCCAATTTTATTAAAGCTATCGCCCGATCTGGACTTGGATGACATGAAGGACATTGTATCAGTCATTAATACCAAAAGTTGCCGTATCGATGGCTTAATTGTATCCAACACGACTGTTGCACGTGATAATATCACGGACATCAAGTATGTCAATGTATTGGGTGGTCTAAGTGGCAAGCCATTGCGGGCACGATCCACTACATTGATTGCGCAGATGTACCAACTGACCAAAGGTAGCATTCCTATCATTGGCGTCGGTGGTGTCTCTACTGGGCAGGATGCGTTCGAGAAAATCGAAGCAGGAGCTTCGTTTGTACAAATCTACACAGCGCTCGCCTATGAGGGTCCGCAGGTAGTCGATCGAATTAAGGATGAGCTTTCCACAAAGCTCGAGCAGAGAGGATTCTCGAATGTCACAGCCGCCGTTGGTTCAAACTATAAGCAGTATCTGCCCTCTAAATAAGCACTGCATAAATCTCAAAGAGTAAATTTGTTTGTACATATATATATTTGGATTAAAGCGTACTAAGTATTTTCATTGGCACGCTGTACATTGAGCACGCGTCCTTCTAATAAGTGGGTGTTCTGATTACTGGCACTATTGTAGGCATCTCGTTGGCTGAAGATCACAAATCCGTAGTACTTCGAGAGTCCCAGTTGCTTGTCGAAGACAACTTCGGCGTTGGCCACATGCCCGAAACGTGAGAAATATGTCTTCAATTCTTTGCTGCTGATAGTCCATGGCAGATTGCCGACAAAGAGTTTGTAGCTGTTTCGCGCAACGTTGCTCGTCATTATTTTATGTTATGAATTATGACAATTAAGTAATATTTTCCAATAGGTTATATTGTTTACTTTTTTAACAGCGTCAGAGAACTTTTAATGTTGTTCCGCTGTTAATAACATTAGTTCAGACTCAGTTAAATTTTTGCAGACCTCCAGCTGAACATGTTTTGGTATTTAAAGTGTTTCTGAAAAGGTGCAATCTAACGAATTGATTAATTATTTCAGTTAAGTTATTCGTTTAATTGAGTCATGGCAAAAATAACATTTACGTGGGTTTTATGAGAAGGTGAACCAACTGAAGTTGCAGATATAGGTTTAAGTCAATTGTTTGAATCTTCAATAAGGACCGTTGTTCGTTAGTTCAATCGAACTTGTTCCAAACGATTCGACGAAGCTCTAGTATTTAGTAAATTGAATTTCGGTATTAAGTAGTTTCACAAATCTGGGCACATTGCGTATTTTGTTGCACTGCTGCCTTTTTAATGTTTTTTAGTCTATTTTTATGTAAAACGAAAGTGCAAAAATGAAAAGGTCATAAATGTGCACGCGCCACTTTAATAATTAATTGAGCTGTGCACTCAAGTTACCAAGCAACGGTCGGTGCGCGGTTATGGTTTGATATCCTTTTACCACTTTTCGCAGCGAAAATAATTTCGGCGCCCCGTTAAGCGACGTGTATTGGGGCGCGGCGCTCAACTGAAAAGACCAAAACGACGAGCACAAAGAAAAATATCAATAATAATTTTGCTAGAAAAGTTGCCGCCAGTTAAACACAATGGCTGAAAGACCGAAAAATTTGTTTGCAAGTGAGTAATTTGCTTAATTCTGCCCACGCACTCATACATACACACCAATACACTTGTACATTCGCAAGCACACACAATCACACACACGCGTGCATACACATACAGACACATGTACAAAAAGTAGTCTTGGCACTGACGCATTGGATTTCTTTTTGGGGGGAAATGCAATTGATAAGCCCTGTGTAATATAATATTATATATAAATGTTCTATCTTATCTTATGTGTATCCACAGCTGGACCGAGTCGTTCACGCATTCCACCTGATCAGCTCAATCTGAACAATCTAAGCATTCGACATCCGCCCTCATCAACATCGTCAACATCGTCGGGATCGACTTCATCAGGCTCAAGTTCCTCATCGCAGCAGAATAATGTGGCGTTACGCTTTGGTGCCCAAACAAGCTTTGTGCCAGCTGTGCCTCTGCCGCCCAGCAATAGCAGCACCACCAGCGGTGGCAGTGTCAGCGGTAACAGCTCCGCCACGGATCGTCATCGAGAGCGCATTAGACAACAGGCATGTGGAAAGCTGCAGTTTGGCGATGGTGCCGCCAACACACACCATTTTACATCGGACGATCTCGAGGATTTGGGGGAAATTGGTCGCGGTGCATTTGGAGCTGTTAACAAGATGATCTTTAAGAAACTTGACAAAGTGATGGCTGTTAAACGTATACGTTCGACGGTTGATGAGAAGGAACAGAAGCAGTTACTGATGGATCTCGAGGTGGTAATGAAATCCAATGAATGCATCTATATTGTGCAGTTTTACGGAGCACTCTTCAAAGAAGGCGATTGCTGGATATGTATGGAACTAATGGACACCTCACTGGACAAGTTTTACAAGTATATATTTGAGAAGAAGCAGCGACATATACCCGAATCCATACTGGCCAAAATCACGGTGGCCACAGTAAATGCGCTTAACTATTTGAAGGAGGAGCTAAAGATAATACATCGTGATGTGAAACCAAGCAACATTCTGTTGCATCGTCGTGGAGATATCAAGCTATGTGATTTTGGCATCTCTGGGCAGCTAGTCGACTCGATAGCCAAGACCAAGGATGCGGGCTGCAGGCCCTACATGGCGGTTCGTTCACAATTAGAGCCAAATATTTGCCTAAAATCTAAACCTCTATTTCATTATTTTACAGCCGGAGCGCATTGATCCGGAGCGCGCCAAGGGCTATGATGTGCGCAGCGATGTTTGGTCTTTGGGCATAACCCTGATGGAAGTGGCAACTGGTACTTTTCCCTATCGTAAGTGGGATTCGGTATTCGAGCAGCTGTGCCAGGTATGTAATAGTGTTGGTTTTGGATAATGTTCGTTAAATGCAACTCTTTGGCTTACCTCTTATTAGGTTGTCCAAGGCGATCCGCCTCGTTTGCATACCTCCTATAATGGTATGGAGTTTTCCCAGGAGTTTGTGGAGTTTGTCAACACTTGGTAAGTACTTGCTTAACGATCTACTAAAGGGAAACTGACACGTTTATCTTTCCCCTCAACAGCCTTATTAAAAAGGAAAGTGATAGGCCCAAGTATAGTCGGTTGTTGCAGATGCCGTTTATACGGCGGGGAGAGAATAGTCATACGGATGTGGCTGCCTATGTGGCTGATGTGCTCGAGTCCATGGAAAGTGATGGGATCACACAGTTTACAACCAATCAGCCAGCGGAAAGTTAATCTAAATAGCAGTCATATTAATAAACTACAGTAACAAAAACAACAACCACAAAATCAAGCAAACTAATAACAAAAAACAAAACAAAATAATACTAAATTGTTGTCTACTTTGTAGCATTCGTAGTGAACGTGGTAGCGCGTATTTTGTTAAAACAAAAACAACTAAAAAAACATAAAAAGAAAACCACAAAAAAAATGATAAATAGATTTGTAAAGAGCGTATATAATTTTTGTATTTTGTGAACGAAACAAAAGAATGAAAAAACGAAGTAAGTTATCGCGCGTTGAAATGTTTAAATGAAACTGATTGAAATGCAAATGAGTGTAAACAATATGTGTTTTCTGTAAGCGTTGTAGAAATGCCTTTTTTCTTTTTACGTTTATTGTTTATTATTGTTAATGATAAGAGCAGAAGCACATACAACAAATTTACGACAAATTGATGATAAATGAAAATTTAAAGCAATATTTGTAAACATTTTTACATGCAGATCTGATGGAAATGATTATGGATAATGGAAATGTTAACTAAACACCAATTAAAAATAGCCATAAAACAATAAACAAATAGATTATTATAGTAGTGAACGTTTTTTTTATTATTTGCATCATTTGAAGAAAGCATTTTATAGCATTTTTCGTTTGCATATTAAAGTTAAGTGAAAAGCTTTAAACATTTGCCAAGTGGCTGCATTTTTTAAATTTGTAGGAGAAATTAAATAATGCAAAACAATACAAAATTAATCCAATGATATATAATTATATGAATTATAATAATAAATTATCAACAATACATCAATATAAACATACAGACAGCTACACACGTTTTTATGCGTAGTAATTAGTTAATAAGCCCTAAATAATATTTAGCAAAAAAACAGAAAAGAAAAAAAAAAGCAAAAACAAATAAATGTATTGTGCCTAAGTATAAAAAAATTATAAATAATTAACATTAAAAGTCACAATAAAAATGTAAAGTGAATGAAATGAAATAAAAAGGCAATTAGTTTATGTAGTAAACCTTAGCCAAGCTTAAACACACACACACACACACTATCGCACATACATATATACTCTTTCGGCCTTGCCATGCCCCACACAGACACACACACAAACACACACCTACACACACATGCAATTGCACCGTCTATGCTCCCGTCTCAAACAAAAGAAAATAAACAAAGTCCATGCCAATGTCTTTTCGATTAATATTTATGCAAGCGCCAATGTGAGAAAGCAAAAGCAAATGTTTATTTTTTGTATGCATATACATAAATATAAATATAAATATTAATATACATATATTTGTATACAATATAAAAATCAATTAACAACAACAGCTGCAACAACAGACCACACAGCGTCCAACAACTGTAAAGTTTTGAAAGCAAAAAAGCGTTAAAATATTCATTTATTTGAATTTTTTTAAATCGGTTGGAGTTTATGCGTTTTTGTTGCTTAGCTTACAAAACAAAAAACTCATTTAATCAAATATATTTTATACCCAAAAGCAAATGTAAATAAATTTGCTCAGTCCTGGAGAAAAAACGCAAATAAATGAAATAAATAACTTCGGCTTGCCGTAGATTTTATACCCTTGCAAGAGCTTTCATCCGCTTGGCAGTGAAGCGAAAGCTCATTAAAAGTCGAAGCTTGCAGCTAAATATAACTAAACTATCTTATCTAATAAATAAGAAAAATAAAACTAGTTGTTTAGACACGTTCCATAATTCTAGATATATAAAGTTGGCAAGGGCATAGAATATATATATATAACTGCAATTATGTAAAGTTTTTAAACAAAAGAAGATGATAATTAACATATAAAGATATATATGTGTGTGTGTATATACATACTATATATGCAAAACTAACAATTGCAATTATTAAGCATATTGTGCAACTAAACAAGAAATTCAAAATGATAAATGATAAACAAATACAATCGTTGAATCGCGAGTCGTCATATTTTTCGACAATAAAAAGTGTATAATTTTTTAAAAACGCTAAATGAATGAAGTTGGATGGAAATGTAATGTAATGTGTAATATAGGCATACTACAGAAAAAGATACAGATACAGATACAGCGGCTGCAAGTGCAGATAGATATATGAATATACCAGATATTAGTAGCATATATACATAATATGTAGCGTATATATTATATACAAGTCTAACACTATTCAAATCCCAGTCAAAACTCAATCACTTAACCCAATAATCGGCTTCCGTAACTCCCAAAAGGCCTTTGAAAATAATATTTATAATAACAATGGGAATGAAGAAGGAAAACTCGTCCATAAAAAAAGTTTCTCAAACTCTTTGAATATGAGATCGTATATACTAACTTGGCTGAAAGAAGTTTAGGAATTAAGTCGAATACTATGGTACTTAGAAATCAGTCAGTCCTACAGTTTTGCTGTATAAGTAGATCTGACCTCTCGAGGAGCTACTACGCCTAAGTATTTTCTCGCACTGTCCTAAGTTTAAGCAAAACAACTAACTAACTATTCAAAGATAAATTCAGCTTATATGTAACACAATCACTCAGCTAACCCCAAAAGGAAATTGTGAAAAGCAGAGGAAAACACCACTAAAAAATTAAATAACAATTAACTTAAAAACAACAAATAAATGCGTAATTAAAGCGAGTATACAAATAATATTGTTAAAAATCAAATTGAGGAATTTGTAAAAAGAAAAAAAATAAGCAAACAAAAATGAAAGCAAATGATTAGTGAATAAATTATAATATATTTAAAAACTATACAGTCAAGTTTTTTTTATTACTTACAAACTTTTCTATGCTTAACCACATTTTTACTTTATTTATTTAATTTTTTTTTGTTTCGTGACGTCTGCAAGTTCAATACTATTGGAGGCACAATTTTCGACTAGGCTCAGACTCGTACACTCTGTTTTGTTTATTGACCCAATAATTAAGCAATTACTAAATCAAAAAACAACTCATTACAGCAAAGTGGGGTACATTAGCTATGCTTAAGGGGTTGTTAATAAATAGTCCATGGCTTTTTTAATAATCAATAGAGTTTGTAAAACAGTAAGTAGAAATTATATACATGTTAGAGTTCCATTAAAAAAGGTTACTTACCGGCTAGTTTATTTAGTTGCACTGTTGTGGAGCCTTACTACTTTGATTTTACCACAATTCAACACTTGTTTCAGCTGTTAGACAAGTTGGGAGTGTATTAAACAACTGTTAGGCCTCGAATCGATTTGGTTTACCGGTTACTAATAACCGCATCGCATATTATTGACTCACTTGAGTTTTTTGGTGCTCGCGACTCGCATGTAAATGGTTTCATTAGCATGGATAAATGCTACGTGGCAGGCATCCAAAGTGCTCCATTACAAACCGCAATATCAAGCTGATGTACTCGTCCACATATACAATACTCAATGGAAGTACGAGCGATCTAGTCTGCGACACTCGATTCAGTATTACGTCGAACGTCGAGCACATAACTTCTAAACTATTATATATATATTTCGATTCCGATTCCAATTCCAATTTGGGTCAACGACATGGTGGCTGGCATAATACTGACCTGCTGGCTGCTTATACTATGGCTATACTTTCTGTGGAGTCGCAGACGCTATTACAAGGCCGCTTGGGAGCTCAGAGGACCTGTGGGATTGCCCTTTATAGGCATGGGACTGCAGATGATGAATCCTCAGAGTGAGTATGTTTTGTTCTAGGAAAGTATAGCAAACTTTATAGACCTTCCACCTTAGTTCGTATTGTTTTCATTGGCGTGTTTAGAGTTTTCAAAGAGCAACTAACTGAGATTTTTAGCATTTCTGCAGTACATGGACGGTCTGTCACACAAGTACAAAGCTCCGTTTATTTCCTGGATGGGCACCAATTGTTTCCTGTATGTCAACGATCCACAGACTGTCGAGCAAATCTTCAACTCGAGTCACTGCACCAACAAAGGTGACTTCTATCGCTTCATGAGCTCTGCGATTGGCGATGGACTCTTCACCTCCAGCTGTAAGTAATCCAGCATATATAATTATAGATTCAAAATAGAATTTATAACAATTTTGAATTGAAGCACCTCGTTGGCAAAAGCATCGTCGTCTTATTAATCCCGCCTTTGGTCGCATGATTTTGTGCAATTTTCTGCCCATTTTTAATGCCGAGTCGAAGGTTTTGCTTAACAAACTGGACGTGGAGGGTGTGCAGCAGGGAAAAGACCTCGAGATCTATGAAATACTCAAGAAAATTGTTCTGGAGGCCGCTTGTCGTAAGTATAACTCAGTTCTGCAGTTTTTCCTTCCTTAAACTTTTCTCTTTTTCTTTCCACCAGAGACTACTATGGGCAAGAAAATGAATTTTCAGCACGATGGCTCCAGGGCTATCTTTGAGGCGTACAGTGGGTGAGTTGAGTATAGAAGTAGTAGCAAAATTCGCACTGTAACTTAACTGTAGGTTATTTTAAAAGTCAATAATTACTCATAGTGAATCTCTCCCAAATGTAATGAGGTTCAACCAAGGATATAGTTTATAAGTACAGTAGTGACGGAAATACAAGACTTCCTTGTTTAGCAAGCACAAAATTGACTTCTTTGATAAACTTTTAGTATCACTATTATTTAAATTCGGTAAATAATTTGAATTTGAAGAAAATATAATTATGTTTAGCTTATGAATATACAAGTTACTAATTTATCTTTAATTTGAGTATGCCTTAGGAAATATTTTGTGCTTTAGTTATTTACTTCTTATTAATACATAAAACAACTTTTTTAAAACTTTGCAAATAATAATCTTATTTCATAAAGTTTATTCAGGCGAAAAAGGAACAAAGATAGGAAAGAAAGAAAGAAATCAAAACGGACCAGTAAAATTTTAAATTGCCCGCAATAGTTCGTCTTTATCTGTGTCTGCTGTGTATTTCCCTAGACTTTTATCCATTTAATTTATAAAATATCAAGTCGATAGCATGAAGTTCTTGTAATTGGCTCGTATGCCAATTAGAATCACTCAATCATGGCTAATAGCAGGCGACACGAGCTGATATTAGAGTTGGGATTGAACTGTGGGAATTGTGCAGCTGATGTTGTTGCTCTGATTATTTTCAGCGTTACGGAGGTGTGTGTCAAACGTATGCTGTCTCCGTGGCTATATCCGGAATTCATTTATCGCTGGTCGCGACTCTACGCGCGTCAACAGAAGGTAGTCGGAGTGCTCTTTGGCTTTGTGGAACAGGTAAGTGCGGATTCCAAAACTCTTGAGTTCCGGTTAACGTTCGAATTTCGCAATAATTTCGCAGCTGTTGCAGCCAGCTACCTCTATTGTGGGCGTGGAAGTTGCTGATGAGCTGGCAGAAGCAGACCAACAACAACTACAAGAGCAACAACAACAACAACAACAACAGCTTCAACAGAGAAGCAAATCAAAGTCAATATTCGTTGAACAGGTGCGAGAACACGTGGAACGTGACCAGCAAATGAGCTGGCAGGATGTACGGGATGAGGCAAATGTAATTATTGCAGCGGTGAGTGTGAATCAATGATTTAAAGACCTATAGCAAAGTCCAAAAAGTAGATTTCCCAAAGAGATTCTTCTGTAAGCACATTTGGCCACGGCACAGGCAGCTTAAAGGTCAGTGCCTGAATAAGGTCAACAACAGCACTTGTAGGGTTCGTTTGAGCTATTTCTGGGAAGTGGTAAAAGGCCATTGGTTAAGAACATCTCACGATTAATCCAAAGTCAAGCCCAATGGTTCGATAGACTTTCGGGGAAGTGCTTATGAGAAAACTTCCGGTGAACCAGAAGGTAACTCAATGCCTTCTTTTATAAATAGCGTAAAAGCACATAATCATAATAACAGTAAAACATGTCTGAAAATAACCAAAGGCAGATAAAATCCTTTTAAAGACTACTCTGAGAATTTCAAAGGAGAATTTCTGGGCGAATAAATAATGAATAAGTTAAAAATAAAGTTTCCAGAAAATCTTATAGTTTCTGCGCTGAATGCAAACCACATTTCTTGAAAGAAGTTTTATTAAGTAGTATTGGTAAATTTATTAATCGGCTTTGTAGAAAATCATTCTGAGAAAACCTTGAATAGAATTTAATGCCAAAGATTAAAGAAAAAACATAAAAGAATTGTATATATTAATAGACGTGTAAAAAGAAACTGCATGCAAGAAACAGTTCAATTCGATTCAAAGAAAACTTCAATGAAATAGATTTTTTTAATGGGACAAACGAAAAACTCCCCCAAAAAAGCTGTGTTTGCAAAACAGATAGAGCACTAAAAGGGAAAACCAATTTATAATTAGAGTAGAGACTGATTAGGAGTGTATTAGCAGATTAGGAGTGATTAGCAGTGTCTTATTAAATTAATTCAAGTGTAAATTACTTTTTGCCAGACCTTTGAGACCACATCGACGGCCTTGTACTTTACCATACTTTGCCTGGCCATGCATCCAGAATACCAGGACAAATTGCACCAGGAGCTGAGTGCTCAGCTGCCGGAGTATGGCGACATAACAATGGAACAGTTGGACCAACTTGACTACACGGAGATGGCCATTAACGAAGCAATGCGTCTGTTTGCACCCGTTCCGATGGTATTGCGACAGGCTGGAGAGGATGTGCAGCTGCGACGGGATGATGGCCTTTATGTGATACCAGCTGGCACACAGATTGGCATCGATATCTACAACATGCAGCGGGATGTGCGAGTCTGGGGTCCACTGGCCCGAAGCTACAATCCGGATGCACATTTTGGCCCCGAAGCGAGGCGACCTCATGCATTTGCCTTTGTGCCGTTCACCAAGGGATTGCGCATGTGCATTGGCTACCGTTATGCCCTCATGCTGATGAAGCTGCTGCTAGCAAAGATCTTTCGCAGCTATCGTATACGTACCGAGGCACGGCTAGATCAGCTGCAGGTGAAGGGAAACATCTCATTGAAGCTGCAGGAGTATCCCATGTGTCGCGTGGAACGAAGATAACCCTTTGAACTCACCCTGTGAGCACCTGGTCCAACTCAAATCTCAAACTCCAAAGACACCTGTCGACTGGTGCTCCATCAAATTGCTGCAGTGGCAATTTTCCAATTATAAATCAAATTTCTGTTGCATTTTCTCGTCGTCGTTAATTGAATTTGTTCAAACTTGTACAATAATTCAGTTTTGTTAGGCACTTCGTTAGCTTTGCCCCCTTTCGCTTCTGCTACTGCATCTGCTTGTCAGCTCAGGCCACGCAAATGAATCCTTAGCTCGTTCTGATGGTCAGTTATGATATCGCCATACCCTGCGTATACGTAACGTAGCATAATTGATTCATGTAATTGCATTGCAGCGTTGTAAATTGAGGAGAGTGTGCGTGTGTTTGTATGTATTTGTGTTTTCCACATTGAAAGGTAATCAGAAAATTGCGTACATTTTCTAAACTTTGTTTGCACTCGGCAATTTCCATCAACTCACACAAACAGGCATATAACGTATACGTAATAACTAGTTGGTACAGTGAACATTGCCTTTAACAGCTAAAAGAATTCTTCAACTGGTTGCTCTATTTGATTTAATTTAGCATAAATCGAAATGTTAGTTAACTTTTTGTATAACAAATGAAGTTTATTTTTTTTATATTTGGCGTGTAATTATTTTTAATAAATTGTTTTATAAAATTATTGAAACTTTTGGAAATTGTTATTAATTACTCTTTGCTATCTCCAGTAAATTATTTTTTTTGGTACTTTATTTGAAGTTTTTTCTATTTTAAACTACATAATAATCAATGGCTTTATGCAAAGATTTGACTCTACTTATTTCATATTTGTTATATTTTCAAATGAATTCAATCACTGACTTTTGCTGATTCCATACAGCCTTTATTCATCTGCATTCTTTATGCCTCGTTATACCTTTGTGACGAGTGTACAAGTTTGTTAAAATTAAGTAGTTAGAAAAGGCTTCTAGCAGCCAGTTTGAAAGCGTTCAAGGAGTTTTCTAATACTGGTACTGAGTATACACAGATCAGGTGAACTCCTCTACATAACTCACTTTTTCTGTTTCTTTTACTCTCTGATGTCTCTACTTTTTTCTCTCTTTCGCCGTGTTCCTTATTTCCTTGTAAACAGCTTCTTACGTGGTAGTTGCTATTCAGACTTTTGAATAAATTGCCACTGTAGCCGGTACTCTTGGCTTCGCTTTCCGCGCTGCAGGTTGCATAATTGAATGGTGCCGTGGAAGGGCAGACCTTTTTCATTGCCTCTGCTTCTGGTTACAGCCGTTTTCTTGACAGGATTCGACTGCAGTGGAAACCCTACAGCGCGAGAGTAAAAGAAAATTATGCAATAAACGAGTCGCAGACTCGTTAACGCTTCAGCAGACAGCCTGGGGCA